>VXAB01006014.1:377409-433901 GCA_013399175.1 Odontophorus gujanensis | reverse complement strand
GCGGGCCAAGCCACTGCCGCCGGGAGAACCGGGGGAGCGCTTCATCATCCCGCACACGCAAGAGGCTTTCCGCACCCGCGAGTATCCTTACAGCCGGGCCGGGCGGGGGCTGGGGGGGAGGAACGGGGCTGGCGGCTGTGTGCGGCCTGCCCGGCTGCGGCGGAACCCCGGGAGGTCGTGCGGGGCCGCGCGGAATGGAGGGAGCGGGCGGTCCTCCTGGGCCGCTGTGGGGCACGGGGCAGGGCCGCGTTCATGCGGGGTTCCCGGCCCGGCGGGGAATTCCGGCTCGTGCTGCCGCCTCCCCGGGTCCGTCTGCCCGAGGTCCCGTCTGCGGCCTCGGGCACCGCCGGGGATGGGGTACTCGCAGTTCTGGGTGTTTCGGGCGGTCCGTTTGTAACTGAAAGCGCTGCAAAAAAAAAAAAAAAACGACATTAATAATCTGTTCTCATCCTCCGCAAGGAAGAGGGCGAGAAGAATTGCGGAAAGTTCAATTTCTCTTCCCGTCTAGCGGACCCGGCCCTGAGCGCAGCTCTCGCACGGGGCCGCGTGGGGCGCGGTGCTGGCAGCCCGGCCCGGAGCACCGCTCCCGTGGACCTGCCGGGGGGGGCTGCCGGCTCTGCGCCTTCTGGAAAGCTCACGTCGTCAGAGAGACGTCGCAGGGCTAAAAAGAGAAACTAACTCTGCGTTTGTGTCGTACTCTGCTGGCGGTGTGTGTAATGGAAACTAGGCAGAAAGTGGAAGAGATCTGCGAACGAGTGTAGGCTGTGGGAAGGTGGCTCCCGGTGAGGGTGGGTGGGATTCTGTTGGCCCCAGGGAACCCCAGCACTGGCTGCAGAAGGGCTGTGTCTGGGGGTACTGGCCCTTGTGGGATGGGGTCTCCTGGGCTTCCCCCAGCTAGAAAGGCAGTGAATCAGCACTTACCATGTGGGCTTCTGCAGTGCATGTTTGTGAACTAAGTGCGTGAATGGCACTGTGTTCTGTAAGGCTCTTTAGAATTTGCAGCTGTAGATCATAGTGAAATAAAAAATGGGAGTTGTGGCATTGCCTGTTAAAAGTGAGGAGATGTGCCTGTTCTGTGACTGAGCATTAAGGTGTCTGTGAGCAGCAGACCAATGGGTAGAGTGTCTTTGGGGTTTGTTTGCCTGTGATGTTTCTTTATGGCTTCCTTCTGCAGCCAAACCCCTGAAAACCCGTTAAGAGGAGCTGTGCTGCCCGTGGTCCCTGGTGTCAGGTGGGGCCTGTGGTGCTCAGGGTAAGCAGGTGTAGGGAGGTCAAAGTACCGGTAGCCAGAAATTGGCACTTTGCTGCTGGAGCTCTGCAGGGACTGCTGGGATCGTGGAGTATAGAGCATATGAATGCTTCCACGTTGTGTGTGGGATGGGTTCGTCCTGTTACTTAATCATGCACCTGGAAAACCCAACTGTATGTGGTGCGTGTGCCAATGGTTTGATGTCAGAATAAAGAGTTCTGTTTAACCAGGTCATCTCCCTGAGCATGTTTGCTGTGTGTTAAACCACTCAGGCAGTGTGATGGGATGAAACTGGAAGGGCTGACTCTGGGCTGGTGTGGCTGTGCTGGGTGAAGCATCGTGGGGGCTCTTCTAGGAGCAGTGCTGCTTTCCTTCTCAGGCAAAACCTGCTGCCATTGCACTGATCTTCAGTCTGTGCACTAAGCAGCAGAGAAAGTAGCAGTCAGGCTGCATTTCACATGCATGTTGAGGACTGTAGTTTATCCCTCCAGTGCAGTATCAACTAGTTGAGATCTGGCAGAAGGATGGTAGTGCTAAAATGTACTCATGCCGTTCTCTATAATTGTAGACTTTGCTTGCTGCTTCAGGATTTGTGCTTCCTGAATGCACTCCTGGGAATTGCTTCTTCAGCTAGTACATGTGGGGCCAATCATGACACTGTAAAGCTATTTCAGAGTTGATACTCCTTTCTGTGAGAGTTCCACTAACCCAGGAAAGAGTGAATTATCTGCTTAACACTCCTCTTGTGCAGTGGCCTGCTTGTTTGCTTTAAAACTTTTTTTTTTTTTAAGACAGTCCGTTCTATTTAATTTAGTTTTGTTCTCTGGCTTTCAACATTTAAGTGATCGTTGCTGTAATATAAATTGCAGATAGCTTGTTTCATGCAGCATGTGTGTTACAGCTTTCTGGGGAGTAATTGCATGAAGCTGTGTCCAGGGTTGGTTATTTATGATCATGCTGAGGTTTGTGGTAGCTCTAGCTCCGTGCTCCTGGCACATCCCACATGTAGCCCCACGCCAGACCTGCTGCATGGTCCAAAGTGCACTGCATTTGTTTCCAGTCTGAGTGGAAAGGCCAGACTGTGTGTAGTGGAAAGTTTGAGCTGTAGTGAACTTTGCAAAGACATTCTCCTGCTACTTGCCTTTGTGCTTGCCCTGCAGTGGCAGGCTATGTGCTGGCGATGTGCAGGAGGAGTAGAGGGATATGTTGCTTTGCCTCAGTTTGCATCTTTGCCAATGTGGACTGGACTGTCATCCTTTCTTATGGGGGAGGCATAGGAAAGAGCAAGGTTATGGTTTCAAGTTGTTTGCTGCTTTAGTAATGGCCTGCTGTGATATACACAGGGTCGATGGTTTCCTGTTTAATTTTTGCTGCTTGGTGTCAGTGCAGAGATGTGCCCAAATCACCCTTTGGTCTGGTTGTGGTACCTTGCAGGCAGGAGGCCACAGGCTGCTGGGTTCCCTGCTGTGTCTGCAGCCTGTCACAGGCAGGAACACTGGGAATCACTGTCAGTGTGGCTGTCGTGAGCTGGGCTAACTGCAGGACTGCTCTGTGGATGTACAGCGTGCAGCAGACAGTGACAATGCTGTGTGCAGCAGCAGCCCCCCCGGGCTATGTCTGCACAGCTACTTGGCAGTGCTCCTGTACCTCCTTCTGCTCTGCCTCAGGGCTGGGGAGAAGTGCCCAGGAGAACAGCGTTTGTTGGAGTTGTGACTTGCCTTCCTAATGCAAATTATTATTATTATTTTTTTTTTTACAAAAACAAACAACAGAAGCATAGAGCAAATGAACAGGCTGTCACAGGGTGGACATATAAGGATTTACACTGTATGTTTTCTGATGGTTGTGCCTGTGCAGTTGGTAGAACACGGCATGTATGTGTGTGAACCCCTGTAAGGCGCTGGAGTAGCAGATCCCACTAGACAGGCAGGCAGTGAGGGCCCTCTGTGCCTCCTCAGTGTGCCTGTGGTGCTGGGGCTGCTTCCCTCAAGTCAGCAAAGGAAAGCTGGAATCTCAGCAGACCCAAGAAGTGCTCAGGCACGTGTATTTCCTGGTGCACTGCTCAGCTGAATTGGTGGTGTGCCCTGTCTGTAGCGCAGTGCAGAAGAGGACAGGCCGCGGAGAGCCCTAGTGCATCCTGGTCTCAGATTTAGTGTGGCACAGATGCAGAGTCAAACCTTGCTGTAATGCGGCCTTTATGCACTCAGACAGAAAGAGTTTAATTGAATAAGATTCTCATGCTACTGTGGTGGTGCTGCCTACTGCCTAACTCGCATTTTCCTGAGCTGCTGCTGCAGAGAGTATGAAGCGCGGTTGGAGCGATACAGTGAGCGAATATGGACGTGCAAGAGCACAGGAAGCAGTCAGCTGACACACAAAGAAGCCTGGGAGGAGGAGCAGGAAGTAGCTGAGCTGTGAGTACCTGTGCTGGTGTGTGCCTGTGTACAGGCACTGGGGCAGAGCAGGGGATGTGTGGGGAGGTGTGGGTGCTGGCTTGAGTGGTGGTTGACTTCCTGCTGCCTGATAGTAGGTCTGGGGCTTCTGGAGTCAAAAACATAATTGGAATTTGATGGCATTGTTAAAACAGGACAATTATGTACTTCTGTGCTGTATCTTGGTGTTACTTGAACTCAGATATCTCAGTGTATGATATTTGGTGTATTTTAGAGCTCCCTGAATAATGGGAATTCTTCATAGTGAGAGGAAAAAAAAATCATGATGTAGAAGTACAGCAAGATACTGTTGTAGTGTTTCATATCAGTGATATCCACAGCTGTAATTACTTCTGTCAGATCTGTGGTGGAATGGGTCATTCAACTGCTTTGGAGTAAGCGTTTAGGTATCTTCTCTACTTGAAATGATAGAGAACAAAGGGAAAACAGCAAGAATAATTATTTTGTTCAGACCAACAGCATTCCTCCTTTCTGGCATGTTCCTGATGTGCCCTTCTAGTGCACAGCATAACCCTGAGTCCTTGTCTGACATCCAGCATGACCTTAGAGCCTCAAGAGAATTGTCTGTAAAGATACTTGCCCTTGGCTGAAGTTACATCTGTAGTCTAGTATGCATAAAATAAATTATATGAACGGTACCAGACCAAGGACATGTTTCTTTGTTTTCCAAACGGATGACTTAAATTTGTGACTTTTCTTACCTGGATGTTAACAGGGCAGATAGTTGGTGGTACCAGCCAAGAGAGGAAAACTTCTGGTGTGTCTCTTGGTGAAGAGTCCAGATCTGATTGATTGGTGGAAGAGTTGATACCTTCAGCCTGAGGAGAAATTCCCCATAATTTAAGGTTTAAGTGCATTCTCAAAGGCAACAAATAGGAGACTTATTTCCTGCTGGTCCTGATTTCAATGGAGCTTGAAGTACTGCTGTCACCTATCCTTTCTCTTCAGTGTTTCTGCTCAAGAGGAGGGTGTGCAGCTGGCAAATGTCATGCTCTCTTGGGTGGTGAGGGTGTATTGACTGGGCACTTGTAAAGGCAGAGGGACTAGCACAAACAGGGAGATATTACAAAAGGAAAGAGAATGAATGCTCACCTGTCTCTGAGGATCTAGGCTTGCAGGGAAAGAACTCCAGAAGTAGGGATCTTCAACAAGAGATCCTTCTTTAATGGCAGTCAGCCCTTAAATGAGGTCCAAGAGGGGTGCAGCCTGGCTCCACCCCTTCTGGTCACACAGGTGAATTGTCTTCACCTGTGCTGCCAGGGCTGCCTGGATCTTTCCTTCAGGTGCTCAGGTTCAAGCTGTGACTCAGCAGTCCCCATACATCATTTTCTGAAAATAAATAAATAAATAAATAATGAGAGAAACACAATGTAAATGAAATATTTATCACTAACTTCTAATTGTAGTCTCTCTGAATGTTGGGGAAAAAGAAGGTTTGATGAAATGAGATTTTTTATGTGTCTCTGAAATGGGATTAAAAACTGTTTAGTGGCTACTGACAGGAAAAAAAAAAAGCTAGGTATTTAGTTTGCTAGGGGGATAAATCTGTTAGTTGCAGTTGCAGAACAGCAAACAGAGCAGAGGAAGCTAAAAGAATTTTGGTAAGAAGGAACACAATGCTCCACTAACATGAAACAGATCTGATTTTTTGCAATATAGGCAACCCAGAAAGCTTTAGACGATATACTTCTCAGTACCCTATCAATTGGTGGACTTGGCCTGTTAGAAAATAAATCAATCAAGTGAACTTGTAACAGTTTTTTTTCTCTTTGAAAAAGCTGGAAGATCTTGAAGTGATGAAACACACAAAACGTTTTCCTTTGGAAAGGTGAGGTTGTGCAAGCCTGCCTTTGCCTTATTTGCTGTGTTAGGAGTGTGTAGGCCCAGAGTTTGGAAAGAAGGAAACTAAATGTTTATTAGCATCGTCTTATTGTTTGTTGGAAGCAATAGTCTTGAACAGGTCCCAGAATAATGACAAGATCTTAGTGTATATTTAACATCACATCGAGAGGCAATAATTACAAGCAGGAAAGGGTTTATTTACCAGCAGTGCTGCTTTTCCCAGAATTCCTTACAGCATTCCTTCTGGGGAGGGCAAGTACATTTAGTATTGTCATGCCAGTTAACGCGTCATGGGCTGGACATGGAAGGCAGTGCATGAAAAAACTGTCTGCATTCCAGTGTGGCATCTGCCTGAAACATTGTCCTGGCTGTGACTGCTGCTGGAATTGTAAAATGGGAGACTGCTTTGCGTTTTGGCTTTTATTCCCTGAATAATGAAAGCTTCTTATGCCCTTGCTCAGCTTGAAGGAGGAGTTCCCCATCTGGTATGAGAAACCGGTGCTGGAAATAGTTCACCACAACATAGTATCTTTGGAAAAGCTGGTGGATGCAGCCTGGGTGGAGATCATGACCAAATTTGCAGTGGGAGAGGAGTGTGACTTCGAGGTAAGGATGTTTTCATTTGATCCCCTCCTTTTGCACAGAGCTGATCTGGGATATCTAAAGGCAGAAGGAGTAGGTAAGGACTGATTAGTCATTTGCATTGCCAGAAAGATGGTGAGAGTTTCTTTTCTGTGGAAGCCAAGAAACAGCACCTGCTCTCGAATGCAGAACAGTTCTGTAAACGGAAGCATATGGATGACCCATACTGATGTCATGAGAAAAACAACTGACTTGTGTGCACATGGGGAAGATAAGGATGCCTTTGTTATGCAGCTTAATTATGTGATGCTCTGTGTATATATATTTAAATATATATATAAATACATATTTGTTTTAATTAAGTGGTTACAGTTCATACTCTGTAACCTTTTCACATAATGAGTTCCCAGAAGTGGTAGTCAACAGTTAGGTGTATTTAATGATGTTCTAATGATTAGAAAAATCCTTCCAAAACTAGGAGACGGGGAAAGCTCAAACTTATTTAAAATAAGGAAAGTGATGAAAAACTGTTTTCTGCTAGCAGTCTATTTAGGATATATACTCTCGTTTGGAGCTACTGAAGTGACTCCTCCTTCAGGCTGAGAAAGCAGCATTTTAAAATGCTGAAGAAACTTGTGGGTTGGCAGTGGTTGTTCTTAAGAATTTGTACAGAGTGTCCAGATAGGAATAGGAGGGGAAATCTTGCAGTTGTTTCATGAGAGTGATGATGAACTTCTCTCAGACAGGCATCAATTAAAGGTTTTGCCTAACCACAGTTTACAAGTCCTTTTATTTATTGTGAGTTGTTTGTCTTTTTCAGTGGGGTGACTTTTTTTCTGCCTTCTCATAGCATTGGAGCTCCTTCATTCACATGTCTTGCTCAAGTTTTGTTTTTGCTTATATTTTAATGCAGGTTGGTAAGGAGAAAATGTTGCCTGTAAAAGTTGTGAAAATACATCCTCTGGAGAAAGTTGATGAAGAGGCCTCTGAGAAGAAATCTGAAGGAGCCTGTGATTCCCCATCCAGTGATAAAGAGAATTCTAACCAGGCAGCTCAGGACAATCAGAAGGAATCTATCCTGAAGGAGGAAGACAGCAGGAGGGAAAGTATGAGTAAGTAGTAAAACAGCAGGCCAGTATAACAAGTGTATTGAAAAGGGTAAGGGGAACTCAGGAAAAGCTGATATAAAATCATAAATTTCTGCTGTAATGTCCCTATTCCACCTTTTGAAGAACCCTCTCTATCATTTGTGGTCAGCACTGAGTTCTCATTTTCATTCTGCAATCAGACATGCTTTTATTTTATTTTTTCATGTCCCCATTTGATGTAAAAAGTAAATGTTTCATTAGTTTTTTCCCACTCCAATTTTCAAATGATGAATCAAAGTTCATGCAGTAACATACATACTCTTTTCTAAGGATTTGAGATAAGGTATGCTTTGAAATATTGTTCCTTGTTCTTGTATCTGTTTCTCCTTGCTGTAGATAAAGCAGTGGATGTCCAAATCTTTACTATGAAGAGGTACTATTGAAAGGAAAAAAAAAAAAAAGCAAACAAGACATTTTTCATCTCCTGTGTAACTTTTTAGAACTGGAACTGTAAGACTCTTTAACAGATATGGAAGTGTATTTGTTAATCCAAGCCAAGAAAGTCTGTAGCATAGTAGTAATCTGGATAGGCTTAATTTTATAGGCATGAAGATGCAATAAGCTCTGCTTCCTGTTGTAAATTGCCAGTCCAACATCTAAGCAAGGTGTGCAGCCTCCTCTCTTACAGAGAAAGGGAAACTCCGAAGGCAGCCCAGCAAGCTAACTGCAAAATCAAGAGCAGAATTCAGGTTGTTCCAAGCTCGGTTCCTGGGCTTAATAATTGTCAACTGTTTCTGATTTGTACTGGAAAAAGTTACAGCAGCTTTTTTTGGGTTGGGATGTTTCATAAAAACCATCATAATATTTTGTTCAGTGATGTGTGGTGCTACAACCAGCTGCATTCAGCTGCAGCCCTGCAGAGGCTGGCAACATTCTGCACCATGGCACACCTCTGTGCAGGAGGTGGAGGAATGTGGCAGGAGCTGGAATCCTTGTGCCTTTCTTAGGCCGAGACTCAGATTGTCTGTCTGCCTTCAGTCGCCTCCTTGTAAACTGAGGCTGTTTCCCTTTCTTTAGAAGATAAACCCTGCCAGCTGTATCACTGCTTAATCAGTAGAAGTAGTGGGTGCTCTGATTCTTCTTGTATATAGGTATTTGTTAGAAGGGTATGTAATGCTATGCTTTTATGTCCCAGGTTGTAACCGAACATTGTTCATAGGTGTAAACTCATTTCAAAATATATATTCCAAAGTCTGTTACAATAATGTATTTTTACAAAGTAGTAAAGACTCTGCTTCTGCAGTGCACCTTCGATTGCAGCTGCAGGAGGCAGTATAGAGCCTCTCTGTAGGTCACCAAGCTGCACTTCCACTTTTTCTTTCTCATGTTACATACTTGAAGCACTGTTGATGTGTGTTGAGGTCACTGAACAAGGGTGAGTGTTGAGACTCTGCATAGCTGCCTGATGTGGGACCGTGTCGTTCTGTGCACTCAACTGGGGACACAGTTAACCTGAGTGTTTCACCGATGTCAGACTTACAGAATCTGTTGGAAGAGAGCTTTGGTCTCTTTGGCTGGGAGATTATTGTACTTCAGAACTTGGGAAAAAAATGCCATTATATACAAGAATTATTGCATCAGATGTGCAGTCTAAAGTAGCTTTGTGTCTTTAGTTGCTTAGGGAGTGAAATCTGGGAAGTCTGCAGAAGTGAAAGGCTAGCTTTTCCTGAATGTGGATGATGAGCTACTGAAGGCAAGTTCTGCAGCTTGAGTTGCACATAGAGCTAGTACTGCTTTGGAAAATCCAAAATAACTCATGAATAGGAGACAACAGCATGTGGGTGTTTTATAATGTTCCAGTAGTGTAACCACTAAGCTTTGTTACAGTAACCTTTGAAACAGTACAGTGCATCAAAAAGTCTGTGATCTGTCACTTTACTGAGTACCCTGATTTTTGGAGAGGGTGAGTGACAGAAATTGGTTGTGATTTACGTAAGCTGTAACACTGTGAAGTTTAAATGCTCTAGGATTTAATATGTGACAGTGATATGCAAATTGAAAAATCTGACTTATAACTTGTGTTCATGTATACTTAGCAGGCAATTATTCTCATCTGTCAGGCTTCTTTTAGTGCTTTCATTGAGTCATAACCATAAGGGTAAAAAAAAACATCTGGGGATTGCTTTTTTCAGTAAGCTTGGGTTTTTGTCTTGAATGATGAAATATGCAACCTGAATGTTAGAGACAATAGATTTGGTGTCAGCTGGCAAGGAGATGCGATTCCTTTGTGCTCTTTCAGTTACATCTCTGAGAATGATTAAAATAAGTTGTATAATTAAAATTTGCAGCTAAACTAGCTCGTATGCTGGTACAGTAGCACATAAATGGAAGTCACTTGATGGCCCAAAAGATAAACTACACTGAAAGTGACTTTAATTTGAAGTCAGGAATTCCTGCAGTAGAATTACTTAAAATGTGGCATGACAGAGCCAACTGGCTAAGGCTCTCAGCAGCAGCTTGCTAGGTAGGTTACCAATTATATCATAAATCCTATTGTCAGTTTGTAAACTTCATACAACTTTTCTGCCTTTTAGAGGTAGTTGCAGCTTGACTTCCATGAGGAGATGAGTTGAAGTAGTGCACGTTGTCCTTTATGCTCTTTGAAAACAGCTGTGGTCACCTGTTTTGGGATTCCATTTTCTGCCTGTCTTAGTATTGTTTCTGTAAACTAATTTGGGGTTTTTTCTGATGTTACAGTTAGCTAAAGACTGTATGGGTGGTGTGGGGGTGTACAGTTGCAGTTAATATTTGAATTCTTTAACTGTTCTAATACTAAGACACTTAGTGTCTTGTCTTGGTTTATCAGATGATCGAGCACGTAGATCTCCTCGGAAGCTTCCTACTTCTTTGAAAAAGGAAGAAAGGAAGTGGGTTCCACCAAAGTTCCTGCCCCACAAATATGATGTCAGGCTGAAAAATGAAGACAAGGTGAGATTACTGCTTGATTCCTTTGTTATAACATGAACATGGAAATTTAATATTAACCGTGTGTCTCTGTGGTATGACATAGCACTTCCTGATGGAGTTGAGCTGTTAGAAGCAAGATGCCTGCAATTGCCAGCAGGGCTAACTAGTCTTGCTGTTCCTATACAGTTTGGTTTGGTGCATGGAGACACTTGACAATCCCCTGGTACCACACAGAGAAGCTGAGTCAGTGCTTCACTGGCTTTAGAGACCTTGCAGCTTCCTGGCTAACCTCCAGTCAGGCTGTGAGTTAAATGTGGTGAGGACTAGGGTGCTAATAATTGTGAGCAGGAGCCACTGCTTTTGCTTTGCTCTAACAGAACCTTACTGAGCATCACAGGTAACTGCGCTTGTGGAAGCTCTATGTAGCTGCATCACTGCTGCGTCCTGTTTGTCATCTGTTTGCCATTTTGATAGAGGCAGCACTGACCTCAGCTTAATGAGTACTGCTTGCAGAGTTACTCTTCTGGTATCAGGAAAGAAATCAAGCTAAAATAAACATTAACATGTAACAGCTTCTAGGTTAATATCAAGCATGTGTTACGATCACATGTCACAGGTCAGAGACTTCCATAGTTGCCAAGTAAAGCAGTGGGCTTTGGCAAGAAGCCAAAACTAATGGCATGAACTAATGCTTTTAAGGATTTTTTGGCTAACTGAATCTCCTACTAATCTCTTATTATGTATCTCAGTTCTGCAAGTTCTCTTCTTGTTTTGAGTCTTTGTAGAAGAGTTTGTGGATGTGGTGTACCAGCCCATACTCCTTTTAGCCATATGATAGCATTTAACTTCAAGACATGTTATGAATAGATAACAGTATGTCTGCTTGTCTCCAAGATCATCAGCAATGTACCAGCAGACAGCTTGGTCCGTACAGAACGTCCTCCCAACAAAGAGATCCTGAGGTACTTCATCCGGCACAATGCACTGCGGGCTGGCATTGGTGAGAATGCCCCGTGGGTAGTGGAGGATGAGTTGGTGAAGAAATATTCTCTTCCCAGTAAATTTAGTGACTTCTTGCTTGACCCACATAAGGTAAGAATTCCTAGAAGTATCTCCTGTGGAAGGGGGGGAATGGCTAACAAACTAGTCTTCAGCATGCTGGTTTGGTTCTGGTGCTCCTAAACTTAAATTCAGGAGACGTGCAGAGCAGGAAGGCCTACTTTTTTCCATCCATAAACCCCTGTAGAGTCATACAGGGTGAATACCAGAATGAATAGTACCCTGTAGGGTGATGACCCAGAATGAATAGTACCCAAACAGTGTAATCAAGATGGATAGTAGGTTTTTTTGGACAGATTATCCAGATGGTATAAAGATGTTCAATAATATAGGTAGGGTTCACCTGTCACTGAAGGTTGAGGCTCACCTGGAACCCCACACAGAAGGGATCTCCCAACAAGAGATCCTTCCCCAGTGGTGGTCAGCCCTTAAATGTGGCCTGGGAGAGGTGGAACCAGACTCCACGCCTTCCGGTCACTCAGGTCAATTGTCTTCACCTGTGCTCCTGCGGCCGACTCAGTGCTTGCCTCAGGTGATCAATCAGTGGTTCAGGCTGTGGTTCAACAGTTCCCATACACTACTTATGGAATGTCACAATTCACATGTCTGAATCAGTGGTCTGCATCAAAAATTCAAGTTGTTCTGTACTCTAACTTGACTTTTAACCTTTCCAGGTATGCTTCTGTTATGAGAAAAAACACACAGCTAACAGCTTCCATGTGATTTACAGAGGCCTCTAGCTTTGTGGTTAGGGATGGCACTTCTTGTAGTGTGTTTCCCACTCAGTGCAGAGATTGAATTTTAAACCAGGAAGTGGTTGGAAAACATTTTAATCAAAAGTTAGTTTTCTGGCCAAGTAACTGTTGTATAATTGACAGTATAAGTTGTGAATGCATTAATTTGCAATTATGATAACTTATTAACACTGGACGCTTTCAACAGAGAAGTCAACACAATTTTTGTAGAATGAAGTTATATTTGGATAAGTGGATTGGCTGGGGTGCCATCTTTAGTAAAAAAAAAATAAAATCTCTAAATGGCTAATTGGGACTCTTAAGTTGGAGTAAACCTTCAAGAGTGAGCATCTGGAAGCCAGAGAATCTAATTTTTTGACTGTATTGATCACGTTTATGCTGTTTTTACCTAAGTGTATTCTTACAGGCACCTTTTTAGGAACTTCCATCTTTATGATTACTACTGCTGAATTTTTTATTGCTACATAATTTTTGATTTTTAAGCTGCTATTTTCTGGTCATTTTATCTATAACTTAGATGTCATATTCTTATAAGTGTGAGATACCTGATTTTTACTTATTGAAATGGTTTTCTGAATTCCTGAAACTGAATTTGTATGCTGAAATCAGTTTCTGCCTCTAGGTTAGACTGTCCTATGTTGAAAGTGTGCAATCAGGTGGGTTGTTTCAACAGCTTAAAAACAATCACATTCTATTACATTAATTCAGAATTGAATACTTTCTCCTCACTTTCATTTGTGACCTTATTCTTAAAGTGAGAATATGGATCCTGAAACTTCCAGGCATTGTGGAGACAGGTTTCTGAATTGCTGCTAGCCATCACATTTGTGATCCATTAGTTTTCATCTGGATGAGGTCAAGACTGGACCCTACAGGTCTTGCTAAGAAATCTTGAAGTAAAACAGCTTTTGAAATTCACCTTTTGAGTAGACACAGTGGTTTTATTTAGTGCAGTAGAAAGCATTTGAAGCCCTTTTTTTGTGTGTAGTATTTCATTTTATGAAAGTAAATGGTAACTTTCTGAATTGAGCTGCTGATCTCATAAGCAACCTAGTGACTGCTGTGCATTGTAATGAGAGCTATTGCAGAAGTCTTTGTTACGCTTAAGGTACTGCGTGCTACTCCCCCATGGGTGGGGCAGGGAGAATATGTAAAAGTTAGCTAGATCCTTCATAACTTTCAGTATTCATATAAAATCACATTCTTTTAATCTTAGTATATGACTCTCAACCCCTCAACCAAGAGGAAGAGCTCTGGATCCCCTGACAGAAAACCTACCAAGAAATCTAAAACTGATGAATCATCTCTGAGTCAACCACTGAGCCCTACCCTGTGGTGTCACGTGCATTTGGAGAAATCTATTATTGGCTCCCCATTGAAGATGAAAAACCCTAAGATCTCAAAATGTCCCAAGGAGGAGTTGGAAGAGATGATGAAGATCATGTCACCTGGTAAACTTGATTCTAACTTTGACATTCCAAAGAGGAGCCGACTGGGAAAGGGCAGCAACAAATCGTTAGACAAAAAGCAGAGAGGCAAAAGGGTTTTAAACGGACAGAAAACATCTGGGAAATCAAAGTCTCCTGGGAAAGGCTTGAAAATCCCTAAGATGAAAATGAAACAAATGACTCTCCTAGACATGGCTAAAGGTACTACTAAGATGTCCAGGACTCCCAGAAATTCTGGAGGCACACCTAGGTCTTCCACCAAACCCCAGAAACTGCCTCCTGCAGCACTGCATTTAATTGCCTACTACAAAGAAAACAAAGACAGAGAAGACAAAAAAAGTGCACTTTCCTGCATAATCTCCAAAACAGCCAGGTTACTCTCAAATGAAGATCGAGCCCGTCTCCCTGAGGATTTACGAGGACTGGTGCAGAAGCGCTATGAGCTTCTAGAGCACAGGAAGAAATTGGCCACCATGACAGAGGAGCAGCGGAAGGAGTATATGAAGAAGAAAAGGGAAAAGCTGAAAGAGAAACTGAAGGAGAGAGCAAAAGAGCGTAAGGAGAAGGAAATGAAGGAAAAACTGGAAAAAAACAAAAGATTTGAGGACCAGGATCTCAAAGGGAAGAACTTGCCCACTTTTAAACTGGTTGATACTCCAGAAGGACTTCCTAACACGCTCTTTGGGGATGTTGCCATGGTGGTGGAATTCCTGAGCTGTTACTCGGGGTTATTGATGCCAGATGCTCAATATCCAATTACAGCGGTCTCCTTGATGGAAGCACTCTGTGCAGAAAAGGGAGGCTTTCTGTACTTGAACCGGGTACTAGTCATTCTTCTGCAGACTCTGCTGCAGGATGAAATTGCTGAAGATTATGCTGAGCTTGGGATGAAGCTCTCTGAAATACCGCTTACATTGCATTCTGCTTCTGAGTTGGTCCGCCTATGCTTGCGCAAGTCGGATGTACAGGAGGAAAGTGAGGTCTCAGATAATGTAGATGAAAGCAAGGATTCAACAACTTTTGAAGATAATGAAGTACAAGACGAGTTTCTAGAGAAGCTGGAGACGTCCGAGTTCTTTGAGTTGACTCCTGAAGAGAAATTACAAATACTCGGAGCACTTTGCCACCGGATTCTAATGACCTACTCTGTGCAGGATCACGTAGAGGCCAAGCAGCAGGCATCGGCGGAGCTGTGGAAGGAGCGCCTTGCTATCCTGAAGGAGGAAAATGACAAGAAGAGAGCAGAGAAGCAGAAGCGGAAAGAAATGGTGGCCAAAAACAAGGAGAATGGCAAAGATGAAAATACAGTGGGAAGAAATGAAAAGAAAAAGAATGAAGTTGTGAAAATTGAGCACCGGGTAGAAATAGAAGCTGATGATATGATCAGCGCTGTGAAAAGCAGACGCCTTCTTGCTATCCAAGCCAAGAAAGAAAGAGAGCAACAAGAAAGACAAATGAGAGGTAAGAAAAATAAAGGAGAATGGTGTTATTTCTGTGTTGGGGGTGTAAGGCAGAGTAAGTTGGTGGCAAAATTGACAGTCTTTTTCCAAAAACTTAAACTGGTTTAAGGGATTTACTTACAGAAAAAGAAGATATAATTCAGTAGCTTTAGGGCTTTCTTAGTTACAGGTTGGGAAAAGCTATAGATGTTTGTGTAGTGGCTCAAAATCTGGATTGTTAAGAAGAGATAACTGGTTTCAGTTTTTCCCTATGGGCATCTTTTAAACATTACCTTCTAATTCTGTCAGACTCAGGAAAGCTGGAAAACAGAGAAACTCTTTTGGGGACAGGAGAGGGAAAAAAAAATGTGCCAATGTTTATAAACAGCTGTGATTCTGTGATCTTCTGATTCTTCTGCACAGGGAAGTTTTCTGCCTAATGACTAGCTCCTGCATGTTGTTAGATTAACGCTGTCAGACCTTCTCACAGAGAAGGACATGAGCAGCAAACTTTCGTTCATGGTTTCTCACTTTGAAGAATTCTTAATGGAGATGTGCAAGTACAGACTGTCCCCTCAAACCTCTATAAGTCATCAATTACAACACTGAACTTAGAATGTCTCTATACTTAGTGCTTATTTGCTAAGGAAAGTGGAATATGAAGAGTGAAACTCTGATGGAGTTGCACTTCTGGGGTTGTTTGTTGTTTTGTTGGTTGTTTTTTTTGTATATGTGAGCAGATGGAAGTGGACAGCATAATCCATTTGGGTTATTTCCCTTCTGAAATAGTTGAGAGATGAGGATCTTGCATGGAGCCTGGTTTATGTGACAAGTGGAGCCTGGAAGTATTTGTTCTAGAAAGTCACAAATAGATAAGTTATATAGAATATCCTGAGTATCATACTGGACGCAACCATTTGTTGAACTGAAAGAAATTAAACCTTTTGGTTTTTTTGGTAAGAGATACAAGTCTTGGAAGTCTCACCAGAATCAGTCTCAGTGTCAGTAGAAACCTATAATTGGTTGATGCCCATCCAGAGGGCATTTGATGGATCAGAGGATGGCTCAGAGGTGCCACACTGTGTGTTGCTTCTACCACAGATTGGCTTTGATTTGACCAGGAGTCTCTCCCTGAGTAACAGCATTGATAAATATAACTAGTCTGGCATAGACGTTCTGAATATTATGTTTTTTTGCCTTTTTTTTTTTTTTTGTTCTATGTGCTGTGGTTTTTACCATACTCAGAGCCTCTGTGTTTTCTGGTCGCATTTCNCTGTGCTACCTGGTGTAGGGAACCTGCTTTGGCAGGGGAATTGGACTCAATTTCTTGAGATCCCTTTGAATCCCTATGGTTCTATGATGTAGTTAACCTATACTGACTAATTTCAATTTGGTGTCGCTTTTCCCCTTGGAGCATCTGAAACATTGTGTCACTAATGCAGAATAACAAAGTATCAGATATCAAATATACTGTATCTGGATGGCTGCTTGGCCCTGGTTCTTGTGCTCCAGTTGTTTCATTCCAAGTGTATGACAAGGCCTTTCTGCAAAATGAAACAATCCAGACACCACTGCTACTTGAGCTGCTTTATGTTGTCTTCCCTCGGATAGTTTATGGTAATTACATGTGAGAAAAAACAATACTGCACTGAAGGCTGTAGCAGTTATTTTGTATGCTAGAGAAGTCTGATCCTTCTGGACTCCACAAGGAAAACAAGCGCTCTCTGACAGAGAAGTAAGGATTCAGCCTTTCAATCAAGGTTTAACTTCATGTTGCTTCATTTCCATCTGCAAAACTCCCAACATTTCACTCATCCAGGACTATGTTAACCTGTTAAGTAGTTGCTAGTGAACATAAAGGTACCGTCACAGTAGCAGAGTTCTTTGTTAATGCTGATGGTGCAGCAGTTGAGGCTGCAGGGTTAGGAGTGCTGACCCAGTATGCTCAGGACTTCAGACTTAGTGAGTCATATGGTTTGAGCATCTTCCTAGTTCCGACTGTAGTTACCATCTCAGTGTGCTCCTGCCATCACAAAGGCCTTGCGTATCTTGTTTCAGGGTTTTTGCACCCTGTCATTTGCATTTACTTTAATAATGATAGTGTCTCAGAGAAGTAAAGCAGTTGCAGATAATATACCACAGTGGTTGTGCTGGTGGATGAGTGCTTATGTGTTGCAGCCAGAAGTGTCTGTCACTGCTCGAGTCACATCTTTAGTACTTCAAGTGTTAACTACTTTAAAGTTAAACCTACGAAAATTGCATCCAGTACTAATGGTCTCAGCTTTAATAGGAAAAAAAAAAAAAGGCTACTCTCATGCTACGGTTACTGAAAGTTGATATGTTATTATATGAAAGCTGATCAGTTGAGTTAGAGTAACAAATGCAGGGGTATGTTTTTCAGCATGTCTCTAGTCTGTTAGGATTGGTTACAATGGCAGGACTTCAGAGACCAAGCACGTAAATACTAATAAACTGTTATCAAAGCTATTTTAATACAAAAAATGGTGCCAAGAGAGCAGGTAGCAGCTCTGGGAAAGTTCTAGCAAGAAATTGGAATTCTTCTTGTGTGAGCAGCTAGTGTACAACCTCTGTGTGTTAGCTTTTGCCTGCCCCACAGCTCATGCCTTCTATATGCTTCTATATGTCATTCAGTCTGCTTCGAACTCTCCTTACTGTGAAGATGTCTTCATTACTTGGCTCTTTTTATTTAAGGCAAAAAACCTTCAAATTTTCTCAGATTGCAGAAGAGTGTTTCCCATAATCTGGTATGTTTTAACACTCTTCCATTGGATGTAACTAGGAAAGAGCAAAATGTTAAGAGACCTGACTTAGTTATGGCTGTGAGACACTTGTGCCTAGAGGAGGCTTTTGTTGTGCTGCATCTGTTTGCTCAGTAGGTGGACCTGTGGGGACACCATTCTCCATAGCTGCATAAGTAAAGATGCAGGTGCCTGTTGGCCATGCTCACCTCTGTCATGTTCTTGCTCCTCCTCTCTCAGTCTTAGAGCTGATTAGAACAGAATTCCTTGTTGTATGTTGTACTGTAGTTAAGGATCTTTAATATTACGTGAAATTACATAGCAATAGTAATGGCAGAGGAAACAGAGCAGATGAGACGTTCTAAAAAGAAAGTAAGCTTACCTGTCTCTGATGAGCTAGGTTTGCAGGAAAAGAACTTCGAGAGATCTTCAAGAGATCCATTATCAGTGGCAGTCAGTTCGCTTCCAGGGCTGACCAGGTCTTTTCTCCAGGTGCTCAATCAGTCATCCAGGCTGTGAATCAGTAGTTTGCATACAGCAGCAGGTGTCACTTTGTTGGTGTATTATAAAGAACAATAATTAGGAATATTTTCTCTAGTCTATTCTTATTCACACTTCTTTATAATTTTTTTTCTTACAACGGTGGATGATGTGAAGGGTGGATGGCTAAAGCTGTCATAGCCAAATTTACCAATAAATGATTTCTTTTTCCCACCTGACCTAGTGGAATAAAGGATAATACTCATATCTGTATACAGTAGAAGAAAGCTAATGCTTCTGTGCACTAATTCCAACAGTGAGAATGGAGAAGGAAGCAGAGGAAGAAAGAATCCGGAAGCATAAAGCTGCAGCTGAGAAGATGTTCCAGGATGGGATCGCCAAAGCAAAGCTTGTGATGCGTAGAACCCCAGTTGGCACTGACCGCAATCACAATAGGTAGGAAAGGAAATGATCCTGTTCTGCTGGCTCTCCTCTCCCACAGGAGCCTTAGCAGATAACAGCTCCCAAAAACCGATGTGGAGGGTACTTTGTCTGCACTGTAGAATGGAGGAGAGAAGAAATGGAGTTTCTGCATAGAACATGGTAGTTCTCACTGACTAACATAGTTGGCTTTTTAAGGTCTTCTTGTGAAGGTCACAATCCACTAGCCAGCTGAGCTTCAAGTGCTCGCGTCAGTGCTCAAGAATGTAGTTACTATCTCCTCCCTGTTTGTTTCACAGAAGGACTTTCAATGAATTTTAATAAGAGCTCTTCCAGTTTCTCAACTAAATGTATAGATGCATTCAGATTTTGTTGAGTCAAGTATACGGATGTTCCCTCACATGCAAGTGAAGATTAATGTGATGGTAACCAAACAGGCAACATGTGGCTGCTAACATGTGTATGTGTCTTTCCCTGCAGGTATTGGCTGTTCTCGGATGAGGTCCCTGGCTTGTTCATTGAGAAAGGTTGGGTGCATGACAGTATAGACTACAGATTCATCCTTCCCCATCAGAGAAAAGAAGAAGCCAAAAAAGACTACAACTCAGGAGGTATGATCAGCCAGCCTCTTCGTGGTTCTTTCCTTTGTTGCTGTCTGACTGTTAGGATAGATTTATGAACTTAAGGGAGAACTGGCCAGTCTTTGTGAGAGTCCTCTGATCTCAACTTGCTGTACACTCAGGGAAACTTGCATGTGGGAGAGTTTGATGCTCATTATGGTCTCCCTGCTATGGATTTTGAGAATGCAGTGTACCACATAAGCACCACGGGATATGATCATCTCTCTTAAAAGCAGTCAGTATCAGCTACAGAGTAACTGCTCTGCTTTACTTGGTACCTGTTTAGTTACCACGTGCCGAACTTCTTAGTAAGCTCCACCAGTGATAAAACTCCCAGATTTGTCTGCTTGCCACAGAGGACAAACATAGTGCTTTTTTCTGGGGGTTAATAGGCTAAGCTATTCACCAGGTGCTATCATATTACAGAAATCTCAGTGCCTGTTGTTTATAGACCCTCTGAGATAGTCTCAAGTAGAGAAGTCTTCTAGATACTCTATAGCTTTGCTGATTGAGGCCATTTTGTCAAATAGCTGCTCTTGTACATCCGCTCAGCTGCTATACAGCTTGTGGTGAATGTGCTAACGAGGTGCAACAATTAACCAAAGATCTAGCTCTTGCTCTGTGATTTTTGCCTTGGTGGTGTTGAGCCTGGGTGGTCAAACATTGCAACCAGAATTTGGATGCATTCAGAAATTCTTTTGAGGGAGGGAATCTTCAAGCTTCTATCTGGGAATAGTTACTGATATGGAAGAACGTGCTGTGATGTAATTCCAGTTGTAGTTTCAGTCCTGATAATTTGTTGCATTTGAAACATAGGCTGGTATTGAGTTTGTATACAGCAGCACTACATGTGAAAGGCTGTAATGAATTAAACCAAAGTTAGTTTCCTGTCTGAGTGGGTAGTACATGTGTAGAAAAATGCAGTAGGGCAAATACATAATGATACCTCATCCAGTGTCTTAACTTTCCAGCATTATGATGACATGTCAAGCCAGAGGTTATATCATTCAGTGACCCACAATGGGCATATTTTGATTTTTTTCAAATATTAACCAGCCACTGTTCCTGTATATCACCTTGCTCCAGCTGTATTAAATGATCAAGTGACACCAATGTGTTTACTGGGCTACTGTGCAAGATTTCAGTACCTGACATTTGAAACCTAATTAACAAAGACTTGAATGAACAAATTTCTCAGACTGTTGAGATAAGATGGTCAAATGCAAATGCATCCTATCTATACAACATTGAATTCTAAAAGTATGTTGTTCTGTGTAGCTAAAAAGTGAGACTAGTTGTGTGTATTTGAAATGGATGAGATCAGTCAGGAGGCAGGAACCAAGCATGGCTGGTCAAACTGAGGGACAGAAAGTCACAGACAGTGGAAGTAGGGATATGTGGCTTGGGAATAATACAGAGATGATAGCTGGATGTGCAGAGGTGAAATCAGGAAAACCAGAGAACTGAATCTGGCAAGTTATGTCTAAAAGAATTAGAAGGGATTCTACAGGTATGCTGTTCAGAAGAGACGGGACACGGGTGAGTGAGTGTACCCACTCTGATAAATGCAAGGGGGAAATGGCAACAACAGATGTGAGGTGGGCTGAGAAACTCAGCAGGTTCATTACCTCAGTCTTCAATGGCCTTCAGGCTTCCTACGTCTCTTACATCCCTGCATCTCTTGGCAGGAGCTCTGAGGAGCAAAATCCCTCCAGCTGTAAGTAAAGAGAAGGTTCAAGACTGCCTGATGAGACTGAATGTGTACAAGTCTATGGAGCCTAATGATATGTGTCCATGGTTCTGAGGAAACTGGCTGGTGTAGTTGCTAAGCTGCTCTCCAACATATTTGAAAAATCATGGTTGTTATATAAAGTCGGCAGTGACTCAAAAAAAGGGAAACATCACTCCTTTTTGAGAAAGGGAGTTCTCACGAATGACTGGCCTGTGAGCTTCACCTCTGTGCCTGGGAAGCTCATGGAGAAGATCTTCCTGTGCCTGACCCACCAGCTTGCCTTCTGTTATGGACTAACAGTATTAGTGGACAAAGGAAGGACAACTGATGTCATCTACTTGGATATCTGCAGGGCTTTTGACATAGTCCCACATAACATCCTCATCTGTAAAGGGGAAAAATACAGATTTGAAGGATTGGATTAGGAAGTGGTTAGATGGTTGTAGGTTGTGGTCAGCAGCTCTGTGTCCAGGTGGAGGCCAGTTACAAGTGGAATTGATGCTCTTCAACATGTTTATCAATGACCTAAGGCAATGGGATTGAGTGTATCCTCAGCAAGTTTACAAACAACACCAAGCTCAGTATTGTAGTTGACACAATAGAGTAAATAAGGTTGGAAAAGTTCTCTAAGACCGTCTAGTCTACCTGTCAGCTGATCAGCACCATGCCACTACGCCCTGTCCCTCAATGCCATGTTTCTGCACTTCTTAGAAGCTCCACTGCCTCTCTGGGTATTCTGTTCCAATGCATTACCTCACTTTTGGAGAAGAAATTATTCCTAATATCCAACCACAACCTCCTGTGGTGCACCAGGAGGCTGTCATCTCTTGTCACAGTGCTGCTACCTGGGAGCAGAGGCCCTTATTTCCTCATACAAGCCAGAATGCTGTTGACCTTGGCCACCTGGGTAAGGTGTTCAAGTTGTTGACTCATGTTCAGCCAGACATGGACTAATGCGTCTAGATCCTTTTTCTCCATGCATCTTTCCAGCCATTCTGCCCCAAGGGACTGTAGCATTGCATAAGGTTGTTTTGACCCAAGTGCTGGAACCTGTTCTTGGTCTTACTGAAGCTCATCCTGTTGGTTTTAGTCATCAATAAAGATATGGCACCATTCTGACTCCTGGGAAACACCACTGTTGACCAGCTGGTTGGAACTCCATTCTCCATCATGCTCTGAGCCCAGTCCTCCAGCAGTGTTTTATCCAGTGAAGTGCACACCTTTCCCAGTCACAGGCTGCAGCTTCCCCAGCAGAATGCTGTGAGAAGCGGTGCCAAAGGCTTTACTGAATTCTGTGTAGTCTGTGTCTGCAGCCCTTCTCTCATCTACTAGGCTGTAGAATGAAGTCCGGTTGGTCTGACAGACCTGTCTGTCACAGATCTGTACTGACTGAGCCTGATACCTGGTTGTCCTGCACATACCACATGATCACAGTCAAGGCAGTGCGCTCTGTGACCGTCCCTGATACTAAGATCCAGGCTATAGTACCCTGGACAATTTTGAAAAATAGGCCCATCTGGACCAAATGAGGTTCAGCAAGGGAAAGTGCCAAGGTGCTGTATCAGGGTAATGCAGGCTATGTGTTCAGATTAGGGGAAGAACTCCTTGACCAACTTTTTACATAGTGTGATAGTAATAGTAATGAGACAAGGGGGAATGGCTTTAAATTAAAAGAGGTGAGATTTAGGTTAGATGTGAGGAAGAAATTCTTCATCCCAAGGGCAGTGAGGCCCTGGCGCTGCTACCCAGAGCTTCACGTTCTCTATCTCTGAAGATGTTCAAGGCCATGAATGGGGCCCTGGGCTGTCTGAGCTGGTAGGGGACAACCAGACCATGCCATGGGTCACGACTGGATGGGCTCTAAGGTCCCTTCCAACCCAATCTGCACTACAATTTTGTGAAATAGTTGAAATGCTTTTCTTAACGTAATGTATGTGCTTTATGATGCAATAATATTTTAATTCAGAATTGCTCATCTTTGTGTTTCTATAAATGCAAGTACTGTGGTTCTTTAACAAACTTCTTCTGGATTGCTTTTCTCTGTCAAATGTACTGTTGGCATAGATGTTGATCAGATATACTTGACTGGAGGTTGGTTAGTTTTTACAAAATAGAGTATGTCCGGAAAGGAGTATGAATGAAAATGAGTTTGCGCTTTTCTTTTACAGACAAGAGAAAGAGCACAGCCGCCGATGGCAGAATGAGTGCGCTTCACCGGTCTGCATATGCTGCAGACCTTCCTCCAGAGACCACGGCACCCAAGCAGGGACAGAACTTGTGGTAATAGATGCTTTATAGCTGCAAAATGCTCAGAATATATAAAGGTCAAGGAAACTATACATAGAAGCCACTTAATAGGTTCTACTATGTACCTAGTCCTCCTTCACTATTTAAGAGCTGAATTAGTTTATAGGCCTGCCAGACCTCTGTTACTGATATTACTAGTAGTGAACAGCAAATGGGCAGCTGATCCAAGAGGCTGTAGAACCACTCTGATTAACTTAATCAAACTTAGCCAGTCTAAACTAACCCTGTAAAACACTACTTTGGTGTATTGATTTTATATATTTTATGATCAGAATAATTATTATGTGAAAAGATCTGCTGTGGGTTTTTTGTTTGTTTCTTTAAATTCTGTGGTTTTGGCAAACCGTATTTTAAACAAAAAGGCTGGGGAAGCAGTGACTAATCTAATTGTCTAGATTTTTCTTCATGGCTCATCTTATCAAGCCTGAACTGTTGCTCATGGAGTCCTTCAGCACGTGAAGTTAGTCTCTGTTGCTGTATTTGGAGCCATAAGTATGGGCTGCATGTTCTTGTAGCATGTAATACATGCAGAGCAGTCCACCAGCTCCTTTCTTCCTAGGTTTCACAACAAGTTGGGAGTGTGGGTTTGTCCTCCTATAACACCATTATGTGGAATTGTTTTTTGTTGCTACTGGTTATTATTACTGCTTGGCAAATTATTCTTGCATGTGGACAGCCATTTATCCCTTAAATACTTCCTAATGCTAAGCAGTAGCCATCATGTCTTCTAAGTGAATCAGGTCTAAACAGTCTACCTTTGAGCATGTTTGATGACTTGCTTCATTGACTGGTTCTATCAGTGTCTTTAAACAATAAAGAAAGTCAGTGTCGTGTGTTGCCTTGGGATTAGGAGCAGTTAACAGTGTTCTGGTGAAAGAATCAAAAATGGCTACAGCTATACCTACCAAATTACTTATGAAGGACTGTGTTCATCCATTACCCTGAAAAGTAACTCTTACAAAATACTGACACCTACAGCTCCTTTGTAAGCAATGTCTTTCCCCTAGAGTTTTCTCCTGCTGACATACAAGTGGGATTACTTCGTCTTTGTCACCAGTTGTGATTTGAGCTGCTAAGTGTAGTTCCACTGAGTTGCTGTGAGTCAGAAATCCTTTGCCAAAGGCATTCCTGCTCTCCCATCAGGAACTGTTGAAGAGACATGTTTATGGACATTTTTGTACTTCCCTTTCCTTTCATTGTTGGAGGATTGTAGGAGATAGACAGGGTGAAGGTACACAGGAGAATCTCTGCTAATATTGCAGTGGATAGTCTCTTTTTCAGTCTCGTCCTTTGCACATCTTGTCGCGATGCCAAAATTCAAAAAATTGGGTATTCCCAAAGCATGGGTGCTAAACAAGAGTTGTAGATTTTATGAATCACAAGAAAGTTCTCTCAGCTCTTTCTAACTGCCTCTTTTACTACTACTTCATTTAGCAGAGATGGAAATACATTTTTCCAGTAGAAGGGCAAATTACAGAAGAAGAACCATAGCTTGAACTAGTAGTGCACATTGCTATGAGTTGAAGGTAATGTAGAGCCAAATCAAATGAACTATGTGATACAGAACCCCTGTAAAATACTCAGCCTCCAGGCTGAGTTTGAAAAAGCTCCGCATTTGATACAGCACTGCTGAATTTCTCAAACAGGTTGGCAGTTCTTGATGAGAGGATTGGAGTTGTTACAAGGCTTAAAAGTGCTTTATGGAGTCGTACACTACAGGAGAAGCAGGTGTTGCCTAATCTTGGGGCAGAATTGTATTCTACAATTCTGCTTTGTAAGAAGTGACAAGAATACTAAACCTAAGCATAGTATGGTGCTTAAAAAAAAAAAAAGAGAACAAAGTAACTAAGAATCTTACTATTTAAAAAAAAAAACATGAATTGGCAGCCAGAAACCTAAAATGCTATGAAAGTCTTTCTCAAAGAGATCGTGAAATCATAGAATCATTAAGGTTGGAAAGGCCCACTAATATAATTAAGTCTGACTCCAGACCGTCCCAACCATCCTACAGTCCCTTGGTGTCACATCTCTACAGTTCCAGAACAGCTCCAGGGACTGTGACTCCACCACCTCCCTAAGCAGCCTGTGCTAACACATCACCCCTCTTCCAGAGAAGAAATTATTCCTAATATCCAACCTCATTGTCCCCTGGTGCAACCAGCCTTCTTATCCCCAGGCAGATCTACTCTTCCTCCCATCTTGGTATAATTTGCAAACTTCTTGAGTGTGTGTGCTCAATCCCTTCATCCAGATTGCCAATAAAGATATTAAACAAATCTGGGCCCTACTGCTGACCCCTGGGAAGCACCTCTGGTGACCAGCTGCCAGCTGGGTGGAGCTTAATTCACCACCACTTTCTGGGCCTGGCCCTCCTGCAGTGTTTTACTTAGCAAAGTGTACTCCTGTCCTAGCCACAGTCTGCTGCTTCTCCCAGTGCGAGACAGAGGCTTTACTAAAATCTAGGTAGATTATGTCCAGCCTTAGCCTCACCCACCAGATGGATCACCTGGTCATAGAAGGAACGTCTTAGTTTCCATACTAAGTGTTGCCTCTTACCTTTAGGAGTGAAAGTTAATGAAAGTTGGGGGAAAGAAAAAAAACAATAAGGAAACACTTCCAGTATGATTCGTATCAGGATGAGGAATCTATTAAAAGAAGGCATGTCTAGTGACTGTGCTTGAGTCTAATGGAGGAAATGAAAAGAAACATAAATAGAAGTACAGCCTAAGGACAAAACAGTTCTCAGTTGGGAGCAATCTTTATTTCACAAGATCTGTTGTTACAGGGCCTGGCAGAAGCTGAAGTGCGTTTGGTTAAGAAGGAAACTTTTCCCATGAGCGAATAATTGGCTGGGAAACAAATTACAGAAATACTGTGGTGTTAGTGGAGAATGGAGAAGTCTCCTTAAGAAAGTGCATTTTATTTTGATGTGGTAACAAGGGATCAAAAAATTAAACTAGGAAATGGCAGGTGTTGTTTGAAATAGGGCAGAAAGGGCTACTTCAGATCTCCTGATTGCCCCAGCTTGCTACTACTAGCTGTGGATCTTCTCGTTTGTGCCTGTTCAACACAGCAGTTGGAGAAATCACTGAAAGAGGAGTTTGTTGATGCACATGCGTTCTTGTCCTGGAAGTCAAGAAGGTTGTCAAAGAGCAGATGCTGAAATCTGCAGGAGCAGGTTGAAGAAATGTCACCATATGCTTTCTTTGCTCTTTTGCCACTCAGAAATAAGATGCTGGTGGTATTTATATATATATTTTTGGTCTGGCTCTTATGTTATATACTGTCTTTTATTTCTGTTTTATCTGGTGTATGGTAGGAAAGACTGCTAACAATCATTTGCCCGTTTTTATTGAATGAAAATATCATGCCTGCGTGTACTGTTGTCACAACCAGGTTGGTAGCAAACAATGAAAATGAATGGACTGATCCAGATTTACTCCTTCATGCCCTACAAATGAGCAGAGGATACAGTGGTAGTTTTTTAAAGAAAGCCGAACTGCTTCAAACTCAGCCTTTTTCTGTACTGTCTGCATTAATTTCTCTTGACAGGGCCACCAAAAGCCATTTCTACAGAAAAACAATAAGCACCCTCTACTGAAAGACTTTTCTTTAAAGCTCTAGAACTGGGGAGAGCCTTTCTGACAGCTGTCACCGTTTACGGGTTAGCTTCTATGAAAGGAAAAGCAGTAACAACCTGAGATCTGTTATTTCAGGGGACAGCAGCAACTACAACTTCCGTACAAGGAAATTCATATTTCTGTTACAATATTTTGCTTTCTGGCCATTGCCATTAGTCTCCCTCTGTCCTGAGGATTCCTGTGGGCTTAGATGGTACAGAATTGTCTCCTCCTTGGTTGCTTTTTCACATTGTCGTTGCATACCCTGAAAGGCCTTGAAACTGCACTGAAGTCCTTGGGTGCCTGTGCCCCACTTTTTTTTGCATACAAGGACCAATTTGTCTATAACTCATAATGCAGCATGTGGTATATAGGAAGTTTCATTTCTTCGTGTTCTGCTTTATCTTCTGCCACTTATCTCTTTTTCCTAGTAGTACATCTAAAATGAAATTGAGTGGTCTCACACTACACATAGAACATCTGTAGCTTTACCTTGCTATACTTAAGTCTTTGAAGTCAGTACCAAATTAACTCCATCAATGGTTTTTCACAGTCTTGCTCCTTTTCTCCTTGAGAATGGGAGTTTATAGGACATTGGTAAGGGGAGAAATAGGTTCTGTACTTGCCCATAAGCTACAGGAGCAGTATGTTACGGTAGTGGTTTTTGCTTTCAGTACTTTGCCTTCCAAAAGAAAAGGACCTGCTGTCCTATCCTACAAGCAGGGCTGAATCATTTTCTCATTCAAATTATAAATGCATGGATTGTTGTCTAGCTTCTGTCTTTTCCAGGCTGAAGAACCAGTCTCAGTTCTAATACTGTATATATTCACTGATGTGGCTACCTATTAAAATCTCCCTGGTAAAGTTTCTGGGCACTTGGTCCTTGAGGAAGTCTTTTGTCCGTACTTCAGTGCTTTGTGAGACGCATATGTACCTTCTGTCAAGAACCACGGATTAATTGAAACCTTTCTAGTATGTTAGTGTGCAGTAGGCTTCTTACTCATCCTGATCAGAAAGCAGTTGCATTTTAAAAATAGTGCCATCTCTGCAGAGTAACTCCCATTGTTCTTCATCTATTAGGAATACACCATGGTATGACGGGTACCCTCAGCAGACAATTTGAGTTAACCATACGTGGGTGCTGACAGACTCCATTCTCATGCCTATATTCTACAGATGGAGTTTCCCTGTTTCTCCAAACCCTCCAGAGCAGGTACTGATCCTGGGCTCATCTAGATGTTGTTCTCCTGATTTCTTCACTCCGTAGTCTGCAGTCTAGGTTTTACACCTTTCTTTCCATCTCTTGCAGTATGAGAACAAGTAGGAATATTCAACCCACATGGAAGTGAACAACTCCTTTTGAGTGAATACTTGCGTCACATCCCTTCTGTTATGATTGCTGACCAACCTGCTGGCTTGTGCTGCCAGATGTGTAAGGAAAGAATCCTGGTTGTTGTTTAGGCCCTTAGCCTAGACATTTTCCCATCTCAGGTCAGTTTGAAGGCCCCCAGTTAGTCTTGGTTCTCCCACAGGCATCTTCCATTACCTTGGATTGTGTTACTGTGCATAAGCTCTGTGTCAAGCTACATGATTGGCACCTATTACTATCTCTTCCCACTTAGTAAGAATCACAAGCTCACACCCTGTTGTCTCCTCAAAATGCTAACTCTCTTAGTGGTGTCCATTCTTCGAGTCTTGTGCTGGCTGAGCCTTAGTTGGAGGTGCATGTGGTTCCTTTGGCAGTAGGGAGTGCATGGAGCTGGTTTGGGAAGCAGGAACTGTAGTGGCACATAGCAGCACAGTGTCACCAAAGACAGGTGCATTTTTGATGTGTTTATATTGTGTACATTTGAGTTCAAGCTGATGTAGAACAGATTCTACTCCTAGAAGTCCTAGTTCTTACTCACAGAGAGGATTGGGAAAACTTGCAGGTGCTCTCCTTTCCCTGTCCTATTTCCTTCTCAGCAGGAGCAAAGTTGTGTTAGGGCTTAGCCCATGGGTGTCTAACCTTTTGGCTTGACTGGACCACGGTGAATGAAGGAGAATTGTCTAAGGCTGTATCTGCAAAGGTTGCTCTGGAAGTAATGTCTCCTATTTCAATGGAAACTACAACAGATACAAAGAGCACAAGAGCACTATTTAATAGAGAATTCCCAGTCACCAAACACTCTTTTTCAACGTAGTTGCCACCATTATCTATGCATTTTCACCAGTGATGAACAAGAGTCTGCATGTTGCACTTGTAACAGTCTGCACTGGTGGAGCTGACCCACTGTTACTGTGCTGAAATGCACCACCCATCTCTCACAGTGCTCACATCCACTGATTGGTCTCCATCAACATTCAACAAGTACCCATGTATGTCAGTGGGTGCTATTTTTTCTGCATGGAGGAGTTCAGTGACGCACGTTTGCTTCATACACACTTCCATGTTACGTGCCATTCTGTCACATGTAATGGGGCATTGGTGGGAAGGTTCAGCCCCTCCTGATGGCTCTGACATAGTGGGCTGACATAGAACAGGACGCACTACTTTTAGAACAGCCCTCACAAAATAAGTGGTATAGTTAATGTATATAAGTAAAGAAACTTATTTTAATAAGTTAGAGAGAGCAACAATAACATATAGCAAGGGGGCTATATGACCGTGTTTCTGGGAAACTAGTTTGTCTGTTTGGTTTGATGAGAGTAGCTGCAATTCTTAGTGAGCTCTCAAGGTGTTCATCAGAGATTTTGGATGAGATTTTACTCCTCCTGTACTTGGTCCTTGAAAGCAGTTGTTCACAGATGTTTGTACTGCCAGAAAACAGTGACATGAACAAGGAGTCATGAAGTAAGGGATGTTACTCTGGTAAGAGAGGGCTCATAGAAGTCTGGTAAAGAGACATGATAAAATTTTTTATTACAATTCTGTACGTTCCATTTGAAAATTTGCGAGTCATGTTTTTATGTCAACTGAAAATGAAGTCACAAATAAACCAAAAAGTTTATTATTTTGTTTGCAGTCTTGAAACCAATTCTCAAATTCTTTTATCAAAACACCTAGCACAGCTGCATGTTGATCTCTGTTCACAGGAGTCTGTTCATCCAGTGTAGCAAAATCCATAAACTTATTTGCCATAACTTGAGTCAGGGCTGCACTGCATCTCCCCATGCCTGCTTTCAGCCCACACAGGTCAGCAGGTCAGTGCAGTTGGTGTTCAGTTGGTGCAGAGTAATAGTTTCGTGCTGGGGCAGAGCCAGCATTGCAGTGAAATGGTAGCCTGCATGCAGTCCACAGGTTGGAAATGCCAGGTTAGCCCCACCTGCCTTTCTTATAAGGATGTTCCTTACAAGGATGTTTCGTGCTTTCTCATTCTGACCAGCAGCCTGTGTTGTCTTTCCCCAGACAGTGTAGTTGGAGAATCCAAGTGCCATATGTTAACTGTTTCCAGCGGCCTTTCATTTCTACTAGAGAGGAAAACTGTGCAGGAAATTCCCCTCTTAGGTGTGTAGCCTTGGAGGAACGCTGAGAAAGCTGTGGCAGTGTCTTCTCAGATATTTCCTAAATGAATCCCATGTCATGTCAGTATCAGTGATTTTATGCTGTTTTATCATGACCTAGGCAACCTTCTCAACACCGAGAAATAGTGCTCTTTGGGTATCTGCAGTATGACTGGAAGCTTGTTATATTCCATTCCCACACTGTGACAGGTACCCTGTACTGAAACATGGTTTAGGATCTGTCTAAAGGTATACCCCAAGGTTTTGGAAGCAAGTTGATGCTAAATAATCTTGAGGAATGTCTCTATTTAGTACAATTCCAGTAGATTTAGAAACTCCAGACTTTGTGGGGATCTGTGTGTAGACCGTCCAGCGAATGTAGGAATACTAATCACATTGCTCACCACAAGTTGCATCTGCAGGAAAAAGACAGGAATTGTATTGTTTGACATATAGTTGCTATGGGTTTGTGTGATTGTCCCTTGAATCCTGTGATAAGCCCTTAATTGTTTTGGAACCGTCTGTGCTAGGCTCCAGTGGGTGAAGTATATTTGGAACTGCTCTGTCCTATTTCTTGTAGCGTGAGTGTGCAGAAGACAGTGGTGTCCAAAAGGTCTGATTTCAGTGTGCCAAGTGAGGATGCCCTGCAGGGTTGGAGTGTACTTAAGAAGATGATTGGCAAGGGACTGTTTTTCTTCCATTATTAAACAATTCATTTTATGTTTTATTAGGATAATCAATTTAATAAAGAAATGCAGATTGTCAGGCTGTTCCCCTAATATAACATGTTAGAGCTGTGAAATACTTTCTTTCCAGTTGAGATACTTAGTAAATATTTCTGCCAGGATTAGAACCTATTGCAGATACTGATATTCTAGGAGAGTAGGGCAGCACCTTTCTCTAGTTGTTGGTTGGTTCATCTGAGTTTGTGCCCAAGAAGAAAACTTAGATCTGAGGTCTTCTCTGTGACTGGTGAGGATCACGTCATGATGGTCACTTTGTGCTTGTTTCCATTCAAGGCTTTTTTGATCCTTCAGTTCCCTTTTTTAAGGAGCGATCATCTATTAACTACATTTTTTAATTTTACTTTTTGTAAGTAATCTCTGAAACTCAGGTCCACCACTGCTCCCACCAGTACACAGTTCAGGAGATGAGGCTCAATGCCATCATAGAAAAGAGTTGAAGGGGAAAAAAAGAAAAAATCAGGTTTTCACATTGTCTGAAAGCTTAATTTAAACTTACAGTCCTGCATCAGAGCCAGCGCTGTGGTTGTTCTCCAGAGTTGCTGAAAGTCTCATTTTAGAGAACTCTGCAGAAGTTTTTCCGTTTTAGATTCAACTAACTGCAGACTGCTGTGGCTCTCTTGAAGGACTTTGTGAACAGAGAGGTTTAAAGCTAATGAATGTGATTTTCAGATAGTATATTTAATCTTTCAGGTTAATGCAAGGTTCTTAGAAAGATCTTGTGCACTTGCAGAGGGCATAGCCTTCATAGTCTCAAGTCATCAGCTATCATGGGCTAGGCTGTGACATACTCTTTTTTTTTAATCTGGGGGCTTTTGAGGTTAATGAAATCAGTTGAAGGCTCTACGGAAAGAATGATTAAATTGCTATGCTATGCAGTACATAACACATTAATCTTTTCTAGTGCATCAAAAATGACATTCAGATTACTTAAGATGACTGCAATATAGCGAATCTAATCCCTAGGGTAGATTACTAAATTCAAATGCCAGTGTTTTAATAAACTTAATGGGTGGAGACATCTATAAATTAGTTCTGTGTTTATTTATATATTTATAGGCTACATTTAGAGACCTTGAAATAAGACCAGTCTTAGTCAGAATGCTTATGGCAGCATTACTTTCATGTTTTTCACCTGGTTCCTGGGGTTGGGATGTAGATTAATTGTTATTCCTGTCTACTAATTCTTGTGAAGTGTTTAAGAGAAGGAGCTGTTGCTGCAGAGATAGATTAGCTGATGTTGGTGCATGTTGTATCTTTCAGGTTTCTCTGTGACAGTCAGAAGGATTTGGATGAGCTGATAGATTGCCTGCACCCACAAGGAGTAAGGGAGAGCCAGCTAAAGGAGCGTTTGGAGAAAAAGTGAGCCTGCTTTCCTTATGTCTCTCTCCAGCTTCAAGGCAAATCCTCTTCATAGCAAGTTTTTCCATTCCTGGGGCAACATTCAGCACTTTGCTTTGATTGTGCCTGTGCAGGGGCAGATAACAAGAATGATAAATTGTCTTTTGTAGACAGTACCTGCAAGTATTACTTGATAAGTAATGCTCAGAATCATTAAGAGGTTCAGTCTTCAAGGTGCTCCTTGCAATTGGAAACAAAGGCAATGCTCTTTCATCCACACAGGCAAAGCTACTACATGCTTTAAAGCATTCTTCAAGGAACGTTCCACACTGATGGAGCATATAGATATCATTGGAAGCTATTGTTGCCCAGCACACTCATAATTCACAAGGCACTGGTCTGCATGTATTCAAAGACTTTTCTTGGTTTTCCAGATATCAGGACATCACGCATTCTATCCACTTGGCTCGGAAACAGAACTTGGGCCTCAAATCCTGTGATGGCAACCAGGAACTGCTGAACTACCTCCGAAGTGATCTAATTGAGGTTGCAACTCGGCTGCAGAAAGGAGGGCTGGGATATGTTGATGTGACACCAGAATTTGAAGCAAGAGTGAGTGGAATGACAGAGTAGTGCTAAGAAAACAAGCATGTTGATGCTTACTCTAGAAGGTCTTGACTCTTTGGTTCTCCACTAATCGGGATCAGGAAAATCAGATTTATTGCGTATACACTCTTTCTTAACTAGTATTTCAAGACTACACAGCTGCTAGCTTGAGATTGATTTGATGTAAAGGAGTCATAGGTTTGAAGGTGGATGTCCTGCACAGCTGTACATTTGTCCTATTTTCCTTGTCTGTTGGAGGGACTTCTTTATGGACCTATAGCAGAGCTCTTTTTGTCTGCTTTTTAGCTTCTATGTCAGAGTAAGAATGTTTTGTTGAAACAGCAAGTTTATTTTTTTGGTGATTTTTCTTAAGATCTCCTTAGCCTTGGAGTAATATTTGTGCCCCATATTCAAGATGTTCTGTTCATGGGTATATCTGCTCAGTGAGCTGAATATGATGGTGTTCTGGCTAGTTCAGCCTTACTCCAATGAGAATTTCTGGTGCAGTGTACCTCCTTAGGAACTGATAAACCTACCTGATGTGGGTAGAGTACACACTCTTGAGACTAGTACATGCTCCTCCTATCAACGATGACATTATCTTTGAATGCTTTGTAATCTGTTAAACTGCATCCTCAGGCAGTACAGAGACTTCTCTGCACAGACACAATCATAAGTGTTAAGAGAATGATGGGAAACATGAAATGACTGAGGGAATGAAAGAATTGCTTTTTTTCCTTAAAGCATCTTGCTTTTTTTTATATATATACTTTTTTAAACTGACATAAGCATTCATGTGCTATGCGTGATCATCAGCTACATGTGAACTGCATCAGAAGCAGCAGCAGTCTGCTGATTCCATAAGCAAGTGTGGGATTTAGTAGATGGTAACACTGCATTAAGTGTCACAGGTATCCATTGACAGGACAGAACCTCTGAAAACAGTGCAGAAAATGACATCCAACTAATAAGTGGTTATATAATCTTCCTAACAGGTATACTCACTAGAGAGCCTAAAGGATTTTGGAGAGCGTGTAATTGCACTCCAAGCTGGTGTTATTAAGAAGTTTCTGCAAGGTTTCATGGCCCCCAAGCAGAAGAGAAGGAAACATCAAGGAGAGGACTATGTTGCCAAGGCTGAGGAGGTAGATGAAGAAAAGAAAATGGCGGAAGAAGCAAAGGTATTGCTTATTCCAGGGCTCTTTTTCAGTCTTATTCTGTCTTTGAACAAAGAGTTACATTATATTTCATCTGGCAGTGAATCCTGTGCAGTTTATCCCTATTGCAAGTTTAGAGTGCAGTGGATTTGTTGTTGATGGAGCCAGATGTTCCATGGTTGTTCTGAAGTGTAAAGGTATTAGCAGAGTAAAAATCCTTCTATGTAGCTGCAGTTGCAGTATTCTCTCTACAGATAGGAAAAGGGTCAAGTCAAGTACCTGATATCCTTTGTGAAATTCCTCCCTCAGGTTGAATCCTTGAATAAAAGCATATTACACAGCATTTTCAGGGAACTTATCAAGAGTTGTATCCATCAGAGAGAACTGATGGTGCCTTAATGCCTTTGATCCACAAAGAGGAAGAGAGCCTTGCTGAGGTTTTGGTGAGTGCAAGGCAATTAGGTTCAGGTAAATATCAGTGTTATGCATTATTCAGGAAGATACAAGAGTCTCGTTGTGGATGGAGGTGCCCACAGCAATGCAGGCTGAGCTACACATAGCTTGTCTGGAAAGCTGGGTGGAAGAGCTGGATATGCCTGTAGTTGGAAAGTGGTATTGTGAAGGGTACAGGCGTAGCCTCCCAAATCAGAGCTGAGAAGGCATGGAGGGGAGCTGCAGGGGATTTGGTAGATTCTTGTAGGTAGTTGATATATACCAGCATTTCATACTATGAGGATATTGGTTTTTTCCTGAGTTGAATGGGACATTAGTGACATGGAATTTTTTTTTCTTTTTTTCTCCTCTCTTTTCAAAATGAAATTATCTGCCCTGATTGGTCAGTGTCTTCAGTAGAGGTAGCAAAACCAGGATTGGAACACCAAAACAGGCATTTGAAATTTCCAGACTAAAAAAATAATAGATGTTTAACTCATTACATTTGTTTTTTTTGTTTTTGTTTTGGAAGCTCTTGTCAGAACCTTTGTCTGAACAGTAGGTCTTTGTTATGCTGTGGCATTACCGTGTTAAAAGGATGTTTGGATAGTCACTAGACATTTTTCACATTCTTCAGTTGTGCTGAAGTATTAAGATTTTGTTAACTTTGTTGAATCTTCAGTCTGTAGGGCAATGGGAATGAGAAGCTTCTTTATTCTAAAAGCTATCAGCAGAATATAACTATAAAAATCAGTTATCTCTGGGACAGAATGGACGTGGATCATGATTTCATATATCTACAGCAACATCACATCATGCTTTACGTTGTGTTTTAAAAGTGTAACTATAAGAGTTGTCCTTTAAGGGTATACATTCAGGGTAAACATCCCATTTACAATACCTAAATAGATAGTAGTTTAGCAGTGAATTCTGTGTTTGAGCCCTAGCCACTTCCCTGCTAATACTACAGCTATGACATGAAACCTGAGCTCTTGTTTGCCTGAAAAGTGAGTCATTTTGATCGTGATTAGTTTTGTCATTCTACCTGTAGAGCTTTACTCCCTTACTTGATGACATGGCAAGGACGGGCTTCTGTAGCATTGCTTCACCTTCACATTTGCAGAGTTTTCAACTACAGTAGCTTAGTCAGAAAAAATGCCTAGTATGACTGAAACATCCTGATTAGTACCATCTTCCTCCAGAAACCAGGTGGAGCAGTAGTATTTTTGAATATTGCAGGATTTAAATTCAGAATATGATTACTTTTTGCACTATTACCCAATTTCTCTAATGTGGCTACATACCTCATTATGCAGCTCAGCACTGTAGTGCCATGGGAATAGATGTTGGTATTACCATTCTGAGCACGTGGTGTTGCGGGTCTTCCTCTGGAGCACTGGTTTTTGTGTCATGCTGGTGTCTCTAGAGCATTAATGCAGTGCAATTCCCTCTTTATCTTTCTTAGCTGCTCATGGTCATAGAGGGAATGTTGAACTTTTTGGATTTATTTTTGTGTTGTTACATAGACTTGAAAAACAGATCTCAAAGTTGGAGTCTTTTAGAGCCATAGCTGCATGGAGAGTACTTATCGTGGCAAATACAACATAACGGTACTGGAAAAACACACTTGGTGTGATTGCAGGCTACAGCAGAGGAACTGCGGTCCATTCTGTCTCATTTTCCCTGAGAGAAGCAAGTTAGGGCTTAATAGGTATCCATCTGCTAACAGTATTATCTGCACCAAAGGCTCCTGCTGGCTCAGCGCCCTGGTTAGAGCGGCACCACTGAGTGGCAAAAGATTGCAGTGCAGACCTGGCTTATGGCTGCTTCTGAAAATCTGTCTTTTGCCTCTGTGTTTACACATGTGTTCCCACTTAGGGAGGCACTGGTGCTGGGGCTGTCCCAACACAGGCCAGGGCATCTGCTACGGGACCTTTGCTGTTCAACATGCAACACAGCTGCCCAAGCACAGGTAGGCTGTCTGCCTCTGTGTTTGCAGCACAGGAATGGCTGTGAGGGGCTGGGCGGGGGACATTTCTTACCATATCAGTGGAGTGCCCCAAACCCAGAGGGCAGACAGCGTCCCAGAGTCACAACCAAAGAGTTACGGTTTCAGAGGTAATTATGGTGGAGCGGCATTTCTGTCATTTTAGGATAAAAGACGACAGCTTCCTTGCTGCAGGTTTGTCCATCTTTTCCAAAGCAAGCACTTTCTGTCACTCTGAAGTTGAAATGTGACTGAGGCTGCCCCTGGTAGTATATTTCTGTTCTTTGTTTTTGTTTTCCCTGTGGAACGCTCTCTTCCCTTTGGGATGGTATTTGACTTCATTTAGTCTCCTGTTTTGCCTAGTTTGCAATCAGAACTTCCCTGATAATGATGCTGCTAAAATGCTATAGTCTCATGACGCTTGGGAAGTGAGGCTAAAAGTCTGTGAAATCCCACAGGCATGGGGAGAAAATTCTAAGCATAACGTGCCAGCAGCTTTTGCAGATTTATCTTGGCCCAGCAGTTACCCAGTATGTTAACAGCAAAACCCATGGAACAGTTACTAGGAAAATCAATTACACAGTATGTGAAGCACCTCTGCATTATTCTGCAAAGAAATAGCACAGTGCTGTGTAATCTACCACAGTAGGCAATGCAGGTTTCCGTTTGTCCTGAATGTTTTGGGCTCCAGGTTGTACACTAGCAATGGCAACAAGGATGTTGCCTTACTAGAATAGTTTGTGTGTTTTTCCCAAGCATCTAATATACACTGTGCTTCCTCAAATGCAGTGGGAATGTGCAACTCTGCAAAAAACAAAACAAAACAAAAAAAACTGGATTTTCTTTGGCTCCCAAATTGCTGTCAGCTGCAGAGTTTAGTTTTTCCCATCTGACACTTCACAGTTTGTGTTTTCATTTTCCTGAGGTAGAACACTAACTTGAGTTCTGTTATGTCCATGTCATGTCTAGGCCATCACCTCGTTGTAAAGCGAAGGATTAATGATAGAGTTGGATGTGCAGTTGCTCTAGATTACCTCTCTGTTCTGGTGCATTTCTGATCTACAGTAATATTTTTTTCAAAAACCTGGAGCTGGATTGGAGGTTTCACATGAGGCTTACTGTGTGTAGACAGAGCGCAAATCTCAGGCTCTCAGCCTTGCTTGCAGCTAATTATGTGCTGAGTTCATCCCATCTCAGGAGAAGGGCTGGTTTTGTATCTGAGTCTGTCACATCTGATGCAGTTGATGTCACTGTCCAATTTGGCAAGGAGGGTGGAGCTCCTGCTGATGGGCTCTAGCCTCTCTGCGGTATCCACTGGAGGGCAGCACAGGCTGCTCCAATCTCCCACCCTCGTGGTGCTGCCAGCTGTCTTCTGACTTTCATCCCACATTTTACAGTGCTAGATTTCTGTTTTTTATTTTCTTAGCCTGACAATTATTTGGGTTAGACATTCAGAGTAAGAATCTAGCGTTCACATTGGTTCCAACCTGGCCATAAAATACAGCAGGGCTGTGCTACTATGAACAAACTACTGATCCAGTGAGGCTGGTTGTGGATAAACAGCAAATAGGACTGCAGAGGCTATGTAGAAGGAAAGAAATACAAAGCTTTTTATTTTTTACAAGAGTTTTTATTATTATGGGCCCCAGCAAAAGGATATAAAAACATCTTCAGACTGTAGTGAGCTGTGTCTGTCTGCTTCATTGTAAGTTGTTAGGTCTGTCTGCAGGTTGCTTCAGCCACGGAGAAGTGGAAGACAGCAATCCGTGAGGCCCAGACCTTCTCCCGTATGCATGTGCTGCTTGGGATGCTGGATGCCTGTATCAAATGGGATATGTCGGCAGAGAATGCCAGATGCAAAGTGTGTCGCAAGAAAGGTATGCATTTCTGCCCCACGCCTGCATAACAGTTGGACACTGTCACCTCTCCATGCCCTGCTAAGGCAACATGTCTCTGTTGTCATCACTCTGTCTTTGGCTGTATTTTGAGTTTGGACCATCAGGATTTACTCAGTCAGAAGCATTGATCTCACAGAATCATTTGACCCTGACTCCAGTAAATCGTTTTGATGAAACTGGCACAAGGTCTTGCAGAACACTGCAATACTGCTTCCCCCTGGATATTCACAGTACTTGGACACAAATTGTCTACAAATACTTCTGTGGGAGCATTTGTGCCACTGTCCGTTCCCCAGTTTCATTTACGAGCTGAAATGGTCTGTGGGCCTCTAAGCTTGTCAGTTGATCCCATCTCTTACAGAAGGAACAACCAAGAAGAGTCTGGGAAGGTTAATGCACCCTGTAACTGAATAGGAGAGAGCAGTGGGATGATGCTAGTTTGAGGCTAGAGTGGGAGAGGAACTGCTTGCTGAACCAGAGGAAGCAAACTTTGTCCCTTTTGTGAGAGCAAAGAAATGAAGCTGTCTGCCTTTGGTCACTGCTCTGGTAAGGCTGGGGAATACCCAAATAGGTGACAGGAGTGTACTAAATGAAGGAGGGTGTAAGGATCCTGCAGGTGGAGGGGAAGTTAGAAAGTGTTACCAGTAATTGAGTACTAGTACTAGTGGAGTAAAAATTATTCTGCCATAACCTCTCCTTTTGCATGGAAACCTGGAGAAAAGAGCTTGGTAGCACATTCTGCCACATCATGTGCATTTTCTCTCATTCTTTTTGTTGAAACACTAGTGGGACATGAGGGCAGGCAGATCTGAGGGAAAGCTGAACCGCTTTCACTTACCGAAAGGCTATGTTGTCTACTTCTGTAAAGAAAGTAGCTGAATTGGTGGAACATCCTCCACTGTGGAGCCTCCAAACTAATGCGTAAGCCAGCATGTCCCCTGGTGAGAAGGGGACTGTAGACAGATTTAGGCAAGGGATCACCTGAGACTAATAGATTACTGTTTAACAGAACTCAAGAATTGGGATGTTGGGGACATGCTGTCAAGCTTTCTGCACTTTTCAGTAAATGAAATAGCTGTCTCAGGACTACGTCCATGTTATCTTTCATCACTGAGAAGCACAGAGAGGCTAGTTCTGCTGCATGCCCTTTTTTTTCCTGTGGGCTTGCTACCTAAAGTAAAAAGAAAAATACTGTGCTGGTTGATCAGATTGAGGCTAAAATAACAATGGTTATGTTCCGAGCTTCTTGCTAGGCTTGTGGGCATCTCTGCAGCATGGTTCTTTTTCTGTGGTCAGTTTGGGGTTCTACTGTGGGTGAAACTTATTTGGCAGGTTTCTACCTTTGCCTCAAATGAAATCTGTGCAGAGCAATGGACTTTGCATTGTTTTTTTCTTCAAGTACTGCTTGTTTCCACTACAGCAGAAACTGAGAAGGAAGGGTCCCTGCTATCAGAGAGCACTTTGCATCTTTCTCTTGTGTTCTGACCTCCAGCCACGTGGCAGCTTCTATGTAGCGAATTGTGCAAGGCTGTGGCACGCAGTTACAAGTAGGTTGTACTCTCCTAGGTGAGGATGACAAGCTGATCCTGTGTGATGAGTGTAACAAAGCCTTTCACCTGTTCTGCCTGAGACCAGCGCTCTATGAGATACCGGAAGGCGAATGGCAGTGCCCAGCTTGTCAGCCTTCCACCGCCAGGCGCAGCTCCCGGGGCAGGTGAGTGGCCCTTCTCTCCTTTGAGTTGTCACTGACGTGAGTTTTTAGCCATTCTTTCCCAAGAGGACCAAAACAGCCTTAAACAGAGACCCTTGGAAAGGATTGAAATAACCAGGTTGACTCAGTGGCTCTGGACCAATGGAAGAGCAATTTTTTCGCGTGCTAAGTTCAGTGCACCTGCGTTGTACTGACGTGTGACATTTAATAGTTTCAGTGTGGCAGTAAAAACATACACAGATCATCAACCAAAATTGTATGCGCTAAAGACTGTTGCTTTGTTCAAATGAGCAACAAGTTGGGTTCCTTTTTCATGGGAGCATAGTGGGTGGCACTGCAACTCCGTAGTGCCCAGGGCTAAGTTAGCCTTGTGGCCTCATCTAATTAAAGCAGACACTACTCCAGGCTGCAGCTCAGCCCCTACACGCTACTAAAAATCAGATAATGAAATGCCACCTTGTCAGTATTTTTGACCTGATGAACATGGGCACTTGAATAAGGTACCATTATAGACTGCAGAGAGAATATGATTTGAGGAGGAATCAAAGTTGTTCTGTATAGCAGAATTGAGTAGTTTTTTCCTGGCAGCAAGGAGTTGAATTGCTTTGTGAACTGTAGGCTGGAAGTTGAATGTATGCGAAATGTGTTTTTCTGTTTACATTGTAAGCCAATCGTGTGCTGCATCTCCCTGCTTGTCAGCAAGGTGGGGCTACCAAATAGCACCTGATGCATGAGCAGTCAGCAGATCCTCTCATCCAGAGTGGCAGCACAATAGTAGGTGTACAAACTTGTAGTGTGCAGGTGGTGCATAGACTTAAAAGTATTACTTAACTCCCTGGGCACCACTTAAGGGTTCATCAAGCTTGTTCCAGAATGACAAGACTTTAATGCAGCTGTTCTAGCTTGTGATGGTAGTTTCTTTGATGTGGTGGAGTCACATGCAAGCTGCTTGGCTGCTGGATGACAGCCATCAGGTAGGGTAACACCTGTCTTGTTATCTGCTTTCTGCTCTTGTCTTCCTAGCTCAGGCAGGAAAAAAACGCTGGCCCGTGAAGGCTTTTGCCTTGCTCTACTGTGGGAGCTAATTCTTATTCCGTTTACTGCTCAAGTTCCTGTGTCTCCAGTGTACTGAGACTCGCACAGTAACTTTGCCTTTGTCCCCATCTGCCTATGCATGCTGCTTTGTTTTCCTGTTTTTATTATGGTTTGATTTAACACACACATGCAAAAAAGTTAGAACTGTCCTAGGTAGGGTCTTTGTGGCTTTGACATCAACACATAAGAAGTCTGAACTGATGATTTGCTCAGTAGTAAGTGAAGTTTAGCTGTGAATAACACTAAACAGGGTCTGTTTTCTCTAATGGCAGTGGAAAGCAGTAATGGGGAAATACTCCAGCAGGAGCCAAAGGGGAAAAAAAAAAAACAAAAAAAACCTAAAGTAAAGCTATTGTGAAACTCCTTAAGCCAGGCTTGCAGACCTGGGTGAAACAGTAGCACTTGTTCTCAGGGAGGAGTAATTGTGCAGCAGTCGCAATGTCAAAATCCATTATCACGTGGTTTAGTTGTCTAGAGCAAGAGTGGAGAAAAGGTTTAGCTGTTGGGAGTGCTAAAACTGTAGTCCAAGAGCTGTTCTTTTAGCTGTAGCTACAACTTGATTACCTACGAATACACTGGATCACTTATTTCACACTGAGGTGGTCAGCAAGCCTGTGTGTGAACAGACAGTATGGGGTGGCCCAGGACTTCTCATACCGGGTCCTGGTACAACAGACATGTTTACATGCCTTGCTCTAGGAACTACACAGAGGATTCTGCTGAAGATGAAGGCGAGGAAGGTGAGGAAGCTTCTGATGAAGAAGATGCTGAGGAAGAAGAAGAGGAGGAAGAAGATTATGAAGTCGCTGGATTGAAATGTAAGGCTTTGACCATGCAGGAAAATAAGAGAAAATATTAAGACTCTGCCTTCAATGTCCAAAGAATTGACCCAATTTTAGACTTGTGCTTTTCCTCACACGGTACAGGTTCTTACTGGGAAATGGGGTGGATCGCATAAGGGAAGGCTGTGATTCTCTAACCCTGGGAAGCTGGAGTGAACTCTCTTACCTTTGTGACAAAGATGCTTGAAAGACTGAAACTGCAATGAGCATTTTCTCTTGTGAACACTACTGACACCTGTTCAGCAGTCAGCAGAGGCTGCAGCAGGGAAGAGTTAGGAAACAGCATTACTTGTAGCTGGTACTGGCAGTCTGTGCCTGCATTGTGTTTTGGAAAACTGGAGCTTTAACCACAACACCCCACCCACTGCTCTTGCTTTTTCCCTTCCTACCATAAGCTCACAGCACCTTAAATGCAGGATTTCTAGTGGTAAAGGGCCATTTTCAAGTAGTCAGACCAGGATTTAATCTGTCTGTTCCTGTGAAAAGGCACAGTAGTCAGAGTGCAGCGGGGCTGGGACAGCCAGCACCTGTTGGTTGCATATAGTATAGACCACTCAGGATACATAGCTGACTTGCTCATGAGTGGAATAAAATAACATTTTCTAGGCTCATCAATGACTATTTATCTCCCCCAGTGTGCAATGCAATTTCTAGTATGCATATGCACTTCATTTTTAAGGGAGTTTGAGTCTCCCTTGTTTGCACAACTTGGTGCACTGAACAGCTCAGTCTCGGAACAGCACACAGCCAGCTTTTACTTTCTGTCAGTATGTCCTTGACTGACATAAAATCAGCTTCAGCCTGTCCTAACCAGGGCAGATGGTGAAATTCAGAGACCAGGACCCAAAGGATTATCCTGTATTCTTTCAGAGGTTTCCATCCAGGTCTATCAGTCTTGATTCCCCTGCCTTATTCTGATTTCAGGGGTGTTCACTGATACCCTGGGTATGTGTGCTGCTTGTTGTTCTGTGGTGTATCCATGTCCACACTTGGAGTATGTTCAGCCTATGTTGCTCAGCCAAGTCAGGAGCAAAGCCAAGGTTTCCAAACAATAGCATAAGAGTTACAGTCACTAAAAATAAAGCACTAAGTGCAACCCTGTGGTTTTAAAGGGCATTAACGTGGAAAGGTCACTGTGGAAAACTTTTGTTTTAATAGAGAAGACCCATTAATCCTTATGGCGTTTATCCTGAGGGATGTAACGTAGAATGTTGGATTGTCAGACATCTGACACATGCCTCACGCTTGACACACAAGCAGGAGTGACAGCAGGCAGACAGCCCACTGCCCTGACACACGCTTCTCCTGCGGGTGGGGCCAGGAAGGATGATTTACTGGGGAGGACTGGATTAGAGGCTGCAGATGGAGCACTGCAGCACGCTGGATGTGGCTTGCTCAGACCCTTGTGGCCAGATGGAAGGAGCTTGCCTGGGAAGGAAGACCTACATGTTCCCATGATACAGGGAGAAACTTAAGACAAAGGACTTCTATTTCCATTGGTGTAATGCTCTGACAGGCAGACTCACAAATGAGCAGGAGCATTTCTGTGGGACATAACGCAGCAGCTCCTGTCTTGGGGAATAAAATCCCATTGTTTGCCAGTCACAGCTCCCTGCTGCCGTAACACGACACTCCCTCTGCACACAGTTCACTTTTCAGGGGGGCTTAGCAGCTGGCTTATCCCACTGTGTGGGCCACTTGTAAGTGCTTGGCAGAGCACCCTGAAGTGTAGCAGGAACCCAAAGGAGGTCTGCAGGTTCCTGCACCCAGTGTTTTCTGAAAGGATGTTGCAGTCACATTTAAAACAAACGTCTGTTTCCCACGCTCCCTCATGTCTCAATACATCAGGGTTTCAGCACTTCATTCTGCCGACCTTTATTGCATCACTCAGATAGCAAGCAAAGCTTTGGTTGCAGAGGAGCTGGAAGCCTCCAGATGTCCCGCAGAAGCAGAGGGGTCTGCTGGGGACTGGCATGTGTGACCACCCTTAGGCAGAAAGCTGCAGCCAAGCAGCAGCGGTCTTTTTTTGGATGTGGCGATTGCCAACATAGCTCATCTGGAGAGGGTATTGAGCACAGCTGACAGGGGCATGTGCTGAGTGAGGATGGTGACAAAAAGCCGGGTCGCTGCCATCATCTGTGTGCTTGCTGTGCTGTGAGCGAGGCTGACTGGCGCTACAGTCGTGCAAAGGGCTTGTGATCTCTGCTTCCAGGTTAACCCATTCCTCTAAGCCACTGGCTTATGTGTTTCAGTGAGACCCAGAAAGGCAGCCCGCGGCAAGCAGAGCACAGCCATGTACTCCTCGAGGCAAGGAAGGCACCAAAGGAAGAAGCAGTCACTGCACCCTGCCAGGGGACCTCGACAGCGGGCTGCACCTGTCAACAGCGCAGACATTGATGAGCTGGTAAGAGCCAAATTGCTCCCTGGGGGCTGCTCACATCATGAGTTATAAACGAAACAGGTGTCACACTTCCTCCCCTCCCCTTCCCAAAGAAATACCCTGAATTATACTGTGGAACCTGTGCTGGGCTGTGGGCGGGTTAACAAAGGAGGCATATCCTTAAGGGCCCGGTGCACACAGAGCAGAGATATGCCAGGCATCTTTCCCCAGACGCTTTCACACATTGTCCTCCTTGATTAGCAGGCAGCCTGCAGCTTGTTAAAGGGTTTTAAATAGCATCCATATGTCTCTGTGGAGAGGTGGGGGGATCGACAAGGTCCTGGTTGCTCGGAGAATGCCAGCAATGTAGGACCTTCAGTCCCCAGCCTTGGCCGTTTTCTGACAGTTGTTGTGCGTATGGTCACTCCCCAACCTCCAGGACATAATTTGGCTGGCTTAGGTTTCACTTGACATTTAAAGAATAAAACCTTCTGTTCCTGAACAGAGCAATCTCTCGCGTGCGTGCTGTGCTGGTTTTCCTGGAGTGGGCCACATCGCAGGGGATATGTGAGGATAGCAGAGCTCTGTGGGCCACATCACAGGCTCCTGCTCCATCTGCCATCTGTCTGCTGAGCAGCAGTAGTTGTGCTGCAGGTGTACCCTGCCACTCTTCTTGAGTGGTTTGATCATGGTCTTCAAGTTAATGACTTCTGCTGGTTGAGGGTGGGCTGACTGCTGGATCTGCAGGATCCTTCTAGCTGGTTTGTGTTAAAGATTGGAGGGCAACCAAACCAGCAAGCCCAGCACAGGCTACCTCAGCTAACAGTGAAATACTCAGGTGGGAAAAATGTTAGGGAACAACTGGGACAGGAGTTCTGAAAAACAGTTTAGGGCTCTTCCACAAACTGTTAGTCCTGTGAAGACATGAAAGCTGGCTCAGGAAAGGCTCCCTGTGTTTTGGAGCCTTCCCATCATAAACATCCCAAACAGAGTGATGTCTCATGAGCTGTGTGGCCAGGAGATGTCCCTGTGCTGGCGGCTGACTGTGGCTCTGCAGGCAAATGACTGACCTTGTGTTATGCCTGTGTACAGGACAGCAACGCTGGAGGCATCAGCTGCTTGTTGGTATTTAAGGTATTACCAGTCTGAAAGGTATTTATTCTGACAGGCTCTGCGATGGGCCTGTCAGAACAGCAGCACAAGTGCTGTCCCCCTCTGCCTCGCACATGCTGTCCACCAGGGGCTCATAGAGGGAATTTACACTCTGCATTTGCTGTCTATATTCTTTGGCTGCTTGCTTTGACCATGTTGTCTTTGAACCTATCTTGAAAAAGCTTGCTGCCCCCAGTGAAAAGAGAGGCTGCTTGTGAGCTATTCCCATCAGAACTTCTCTACGGAGCTCCCATTCTGTAACTCAAGCTCCCACCACGTCTTGCTGTTACCATCAAAGATCCCACAGCAGAGCACTTTTGATTATTGTGGAAAATGACTACATTTGAAAGACCTGAACTTTTTTCCTGCAGCACTTTTGCATATTCCCACACCATGAGACACTGACTTGTAAGCAGACACTAACTTGTAAGCAAGAGGATTGGAAAGAAAAACTCTGCTAGGAACTGGCTGCTTTACCCTAGAAACTGCTGAACGCTAAAGCTTATGGTGGTTCCCCTCCTTTTAACAGCATCCCTCCTTTGTGTGGGCAGGTCCTTCAAACAAGGAAGACAGCACGTCGCCAAAGCCTTGAACTGCAGAAGTGTGAGGAAATCCTCAGCAAGCTCATCAAGTACCGCTTCAGCTGGCCCTTCAGGTGAGGGCAGGTGGTCTTCTGTGGCGACGCAGGACTGTTGGTGTGGGAGGCCATGCTGAGGTCCTGCTGGATCTACTGGCTGGTTGTGAATCCTGGATTAGGTCTTATAAGTTAAATGTGGGAAGAAAGAGAGGAATCTGCTCTGTTAGAAAACACCGTGCTCTCAGTCTTCTGCTGGACTGGAGACCTTTAGTCTCTCTGGTGCAGGATGTGGTAGAGTGGGAGTGTGGTAGACTGTGGGACAAGAGCAGGAGGACTGGACCAGTTTTCAGCAGCCCCCAGGGTTTGCAGGCACTGCTGCACATGATACCTGCTGCGTACCAGTCCCTGTACCGTTTTCTGTGCAGAAAGATGAACCATTCTCCTTCCTGTCATCAGTTCTGTGGCCACTGCAGGGTTGACATGTCTGCTGCTGTTGTACTTGGGTTTGCTGTGGCACTGTGGTGGGGTGAAGGTTGGGGCAGCTGCTCACACTTGACAGCTCTGCACTGTGCAGTGCCTGGGCTCCTCATTTTCTTCCTCTTTGTGGCTCTTCATTCATCAGGGAGCCAGTGACCGCAGAAGAAGCCGAAGATTACTGTGAGGTCATCAGCAACCCCATGGACTTCCAGACTATGCAGAGCAAGTGCTCTTGTGGCAGTTACCGCTCAGTGCAGGAGTTCCTCTCTGACATCAAACAGGTGTTCTCCAACGCTGAGCGCTACAACCAGAACGGGAGTCACGTACTGTCCTGCCTGGAGAAAACGGAACAGTGTTTGATTGACATGGTGCACAAGCACCTGCCTGGCCACACCTATGCACGCAGAAAACGCAAGAAGCTCTCTGCAGGTTGCCAGGGACTGGAGGAGCAGGAAGGGGACAGTGAATCAGAGCCCCTCGAACATTCCCGGGGGCGGAGAAGGAAGAAGTGAGAGATTACAGGGGGGGATTAGGGGGAGAGCCAGAGCTGGAGGAGGCCTTCTGGTGCTGCTGGGCAGCAGGATGGGTTGTCTGGAGGGAGTTAAGAAGCAGCAGGCACTTCACTATTAATCCAGCATTTCCTTTGGCCCATCCTAACTAATTTTTCTGCAGTTTCCTTAAATATATTGTAATCTGTTCAGCGAGCAGAGATGACTTAACTGCTTCTTGCAAAATGCACAGAGATCACACGTGTCTGTCCTTCCAGGAGGGGAAGGCGGGAGGGGAAGGGAAGGGCCTGGCCAAAACCTGACTGGGCAGGGGAGCACGAAGCCTACTCCACCTCAGGCCCCGCTGCTACCTTGGGATCTGCTGCCTGCGCTGTGAGGCCAGCCCCGAGCTGTGCAGGGAGGGATCATGCTGCTCCACGGGCAGACTGGGTGTGACCAGGCCAATGGGCTGCTGGTTCTTGTATGTATATATTTATGTGGTGTTAATTTTGAGCCTCCACTGAAGGGCTGCATAGCGAACAAGCACTTAACGTTTATGGAGACACAGCTTTCACCAGCATCCTAACACAATTGGCTTTGAGGTGCTCTTGCTTTCCCCCCTCTCTTCTTGGGGAGCGATCTCTGGAGGCTGTGCTCTGAAGAGGTCTTCTGAGCTCAGCACTGCGTGGAGGTGGCAGAGTAGGCAGTAGGTTTCCCTGCTCACCTTGACCAGCACACAGTCATTACCTATGGATGAGCCGAGTACCAGAAGCATACTGGAGATCATGGTTTTCTGCACAATCTCTAGGGAGCTCAAGGGCAAGGGCAGCAGCAGAAACATGTTCTGTTTAACTTTTTAAATTAATTTTCTAGTAATTAAAAGTGGCTTGTTTCTAGCTGTGATCTTGTATAAAGAACATTTGTAAGATACCGTTGTCTTGCTTTGGCACATGTACAGTTTATATCAAATGATGTTTGCTGTATATTTTCCCCCTCTGGAAACTCATTTTCCTATCAGTAGCTGGAGTCACACTGGGGCACTTGTGAGGGTCCCCAGTCCCTCTCCAGCTGTGCTCTCATCTCCTTTTGTAGTCAAACCTCCCCTAGCTCACCTCCCTGCACCTCCAGGCACCACCGCGCTGTCCTGCATTGGCCGTGTCCCGGCAGCGAACTCTGCCACTTGGCACACTGACTTCCCTCTAAGAAAAGAACGTTCTTTAATCACCTCTCCATCATGACAGATTTTGATCTGCAATCAGGGCTTGAACTTTTTATTATAGAATTCTGCAGTTTGGAACAAACTAGCCACAGTGCTGCTCTGTACTGGCTTTGTAACACAGAGAAACAAAAGCAGCTGTTCCAGCTCCTTTGATTTGAGAATAAAAGGATCCTCAGTGACAAGTTGCAGCCTAGTTTTGTGGACTTTTTAGTTTGTTATTTTGTAAACAGGCATTGCAGTTCCAGACTACTGAAGGCTGCAGCCACAAGACACGTTTCCAGCCTCCCCCAGCCTCAGCTCCTGCCCCACAGAATAGCACTGACATTTGTATCTCGCACGTCCCCATCAGAGGCCATGTTTTGTCCTGTTAATAGAGAACATTTTCTGCAGGTCCTACACAGTGAAACCTTTGAAACCGTACATTTTTTAAAAATAAATGTCATTTTTGGGGGGAGGGGGGTTTCTCCTAAGGGCTGTACTTGTAATGAATTGGAAAATTAAAAATAAACATTATGTACTTGTGTTTGTAAAGCTGGCTTGCAGCGCATCCTTTGTGGTACCCTCTGCTCGTGCAGCACTGCAGCCTTGCACCTCTCACTGGACTCTGGCTGCCTGGATCCACTGCCATGAGGCCCAGAGGAGCTCTGAGCTGCATCACGTCAGCTTACAGCTCTGTGCAACAAACTTCTGGGCCAAACTCTGCTCAGGTTGGGTGACACCAGCCCCTGGCCATGCCTGTGCTCCAGGCAGTGGGGATGGCTGTGCTGGGGCCACTTTGACTCACGGCCTGTGCTAATAAGCTGCACTGAGCAGAAGGTTAATGTGCAGGCATGGAGCTGCGTGCTGTGCTCTGGCATTTTGCAACCATGGCCATGTTTGCTGTGGTTCTGAGATGGCCAAGGCCTATTCTGCTGTGTGTCCAACCCAGCAGCCGGTGGATCCCTTACCAGCAGGGCTGGGATGCTGCTCTTCTGAGCTTCAGAGTCAGGGGAAGGAGATGGTGCTGATGTACATCTGGTAACTAAAGTGAAGGTGTTGGCCAAAATTTTCCTGAACTTCTCCCAGTGCCACAGGAACAGGAGGGTGATGCTTTCCGGGGTAGCACTGTCACACTGGGGTGCTGACTGCAGCTCTGTGAGCTCCAGCAGGGTCTGGCAGTTGGGCAGAGTGGGGCTTAGGAGCCCCTGGTAGGTCTGCGAGCTTCAGCATTTCAGTTGAAAGATAAATGTTCTTTGTGTGGAGAAACTTCATCCCCATGCCATGAGCAGCAGGTTCACTGCTGGGTGTGCAAGAGGACCTGGGCAAACCAGAGCGTGACTCAGGCTGGGATGTTTCCAGGCCTTGGCATGGAGACCTCACACCAGCATCTGCTGCGAGACCTTTTGCAAGCCCTGCTTTTTATAGCAGCCCTGCATGGTATTACCGCCCTGTGAGACCCTATAAATAGCTGTCCCCTGCCTGGTGGGCGGCTGTGGCTGCACCCACTGTGACACTGGGCCGGCCCAGGGACCCAGCAGGGCTCGAGCCATGGTGCATTGGCCATCAGGACCACTCTGAGTTCCCGGGGCTGCAGTGGAGCTGGCCAGGCTGCTGGGGCTGATAGCAGGCAATGGTCAGGCGCCAGCAGCCCCGCGCTGCCGATAGCTGGGGCCCAGAGGGACGTGCTTATCTGGGCAAGTGCCTGAGAGGCAGCAAGACTTGGCAAGTGCCAGGGTTTTCAAGGTCAGGCTGTCCCCATCGGGCTCCACGAGCCCCACAGGAGCTGGGATGACTGCAGGGACACGGGCAGGGATGCAGTTGCCCCTGACCCATTGCTGTCTGCACTGAGGCCCGCGGTGCAGAGCGGTTTGGGGCTCAGTGTGGCTCAGGGCTCAGTACTGAGGGTTCCCTGCTCTACAGTGGACTTGGCTGTGGGAGGCCAGTGCCCAGGACGCACCTCTGTCTCCGGCTGTGGCCCAGGTGAGCAGCCCCTGCCTGGCCTGCGCCCTGTGCTGGACTTTGGAGTCTGACCCGGAGCCAATATTGACTCTCCCGCTACCATTCTCAGCCCCATTAACTGCCCACACCACCACTCCATGGCAGCTGGGGGACCTGCGAGGCTGCAACCCCCTGGGCTGGCAGTGGGGCATCACACAGGGGTCTCTGCCCAGGGATGAGACCAGCTGCCCAGCTGCTGGAGGGCCCAGTACCATCACACGTTACCCTGGGACTGCAGCAACCTCGCTGGGCACCAAGGGATGTTGTGGTGCCACAGAACTCCTATGCAGTACTATGCACCCGCTGCTGTCCTCCATGCCTCCTGCTGCTCTGCTCTGCTCTGCACACTGACGCCAGCACCAGCTCCCAGGGAAGTGGAGGGTTTCTCAGATCCACTGCTCAACTTTTCCCAGTGTCCCAGCACCCCCGGGGGCAGTGGAGGGTGGATTAAAGCACTTCCCAACATCAATCGCGACAGCGACGCGTGCACAAAGCCCTGCTCAGCGCTGCAGTGTGGCAGTGAGGGGCAGTGTACCACCCGTGCTGTGAGCTGGGCTGGAGCTCGGCTCACACCCCAGCTGTGGGCCTTCACTACTGCCCCTCCACAGCTGCAGTGCCCTTAGCAGAGCCCTACGCAACTCCTCCAGCCCCATAGTGGATGTCTGCAGGGCACCAGTAAGCTGGAAGCGACCTGGGCAGCCCAGAGTGCTTGGTGTGGATGCTCACTGCAGTGCCAGACCAGCCTGCTGGCAGCAGCTTGGGTTGGGGGTACACAGGGGACACAGCCTGCACAGGCTGCACCCTGAGCCTGAAGCTCCTACTGGGGCTCTGGGCTGCTGGGACTGATGCCAAGGACTGGTGGGCATCAACCTGTGTGTGCTGAGGCAGCTGCTCACAGATGAAGGAGAGATGGGGAGGCCACATGCTGCTCATTAGCTGGAAATGAGAGGACAGAGACCTCCATCCCTGCCCGCTGTTGGGCTGGGCACAGCTCTCCCCATTGGCACATGGAGCCCGTGGGCCTCAGCTGGGCATGGGCAACCCGCAGCCTCAGCCCTCCCTGGCTCCCTGGGCAGCCCTGGAGCAGCAGCCACAGTCCCACCAGAGCCACACAGCTCCTACCCAGACCCAGCAGCACCAACTAAGGGTTGAGTTTCCCCCAGGACAATGGGGAAAGCGAGATGGGATTGTAACCAGAGCAGGGGATAAATAAAGCTGCCCAGAAGTTTCCATGACCCACACCTTGGGCTGCTGCTTGGCACACTGAGGCCAAGCCCCATCCCCCAGCCCAGCACCAGCTCCTGGCCCCATAGTGCCCCAAGACTGTGATGGCACAGCAGCCCCACAGCTCCTACCAACTCTACTCAACACTGAGCACTGAGCGGAAAACATTATTCACCGCATGAGGACCAGCACAGGTGGACAGGTTGGGATGCTGCACTGGGGTTAGGGCCGTCTTGACTCTGCTGGGGGTTGCTCCCCACTGCCTTCACCGCACAGCTGCCCTCAGCGCCTCGGTTCCTGCACACAGCATGAGGCTTGGTTGAAATAACACATCCAGGGTTTATTGTTTTTTCCATTCCTCGCAGCTAATGATTAAAAAAAAATCTAAAATAAATTACAGAATTAAATAAACATGAATTGGATTATTCCCTTTCCTGCCCTGGCCCCAGCCGCCCCCTAAAGAAAGCATTAGAACAGTCACTGGATTCGGCAACAGCAACAACAGAAAGATCCCTAGGAAAAGCAGCGAGCTGTCTGGGCCAAGCACTGCAGTGGGCAGCCCACACCTGCATGCCCCCCACTCCACCCTGCAGCAGCCCCGGGGCTCAGCCCTTACCCATGAAACTCTCCCGGCGCTGTCCCATAGTGGCAGCCCCATGCTAGACATGTGTTGGGTTGTCCATGTATGGGTCCGTCTTGGTCATGTGCAGCATGACAGTGGGTGCCTTGTAGTGGCAGTGCACCCCGCCACAGCTCACCCCACTGCAGGGCTTGCCCCTCGTCCTCACACCCAGCTTCCTGCTGCACAGGCTCTGCCAGGTCTGCAGCGTCTTGGAGCTCCACACCCACACCCCGCTGGTGATGCCCACCACCAACGACATGAAAATCTTTAGCATAAAGATGGCCACGGTGGGCACCGAGGCCTCCAGCGAGCAGTTGGCCGCAAGCCGTCCAGGCAGCGGCATGCAGCTGTGCTCCAGGGCCCGCAGGTTCCAGTAATCCACGTTGAGGCGCTCATAGAAGTAGCAGACGATGACGCAGGTAGCTGGGACGGTGTAGAGGATTGAGAAGACCCCAATCTTCACCATCAGCTTCTCCAGCTTCTCTGTGTTGGTGCCGCCCGTCTTCATGATCTTCCGGATGTGGAAGAGGGCAACGAAGCCAGTGAGGATGAAGGAGGTGCCTACCACCAGGTAGCAGGAGAGCGGGATGAGGACGAAGCCGGTCAGCGCACTGACATCCATGCTGCCCACGTAGCACAGCCCTGTCAGCTCATCCCCCGCCACCTTCCGCATGGTGAGGATGACGATGGTCTTCATGGCTGGGATGCCCCAGGCAGCCATGTGGAAGTAGCTGCTGTGCGCCTCGATGGCCTCGTGCCCCCACTTCTTGCCGGCAGCCAGGAACCAGGTGAGGGTGAGCACAACCCACCAGAGCGAGCTGGCCATGCCAAAGTAGTAGAGGATGAGGAAGACGATGGTGCAGCCTGTGCTTTCCAGCCCCTCCTGGATGATGTAGAGCTCGCCGTTCTCCCGGTCACAGGCGATGTTCTCAGCCCCTGCCACCGAGCGGATGATGAAGGCCACCGAGTAGATGTTGTAGCACATGGAAAGGAAGATGATGGGTCTCTCAGGGTACTGGAATCGGTGCGGATCAAGCAGGAAGGTGAGCACGGTGAAGGCGGTGGAGACGAAGCACAGGGTAGACCACACGGCCATCCAGATGAAGGCGAAGTCCTTGTCCTCACGGGACCAGTAGACGTCCACGCCAGGCGAGCAGCGCGGCGCACAGGACAGGCTCTTCTCCACGTACTGGAACTTCTCGGGGTTGTTGCAGGCTCCCAGCCCGTTGGAGCCCCGGCCCTCTGCAGCGCCTGGCGGCCACGGCCGGGGCGCGACTGGCAGCATGCCCTGGCCCTTGTGCGGCTCCGCGGCCGAAGCGTTCTCGGGGGCCTCCATGCAGAGGGCGTTGGGGTCGTTCTTGGTGGGCAGACGGCCGCAGTCAAGCGACTCGGGCCAGCCGAAGTTGAACTGCTCCATGATGGGAACGCACTTGTGGCGCGCCTGCTCGCACATGGGACGGCAGGCGGGGATGCTGGCGCTCACCTGGTCGGTGCACATGGGCGCGTAGAGCGAGCAGAGGAAGAAGCGCAGGTGGACGTGGCAGCCGTACTCCACCAGCGGAGCAAACTCGTGCAGCTTCAGGGCGGCCTCGCGCTGGCTCTCGTGGCCCAGCAGGTTGGGCATGCGGGTCAGGTTGTACCCGATGCCGCGGCACATGGGGATGTCCACGGGCTGGCACCGCGCAGCCCGGCCCCGCGCCGCCTCCAGCGNCCGAGCCCCCGCGCAAGAGCCCGGCACGGCGCCCGCCCACCGCCGCGCCGTCACGCCCCCGGGGCGGGGACGGGCCCGGGCGTCCGCGCGGATCCCCCCGTCGGAGGGAGTCGGGAGGCCCGGCGGAGAGCGGTGCGGGCCCGGGTCCTGGGTTGAGGGCGCTCCGTGGGGGCGCGTTCGTCGGTCGCTGGAGCGGGTGCGGGGGATAACGGCGGTTCCCTGCCGCCGCGGGGCCGTGCGGGTGTTCCGGGGCTCCGGCGAAGCGCCGCGCCGCCCCTCGTGCGTGCGCTGCGGGGCGAACCCCGCCCGTGGGCTCCGCTGCGGGCCCCGGGGTGGACGGAGATGGCGGCCGTCCCGCCCTCGCCCCGTCCCGCGGCCGCTGTGGGGCCCCGCACGCTCCCTCGCGAAGGGATCGCCCGGCGGTGCCCGAAGCTCCCGGTGCCTCCGGGCCGCAAAGGGTTAACGAAGGGCGAACTCGCAAATAAAATGTCTTCTAATTTAATTTTGCTTTAATATGTAAAACTGTTGCTCTTGGCAGGGGGTGCCGCAGCTCAGCCAAAAGCAACACGTGGATTTTTGGAGTCGAGGGGCTCCTTTCAACGCTTCACCATCAGCATCGCTCGCCGTCTGTCCCGCGCCCCGGGGTGCCCCTCGGGATGCCCGCGCCTTTCCAAGGGCGCTCAGCAGAGGGTCCAAGGGGGCGTCCCCAGCACCAGCCGGGGGAGCGTCGGGGCGGTCGCGGAGGTGGCACAGCCGGAGCCCCGCACCCGCGGCAGCACGGCTGCGCACAGAAGCTGAGGTCTTCAGCAGTTCTGGAAGCCTCACAGTGAAAACAAGAACACCAGGTAGAGCAACACGGCAGATTGATGGCTTTGGAAGTGTCCCTGGGCTGGGAATCCAATATCAATAGCTTGAATAAAGAAATCACAGAGGCTGCAAAGAAATCTGCCCGCGAAGCGTCCAGGCCGACGGAGCGGGGCCGTATGGCAGGAGCCTGTGGTTCCTGGCAGCAGCTTTGCCCCATTTCCTTTCTTCCCGTCAACAGCGTTTGCAAACCTGTGCAAGATCCTCAGTGAGGGGAGCGAGAAGGAGCAGGAAGACCACGGGTTGAGAGCAGTTGCCCGGTGATGCCTGGCTGCAGGGAGAGGCTGCGAGATGCCCCCACAGATGGGACACAGGCATGGGACCCTGGGCATCCCATGTGGCAGCAGCAGTGGGGACAGCCCCCACCTTGGTGGGAGCCATGGATCAGGAGAGGGGGTACAATGGAGGAAAGGAGGTGGTTGAGGAGCAGAGCGTCCCATGGGTACTGCACCTTGGCAGGGGCAGCTGGGACATGTGCAGGGCCACTCAGAGCCACATGCCTGCTGGGCACAGCCCCGAGGTACTCCCGGCTCTCCCCTGTGCCAGGCTTTCAGGCAGGGGCTGTAGCAAGGACAAAAGCCCTGAAAGCACCCTTGGCTGGGACCCCATGCTGTCAGTACCAGCCGGAGGGAGAGCGAGAGTGCAGCTCTGCAAGGATCCGGGTAGCAAATTTTCCCTTCCTAAAGAATTTCACAGGAATAGCTGGTGCGAAAGGCCAGCTGGGTCGATTTCAAAGGGATGCCAGCACCAGAGCCGGATGGGCTGGGGAGCAGCTGGAAGGGTCCGTCCTGGGAGAGGCCCCCCAGCTGCAGGCTGACACCCACCCAGGCACCCATGTGGATGGGTGGCTCTCTCTGGGGCCAGCCCGTGTTGTGACAGCGGTGTTGGGGGACACAGGCGGACCTCCAGCTCGAACCCTTCTGTTCCTGCACAATGCAGGCACACACCAGGTGCAGCTCTGCGCCCCGTACTCAGCGTTGGGATCCCCCTGTCAGTGTGCAGCAGCAGGGTGGGATGGCAGGCGTTTCTGGGGACAGACAGTGAAGAAATGGGGCAGGAACCTGACACTGGCAGGTGATGGGTGAAGCAGAGGTGCTTTGTGACACTGCCCCAGCCGCAGCCGGCACCAGCAGAAAGGAAAAGCCGTTTCTTCCCTGACTCAGGCATTAATTATAGCAATGCAACGAGAACCCTGGCAGGGGAGAATTAACAGCCGTGCTCATCCTACACCCAAGCTGCGTCTATTTTTATGGCTTCACGGGACTCTGCAGCATGTCATTGGGCAGGCAGCCTTGTCCAGGAAGGGCACTGCGGGCACTGTGGGCAGAGAGCAAAGGGCACAACCCCAGAGGCTTACACTGGTCCCCAGCCCCACACCCCACAGTTCTGCGCTGAGACATCCAGGACCTGGTGCGAGTCCCCTGCAGGAAGGGCTGTTCCCTCCTTGTGTCACCTCCTGCCATCTGCATACCAATGTCCTGGTTGGCGTGGCAGGGCTCCTGTGCTCCACCAGTCCCTGTGCCAGGATGGTGAGCGATGCCAATAGATTCATAGATTCATAGATACATTAGGTTGGAAAGGACCTACAAGATGATCTAGTCCAACCATCCTCCTATCACCATCCCTACCCACTGAGCTACTAAACTAAATCCCTTAGCACCTCAT
>VXAB01006014.1:341895-377384 GCA_013399175.1 Odontophorus gujanensis | reverse complement strand
CTGCATGGGGTTATTGTGGCCAAAGTGCAGGACCCGGCACTTGGCCTTATTGAACCTCATCCCATTGATCTCAGCCCAGCTATTCAGCCTATCCAGATCCCTCTGAAGGGCCTCCCTACCCTCAGGCAGATCGACACATCCTTCCAACTTGGTGTCATCTGCAAACTTACTGAGGGTACACTCAATGGTCCTGCAGGTCCCCATCCATGTCCTTCCAGCTCAGAGCCAGGACAGGGCCCAACCCAACATCTGTCTCCTTACAAATATTCCCCTGTCCCCTGGTGCAGGGGGACAACCCTGCTGTGCCAACTGTCCCTGTGCAGGACACAGCACTCCTGCTCCCAGGCAGAGATGCCAGTGCCTCTGCTACATCACAGAGGAGGTTTGCAAAGCCATTTCCTGCAGGATTTGGGATTTTTCACCTTTTCCCTTCAGTGTGTGGTTTCAGTAACTTTAGCAGCTTGTGAGAGCTGTGCTGGAGAAGGTCAGCAGGAGCCACACTGGTGGCAGGCCTGGAGGAGCTGTGGGCTGAGCCATGTGCAGCCCCTGCCACCTCGCTCACCCCGTTGCAGGACAGCAGGACACCCGAGAGCCTCAGCTGCAACCGTTCACTCTGACCCCTACTGATGGCAACATCCCTGCTCACAGCAACTGCCTCCCCGAGGCTGGTGAAAGGCTGCTACTTGCTGCCAGCTGCCTGAGCCCTGGGAGGAATGGGTCACAGCCACCAGACCAGGCCATGGGGTGACTGCCCCATGGCTGACCCTCAGCACTGCCCAGTTTCCTGGCAGAACAGGCAGAGGAGGAGCACAGTTGGGAGCAGGCAACGTTATGCTCCTGGGTGACGTTCCAGGCTAGCTGTTCTTAGCACAGAAGCTCTTTCATCCGCAGCCCCGCTGCCTGCCTGCTCCAGCATCCCTTTACCCACCTGCGGTGCCAAAATGGAGCTCAGCCTCAGCTGCCCCATCCCACAAGCCCTGCAGTGCTCCCAGCACACCGGTGACAACACTGGCCCAGTGCAAGCACACACTCAGCTCTTTCTTTGCCTGGCCCAGACCCCTCAGCCCCGCACACAGCCTGGTGCTGGCAGGCAGGTCTGTGCTGCACAATGTGCCTCCTTGTTCAGCCTGTCCCAGGGCCGGCTTGTGGGGAATGGCAGGGAATCGCCTCCATTTCCTGCTGGAGTTTTATTACATCTCCATATAAATAAATAAATACAATTCAGAGGAGGAGAGCAGAACCACAGGGCAGCTTGGAGCCAGGCAGGACGTGGGCTGGGCTGAGTCCCACAGTGGGGCCGGGATCGGGGTGAACATAAACTGGGGCACCCCAGCACAGGGCGGTGAGAAGGGGCACTCCAGTCCCCCCTTATCCCCATGGAGGCTGTGCCCCACGATGTTGTGTCCCTGTGCCTTCCTGCCCCTCATACTGTGCAGAACATTGCACTCCCCTAGTGCTATCCTGGGCTCCTCCAGGCAGCCCTGATCCCCTAGCCCCAGGAGCAGCCACACTCCTCCAGCCAAACCAGACTGCACTGGGGAAGGGTGGTGGGGTTGTACCCTGACAGGGATGCAGCCAAGCCCAAGTCACATCAGAGAGGAGATGGCTGTGAGGAGCAGAACTCACTGGAGATGCTTTAATTTATTACTGAATGGGCCAAGCTGCCCTTTTGCTCAAACCAAGGCAGATCTCCTGTGAAATCTGAATGTGCTGAACCTGCAGAGCCCCTGCAACCTCCCCTGGTGCCTGTAAGGACAAGTGGCCCTTTGGCAGCCCCGTATGCAGATGCTGGGAAGTCACTGAATTATAGAGTTTTTTTTTGCAAGAGACCCATAAAATCATTATGTCCTCCCTGTACTGGCTGCAGACTCCACCACAGTCACAGCAGCGGGATGCAGAAACCTTTCTCCAGGGCACACAGCTGTGCTGGGGAGCCAGGCCAGCCCCCACTGCAGCAGGTACTGCCATGGTGGTGCAGGAGTGTCCTGGGAAGAATTCTGGTGCTTCCTCATGGTGCTTTTGGGCTGAGCTCAGCTTCTCCAGCAAGTTTCAGGCCAAGCCTTGCCATCAGGATGCAGCAGCCAAGGCTGAAGCAAGCACCACTGATATTTGCACATCCCTGAGATCTTGCCATCCTCTCCCCAGTGTCCCACTGCCAACAGAGTTCACTGGCACTGGGGAACGCAGCACTGTGCCGGTTCTTCTCCTTCCTTGGAGCAGGTCAGTCCGGTCAGTCCATGCCCAGGTCACAGCCCCTCCTCTTTCTGGTGGTTCTGGCCCAGTGTTGGGACTCTTCTTACTCCTGGTCTGCTGTTCCTCCTCTCCCACCTGGCTCCTCCATCAGCACTTCTCTCATCTTCTTCTCTCTGTGTGGTGCACACTATGAGACCATCACCTCCAACACGCCTGGAGGATCAGTTCCAGAGGGAACTTGTGCAAGTGTCTCTAACCTGCCATCCCGAGCACCACGGCCATTCGGCAGCTTGCATGGCAATCTGCACCAGACTCCATGCACAGGCATTAACTGCATACTCTTTAGCAGCATGCTGAGAGTAGAGCTGCTGGAGAAGCACTAAAATCAAAGCTGCACACAGGGTGGGACGCTGCTACCTGAGCAGCACTGAGCTGAAAGGTGTCCCTCAGGAAAACAGTGAAGAATGTAAAGTTTAAAAACATCAACAAAAGCAGAGTGTGTGTATGCTGGGTAATCAGATCATCTCCTTTTTTTTTACTGAAAAAATTGGATTTTCACAAGATGGGGTCACGCCTCCTTAGAGCTCATCACAGCACCACGAGCTCAAGGAGGGAACTTGGAATGGAAACCCTCAGGTATGTTAAACAAAAATACTATTTACCATTCACTTTCTAATCCTGCTCTCCTCTGGGGAAAAAAAAAAAAAAACAACAAAAAACAACACTGAACTCCAATATTTATTTAACAGGACTCAGCAGTTTTGGGTTTTGTCAGTGGTGCCCAAAATAGTTTATGAGAACAACCCTCTTTCAGAGGACGCCCCCTCCCTTCATCCACCCTTCTTTAAAGGTCAGAGGACTGCAGGGAAGGCTCTGACCCCCCTCACAGCCACCAGCATGTTCCTGCAGGCACAGTTAGCCAGGCCAGGAGAAGCCCTGGGGCACAGCTGCAGGTCCCCATCCTGCTGGGCTCCAGAGCTGCCCTGCTGTGGTTGCAGCATGCCTTCTGCCACTGCAAAACTGCACACAGATTTATTCTGGGTCCTACAAAGCACGACTGGACACTCTGGACTCGGCCTTGGTAGGCATTTCATGGCCCAAATGTGCTGGAAAAGTAAAGCCTTGCTGTCCCCACTCCCCTCCCACCCTCTCTCCCCCCTTCAGGCCTCCACATTTTCCACCCTGTGAGTACTTCAGCGCAGGAAAATGTGAGGGCATGGAAAACCAAACCACTCCCAGCAGCCGTGCCACCTTCCTCCTCCTCATCCCCTTCTCCTTGCAGATCTCACATTCCTGTTGCGCACAGCCGTCCTTGGAGCAGTGACACCAGACTCCTCTGCTGTCCCACCCCAGCCCATGGCTCAGGGGCTCTGTCCCTGTGTCCCCAGCGCATGCTGCTGCCAGGAGTGGCACCCAGTGCCTGCTGAGGTTGTTCTAAAGGAAATCCACACCCGAGGCAGGGCAGGCACCAAGTGCTCAGGGATGCCAGCTTGGAGCTGTCTGGAAAGCCCTTGCAATCCCTCCAGGTTTCCCTGGTACTTGTCATTTTCCTATTCGCCCTTCCAAAAAGCGGCCACACTTGAGGCTCACACTTCGAGCCCTTTCCCTGAGCTGAGGATGACATCCCTGAGGATGTCCCCCGTTCCGCCTCCATTCCCTCCGTGCTCACAGCTGCCAGGCATATGTGGCACCTGCAGCCTGCCGGGCCCCCCCAGCTTGCCCCAAGCCCCTGCGTGCGGGAAACTCTGGCGTTACCCCTTCACCTCACTGCAGGAAGGCTGGTCTGTAAATCTCACTTTTCCTGTTGCCAGCCAAGCCAGGCAGCGCATCAAACGGTCCGCATGCAAGGGCAGTGTCCCAGCTGCAGCTTTCAGCCCTCTTTTAAAGCAAATCCAGGTCCTCTATTTTCCCACTCACCTCAGATTTCGTCTGCCACCCTGAACGCTTCCCTGGACCCCTCCCATCTGCCCAGAGTGGCTCCTGTGGCCTTTTGCATGAGGACACTCCTTAAAGGGACTAAAGGAGAAGCTGGGGTACATTGAATGAGGAGTGCAAGAAAAGGAGAGGGCAGAGCAGTAAAACCTTGGAAAACAGGTAAGCTTGCCCTTTTCCAAACATTTGAAGGAAAAAAAAAAAGTCCAGGAGCTTTAGAGGGCCCCTGCCCCCCTCGCTGGTGTCTGGGGATGAGGACAGCCCAGCTCACACCCCGGGCACTTCAGCTGCCAGAGCACCATGCACGATACGGCCTCAGAGAAATCCCAGCTGCTGCATGCAGCCTGCTCTGAGCAGGTTCCCCCACCAAAGTTTGTCCTCACTGACTCAAAGCAGCACTCCGTGTGCCTTTAAACTCCCAAACCCCATAGCCAAACAATGGATGAGCAATGGAGGAGAGGTCCAAGTAGTGTGATCCAGGTGCAGCACCAGCAGCACTTCCACAGCTTCCCCAGGTCCTACTGGAGCTGACCCAATGAGGGATGCCTCGGACCACTACAGGCCCTCCAACTCAGAGCTGTGCTGCCAGCAAGCGTGAAGGGCTGGGCACCACTCACCTGCTGCTGGCAGGGCTCAGCATGCCACTCATGTCCGTGGTGGGGATGGCCAGGATGACAGAGGTGTGCAAGCAGAGCCACTTGAGAAGCAGGGAGATGCTCACCTCACACAAGCAGAACTACTGTCTTCTATCCACAATTTGTGCTGTCCAGTCTGACCCATGTGCAGGGAGCTCACCGTGTCAGCCACGAGACAGCGACAACAAACAGATGCTGAAACAACTGCTAATTGTTCCCAACTTTGGCCAGGTCTTGAATACTCATCAGCACATGGCACGATCCCTAATGCATTTTGCAGGATGGCAAGGAATGACTGCAGCTGAGCACAGGGGAAGGAGCAGTGCTGCAGCTCCAGTGGTGCTACTGAGGCAGAGAGGATCAGTGCTCAAACCCTTTTCCCAGAAGAGGAAAACGAGCTCCAGGGAAGCAGTTGCTCTGTGCTCCTCTGTGCTCTCACAGCAGCACTGCAAGGGCTGTGTGAATTATGATCTACATGTGTTCCAGGGAAGGAGGAAGGGTGCTGAGAGGTCTGCAAGGATGCTGCTCCTCCCATCCCGGCAGCAACGCTGTGGCTCATGGCAGCAGGGTCCTTCTAGAGACACGATGGCCTCACCAGGCTGCTGTGTGCAAGGATATCCCTCCTGCCCCTCCAGAGCAAATCCTTACTCCAAGCCTGCCCAGTGCTTCAGGATTTATCTAAGACAGCAATTGCCTTTCAGACAGAAGTGGACAGAGACCTGGCCTCACTTCTCACAAAAGCCACTGAGAAGCTTTGCCTGGCCAGGAAAACAGTGGCCAGACTTTGATGTGTTAAGCAAGAACATGCAGGTTAATAACATCCTCACTGAGATACGTCCCTTAGCAGGAAACCCTGCACAAGGCCAGGACAAAGAATGACTCGAGCACATCAGGCCCTGCTGCTCGATGCAGAGGGGAGCAGCAGGGAGCTCTATGGTTGCAGGTTGGCCAGACCTGGGTGCACATTTTAGCCCAGCCTAACTAGGGGAAATCTTTCCAACAATCAGCCCTCAGCTCCAGTTGGATCCAAAGTGGAGCTGTTGGTCACTGATTGTGGCAAATGCTCCAGGACAGCAGCACAATGCCACCTGGGTATGCCCTCCCCTATGGGAAAGAAGGGGAACCAGAGCACAGAGCTGCCTCAGGACAGGTTTGGGTTGGGTGCTGAGAAAAGGTTCCTCACTAGAGAGGGGCTGCACACTGCACTGCACCCAGAGCAGCGGTCATGGCCCTGGGCCTGCTGCATTTTAAGAAGCATTTGGACAAGGCTCTCAGAAACATGGTTTGAATTTCAGGTGGTTGTGTGTAGAGTCAGGAGTTGGACTCAGAATCACCTCAAGGAGGTGGATCACTATGACTCCGTCAGCGCTGGACAGCCTCAGGCCCCCACAAGCCGAACATCAGCACCAGCCTTGCCCAGCTGCACTGAGTTCATCTGGACTCCGGGAGCTGTATGTCCGCCTGCTGCTGCCCCACACAGCCCATACATGGCCCACAGAAGCCACATTCGGGTCAGAGGGCTTTTCCCAGAGTCAGGAAGCACACAGCCAGGGCAGAGACTTGCTGGAGGACCAAAGAGAGCGTACGGTGGGGTTGCACCCAGCGGGTCTCCCCACAGAGAGTGCCTCACAAATCCCCCAGCGCTGCCGTCTGACAGCGCCTGGAGGCTGCAGCACACCAGGGCACTGTGGAAGAAAGGAATTTCTGTATAAATCTCATTTACCAGCGAGTTTCTCACTTCCCCTCCAGCAAACAATCCCGGCCCTCAGAGCACTACTGCACGAAGAGACTGTTTAAGATATTTTTGGAAGAGAGGAGAAAAAAAAAAATCTCTCAAAAGAGCCTCTTTCAGCTAATAATGAAGTGAATATTATATTAAGAATGAAAACATATTCAGGGTGACTTACAGAGGGAGACAGAAAACCTTTTCATAACACCCTGGCCACAAACACAACTGCCAATTAAACCAGCTTCATTCCCCAACCCCTGCCAACACAAACGAGGGGCAGGGAGCTGGGTGCCCCTGTGGCCCTGGCCAGGCAGCCGGTGCTGCCGAGCGGTTTCTGCTCTGCTGGCTTCCAGGCCCGGATGTCAAAACAAAAAGGGTTTAAGGCTCTGTGCAGCCCAGCCTGGGGCTGCCCCAAGCTATGGAGTTCATGGCTGGGCAGGGCACAAGCTACAGTGATGGGCTACAGAGTGCTCAGCACATGGGATTGTGTCTGCAGCTCTTTGGAAGCACGCGATGCTCTAGGGCTGCTGCAGTGAAATGGGGTCGGGCACAGTGCTGAGCAGATGTCATCAGCCTTGGGCTGGCCACCATGGCATGACAGGAACACTGGAACAAGTGACAGCCATACCTCAGAGCTCCCTGCATCCCCCACTCCAGCGCCCATCAAGGATGGGGAGATGCGCCACCAGGGGCACAGGTCTGAGCTTGGCATCCCCATCACCACCAATGCCCATTGGTTCCCATGTGCCCTCAGTGTGTGGCCCCATCTATGTTCTGCCATCCTATGTGTTGTAGAAGCATTAAGGTTGGAAAAGACCTCTAAGATCACGTAGTCCAATCACCCACCTACCACCAGTACTGCCCATGACCCTCATTGCCATATCCCCACAGTTCTGAAACACCTTCAGGGACGGTGACACCACCACTTCCTGGGCAGCCATACCACTACAGCACCACTTTTTGGAGAAGTTTTTCCTAGTATCCAACCTTAATCTCCCATACACTATCACCTCTGATCTTACCACTTTTACCTGGGAGCAGAGGCCAACCGTCCCTCACCACCAGCTCCTTTCAGGCAGCTGTAGGGTGCAGTGAGGTCGCCCCTGAGCCCCCTCTGCTCCACACTGACCCATCCCAGCTCACTCACTCCCAATCAGACGTGTGCTCCAGAGCCCTCACAGCTCTATTCCCTTCTCTGGACACGCTCCAGAGCCTCCATATCTTCCTTGAAGTGAGGGAGGGGCCCAGCACCAAACACAGCACTGAGATGTGGCCTCACCAGGGCCAGTACAAGGGGACAGTCAGCTCCTGCTGCTGCTGGCTGCACCAACCTAACCCTGGCCAAGCTGTGGGCACAGCCAGCACATAAGTCAGTGGAGCCATCAACACCACCAACACACTCCAGAGTTAGAGTGCCAGCTGCCATCACTGCAGACAGCAGCAGGGTCACATTGTCCACACGACAGCACGGGAGATGCGTGGCATGCAGCAGCAGGGGTAAACAAGGGGGAAGAGTTGCATGCAGCCCACACACATGAGCAGGGGCTGTTATTTGCAGCTCACAACAGCTAGATCCTCACCTCACAGCCCAAAGAGCCAAAGAGACAGGGAGAGCATGAGGGCACCCAGCATCTTGGGCTCAGATTAAACCTGAGCACACCCACACTGGGAAAACATCACACGATATCAGATAATATTTTAATTGCTCGGTAAAGTTCAGAAGCTGTAAGTTGACATTAGATAAACCCGAACTGGAAATACAAGACCACTTTTGAGGTATAAGAGGTAACCTACCTTTGGAACAGTTCCTCTACCAAACACCCTGAATATGTTTGTCAAACTATTTAAAGAGGGGGGAAAAAAAAGTGGCTTTTGGGCCAAAAAGAAATATTTCAGTAGCAAATTTCTCAAAGGCCCACATTTTCCAATTAACAATCAGAAACTGTGTCTCACTGCAGAGATTTTTCTGTTTTCCTCACGGACTTGCATTTCTGCTCTAATGCCAAGTAAAGATTGTAACATGTTTCTGATCTTGCCCAGAGATGGAAAGTTTTATTCTTTTTCTTAAAAAGGAATAAAAGTAAAATAATAATAATAAAAAAAATCAAAGTAATTTCTCACATTCACCTCATAAACAAAAATCACAAAATTCCCTTTAACAAACTTTAGCTGACAATTCAAAATCTTAAATACATCAGTAAAGCTAACTTAAGCCTAGAGACAGACTGCAGGTCAAACACAGGCTGTGGGCCTGGGAGGCGGCGTGGGATGTGCAGTCCCCATTGCTGGCAGCACTGCAGCTGGCAGTCAACAGGAGTAGAACTTGCAGGAATCCCTTTTGGGACAGAGTGAGCAATCCCACTGCCATCTACTTACATATTTAAATGTTTACACTTTGGATGTTGCCTTTCACGATAGGTTTTGTCCGTGCAAGTTTGGGAACCAGCAGGTTGTGCCTTCACTAGGTTTTCCACTTATGCAACTGTGCCAAGTTTCCATTTGCACATCCACTTCAAGTGGACACTACGCTCACTCAACCCAGCACCCAAAAGCTAGCAGACAAGTGCCAAAACGTCCCACGTCAGAGCAGAGGGCTGAGGGAACTCCAGGAGGCACAGCAACCTCATGCTGCAGAACTCTGCTACACGCCTGCCTTCAGGTCTCCCATCTTATCCTATCTGTCATGGAACACAATTCTCTGGTTTACACTGGAGAATGGCATCAGCTTCCAATGCAAGGAAGTTGGTGGAGCAATCTGTACAGAAAAAGACTGCTATGCAGATGACAGAAAGCCCATCAGAAACAAACCCCCGGATTGCTCGGCTGTGGGTGAAGTATTACAAGGGAGGCATCGCCACCTAGTGTCAGCCCAGCAAAGAGGAATCAGTTTGTGCCAGGAACCTAACGGGGACTGGACACGATGCAAGGAGGAAAGCACAGGGCTGCCTGTGCCATCTGCAGGCAGGGCAGCTGGCAAGCCCTGGGCACACGGCAATGGAAACCCAAATGCAGGAAACTGGCCACACTCAGACAATGAGAGCCCAGGCCTGGCACCTTTCAGTCAGTGACTGGAGCCTGACACCAGCTCAGTGAGAACCTTCCACACAACACTTGCTTTTCAGTTGCGTGTTATCACCACACACCAGGACTCATGAAGCAAGATAAAGTCCTGCACTCTATAATTAAGATAATTAGTATTACAGAACTTTTTCCCTCCCCTCCCCTTTTATTTATATTCTTGGAGGTTTTGGAAAAAGCAGGTCTGACAAAACGTAGTATTAATCAGATTGTTCTTAAGGGAAAGATGAAGAAACCCAAACTCTGCATTCCCCGTAGGTCTGCTTCCCCCCCCCAACTAAGCAGCAGAGCAGGATCTAACCACCCCCCTCTCAGAGACCAAGATGCCCTTTGTCCAGAAGCACAGAGGACCACAACAAGCAGAAAGCTCCAGAAGCATGCTTACAAGGTGCTGCCAACTCAAGATTTCCCAACTGTTTTGCTTTTTTTTTTTTTTCCCCCTCTCTCTCTAATATGTCCTACCAAGAGGGCATTTTATTTTAAGATGCCATCAGAGCATGGTGGTATTGAGCGCAAAAGCCAGAAAGATGTCAGCAGAACTAGGGGAAACAAGAACATTTTCAGACATTTCTCTCCTGGCAAGAGGCCACCTTGGAACACACGTTGACCACAGGCAACTCCCCCTGCCCTGTNCCCTGTCCTTTTCATACCGAGGAGTCCAGGACTGGACACAATAATCCAGGTGAGGCCTCACCAGGGCAGAGTAGAGGGGGAGGATCACCTCTCCCTTGACCTGTCAACAAGGCACTGAATTATGCTTAGAAGACATTATTCCATCCTAGTCAAACACGGATGGGACAAATATCATTAAAACAGTGTTTCATGTTACCAGGCTCCTCCTCTCTGCAGAATCCACATGGCTTCCTCCGGCCTCTACACTCACTTGCTGCTGTCTCGACAAGAGATTTTGCATTGATCAACTCAGCCATGCCACAGAGGCCTATGTTCAGAACGATACAGGACGAACGGTACATTCTGCTCCAAAAGAAAACCAACTTGATCAAGGCTAGTAAAGTCAGCAATATTTGAAGGAAAATAAGCTGGCATACTTAGGTAATTTGAAATTTAGTATAGCACTCACAGGAATGTTCAGCCAAAACAAAGAGCATAGCATGCTGTTGCCCAAGCAGTTAGCTACACTAAGAAACTGGACTCTATATCCAAATTCCAGTTCCTTACACTGAAAGAGACATTAATAACTCTTGCACAATGAACTGACACAAGTCAGCACTAGTTCTCAGACTAGTTTATTTTCTCAGAACAAAACCAACGTTAAACAACCTTTTAAAGAACAATCTGTATAAGCAATTCAAAACTTCATGGTATCTTACTTGTATTTTCAGATTCCCTGAAAGCAGCCCATAATCTGCAAAAGGTAGGATGTCAAGAAAGTATTCTTCAGGGAGTGTCCATGGAAAACAACAGGACTTCATTCTTCTAGAAACAACCCTAGAACATGATAAACAAACCAAATACAGGAAACAAGAGAACTTCCACATTACACCTCTCCCAAAGCACAGATCCAACACCAAAATATCCATGTGTCCAGGGGTAGGTCTCCTTGTCACCCAAGGACCGTTCCTTCTGTCAGATGGGGAAGTCCTAGGATAAGAAAAGACCACAATCATCATTCCCACAGAAAATGGAGCACATTTTACTCCACTTAAGTAGCTCCAAACATTAATAGGTCAACTGTCACTAGCACATATCTCCAGTGCCCCCGAAAGAGTCATAGGAGAGTTTTGTAGATTAGTGTAAGAGGATCAGACACAGTAGCATTCCCAAAAAATTAATTCAATTTCCTCACTTCAGACTTGGAAGCGAGCGTTAAGTGATGAGAATTCAAAAATAGCAAGCCCTCCACAAAGTCCCCAGAAGGGCCCTTCAGGTCATTTCCCTTCCCATACTGGATCACCCATGTTACACACTACCCTGCATTTTTCTAGTCGTGTTCTGAGAAGCCTGGTGCCTGGACATTTACCCTTTGGCTTTGAGAATTCAGTCCTCTTTCTCCCAGACCTACCCTTCTCCTCTGAGACCTTCTACTACTTCTGCCTACACCTTGCTCCCTTGCTCACATCATTCTTCGCAAGGGCCACCAGGAGGCCTAGCCACACCATAACACCATGGCAAGGAACATGGTGCTCCCATCATTTCACTCTTTGCTAGCTCCCCTCATCCATCACTCCTGTTTGTAGTTGGGTCCTTACCAGCCCTGAAGCCCCAGGGCACACCGAGATGGCAGAGTCTGCACCCAGAGAAGCCCTCCGTCTCTCACTTGCAGCTCCCACCTCATCCCTCCAGCTCTTTAAGGTCACTAGAAGGAAAGCATTATCTATGCATAGGGTGTTTTCTCTGGATATAAGCCAGACCTACCTCTAAGCTGTGATTTTTTCCCTCTATTTCAAAGGGGAACCTCCTGGGTTCAATGCTCAGAACTCAAAATCTGCCTCACAGATGTGGCTACAATTCCACAGCACTGACCTTGCTGCCAAAAACTCACCTGCTTCTCCAGGGCCTATTCCAGCACAACTTCTTGAGAGTAGCTGTGACGCACACATAACGTGGAGATCCCTATCATCCTCAGAGCAATTAAGCAACCAGGGTAAGATACACTCAGAACACTTTACAACAGAAGGAACGGATGACATCCAGAGGGACCCAGACAAGCTTGAAAAGTAAGTCCACGAGAACCTCATGAGGTTCAACAAAGCCAAGTGCATGGAGCTGCCCTTGGTTCTGGGCAATGCCAGGTTCATACTGGGGCAAGAACTCACTGTAAGCAGCCCTGCAGAGAAGGACTTGGGGCTCTGGTGGAGGAAAAGCTGACCTGAGCAGCAGTGTGCAGCCCAGAAAGCCGCCAGCACCTGGGCTGCATCAGCAGAGGGCTGGCAGCGGGCAGGGAGGGGACCGTCCCCCTCTGCTCTGCCCTCGTGAGGCCCCACCTGGAGCACTGCGTCCAGGCCTGGGGCCCCCAGCACAGGAAAGATGTGGGGCTGCTGGAGGGGGTCCAGAGGAGGGCACGAGGGTGCTCAGAGGGCTGGAGCACCTCTGCTGTGGAGACAGGCTGAAGGAGCTGGGGGTGTTCTGCCTGGGGAAGAGAGGGCTCTGGGGAGACCTCACTGCAGCCTGCCAGTATCTAACAGCACCTATCAGGAAAGCTGAGTAGGCATTCTTAGTCAGGGAATACAGTTAGATGAGAAGAGAGGAGGGGAAATTTAGATTAGATATCAGGAGGAAACTCCTCACCCAGGGGACAGTGAGTCACTGGCACTGCAGCCCAGAGCTGAGGGTACCCCAGGCTATGGATAGGCCTGGGTAGCCTGAACTGGGGGGGGACCCAGCCCATGGCAGGGGCTTGGAACTGGATGGGCTTTAATATCTCTTCACAGAAAGCCATTCTATGTTTCACTTTCACACTGCCTTCAGATGTACCTGCTATGTATTTCAGCATCCTGCTGCTCACCAAGTTGCTGTAACTGGCAACACTGAGATCACTTACAATGAATTACCGACAAGTTTCCATGATTTGTCTGAGTACAGATGGTACTGAAACACTGCTGAGAAGTCAGACTCGTCCCTCCAGCATTTACAGGTTGAACAGTGGAAGGGAAGGAAAATAAAATCGTTAGAACCTTCTCCATAAGGTAACCCATTATCTGTCTCCTACAGAAGTCCTGAGAGTAAAAAAGGAAGACGTACATCCATCATCTTTCAGTTTAAGAATACCAGCAGCCCACATCAAGTTCTACTACTTTTTCAGGAACAATAGCCACTTGAGCTCATTCAGTGGTGATGTCTGCAAATTTAAATTAAGTTACTAGTAGCAAAATAAGGAAGCCTGCTCCTGAGAGGATATTAACTTACAGAACGCTAACCAGAAGGCTGAAAAGCAGTAACAGAGAGGAAAGCAGACATCTACCTGCTAAAAGCTCGGAAGGCAAAACACCACATGATGCTCAAAGCACACACCTCACTTTATACCCTTGAAAAGCAACTTTCTCTTGTACCACAGTATCATAGGACAATTAGGACTGTAAGGAATTGGTCCAATGCATGTTCATAGCAGAGTTAGCTGCAAAGTTGACTGGGTTATTAATCTTCCCCAAATGACCTTGAAGAATCCAGGTTTTATTTAGCCAGTATGCTGACTCGCATGACCCAGCCAGAAAAGTCTCAATCAGGACAATCCTCCCCCCTGTAAGGCTGCCTCCAACTACAGTTTGGGATAACGGAAGGACAGAACAGCAAATCAACTTCCAAGACTGCCAGAAATACACCAGCAGTAGATTTTTAGCCTAGCACAAAATAGGATTCACAGTATCAAGAAAGAATAAAGTCACCACCCTGGTTCACCCAGACTCATGAAATCCCATGTTACAGCCCCATTTTTAATCACCAAACCTTCCAGGAATCTTAAGTTTGCTGTGAGTAGCTTGTGTTTGACTCGGTTTTGGGCTGACAGTACTATCCAGTAATACCCTAACCAGGAGAATGGGGAGAAGTTTCAGAAGAAAAAGAACTTCCAGAGGTCCTTGCAGCTGATCTTTTCTTTGAAAATTAAAGAGACAGAAATGCTTAAATCATTTCTCCATTTCACAGCACAGAGTTATAGCAACTAGGACAAGGAAAGACAGGTTTCTCATGCGAACAAAATTCCTTACACTTGCGCTGCGGTGTCCTCTGCTTTATTGGAGAAAAACATCTTTGCTCTTGTTAAAACACAAGCAACTTCTCTACTACCTGTCAGTCTAATACTGTACCCACACAGCACTTCCTTTTATGTGTCCCTGACAGGCATACTTAGAAGACAATCACTTGATGTTTCTGCAGACTGTTAGTTGTGGTTGGGGAGCTAGCTGGGTATAACACCTACAGCTACTGAGACTTCCTGTGCACCAGAAAAAGCAAAGGAACAAACTGCGAGGCTCCTGGTTTCATGGCTGCTATTTGAAGAAATAATAGTCTTTACATGGAGCTAATTAAAAATATATATATTCAAACTGAAACCCTAAAGCCTTTTCAAGGTGCGTTTGATCAGCTCACCTCTTTCATTTGCACCTAATGGCAATGCAGTCAAAAGAGGAGCAGAGGGAAAGTGCTTGGCCCTGAAGACACAGTGAGTTGGGTGGTGTTCAAAATGCCTGCAGCTCCTGCAGACAGAGGAACAGCATGCTCCAAGCAGCACTCCACTCCAACATTTGTTTCCTTTCCTTAAAAGTAGGTTGGCAGCAACTCAGCCACATGCAGCAGCAACACACACACTCACTTTGAAGTTCAGACAGAAGTCTGTTGCTATCAGCTATTTTAATTCATGCTTCAAAAAGACAAGGCAGCTGAGCATCAATCTACAACAAACAACATGCCAGGTCACAGGTCATTTATAATCACAATCGCCTTTACTCTGCATTAAAGCCATGATTAACTGTTAACGTTTAACTAAGACTCTAAAATTTGTTTAAAGCTGTTTTATTGCATAAAGCACCATAGCTATTCTCCTTCCCAGCTGAGTCTCCAAAAGAGCTGCAGGAAAGGACTGTGTAAGCACAGCAGTCAACATTTTTGCCAAAGCACAGGGAAGCAGGGAAGAAGTTTCCACCAGTTCAGCCCCCATGAAACCCATTCTTTGAAGCAGCAGCTCCTAACTGCACTGCACTGAGATAACTCCCAGAGACAAGGGGCTTCTCAAGAGAAGCAATCAAGTCACTAGCTTTGTGGAAGGCAGACAGGAGGTTGGGCTTGCTGACAGGTCTCAGAGCCAGCAGCTACCTGCAGGGAAATGCAGACTCCAAGTGTTCCTAACACAAGGCATAGTATCTCACTTTCAGCACTTAGCTCAAACTTTATGGTCACTACAGGGAAGAAAGGAAAGGAAGGCTTGACTTGCTAACTGGAAAGACAGTGCATCTTGACTCCAGCACTCTGAAAGAACACGAGTATACTTTCGGAGCATGGATCAGCAAAGGAGCTAAAACCTTCTTGAACAGCAATCGTCTCAGAAGTGCTCTTCATTCAAGACCTGACAAGTCCAAAAGAAACTGCCACTCTGAAATGACAGCCTGGAGGAAAACCACTGCCACTGTGAGGTGAACAAGCTCCTAAAAAGCATCACGTGGAGCCCACAAGAGGTTACTGACATGCTGCAGCTCTTCTGAAGGCAAGAACAAAGCCCAGCTACAGCTAGCTTGCTATCAGCCTGCTGATAACAGGATGTGCTGGGTAATCCACCCTGAAAGGATGAGAAGAAAGAGCCATCTACAACACCAGGCTATCACTGTTTGTCAGGACAATTATTAGAGGGAATGCTATATATCACCATCGCAGGTTCATTCACCATGCCTTCAGAAAATTACCTAATTAGGACACCACTTGTCTACTGTCTATGAAAGCAATTTTGCAGTCAGCCATACTCCCATTTGTCTCACCAAGATGTAGTTGAGGGATGTCCAGCTGTTAGCACTTCAAGTGGACTCACTATCACAGCCAAGTGAAGTCTATCTTCAGGTAGTACATCAGCATGCAGAAGCTCTAAGACTCTCCAGGTCCTGAAGAAGAAGGCATGAGAAGACGCCAGCAGCTGCCAGGAATACCCCATTACAGGTGCAAGCAATGTCAAAACTCAAGGGTGAAGGTACAAGGAGATGATGCTCTACTCTTTGTTCATATCATAAAGCTGTACAAACCTCCAGTGTCAACTAAACATCTGTGCTTGTGTATTTTTTCCCCCTTAGGATATGCTTTTTGTCTGTTGCTCCATTAACAATCCTCAACTCTGCAAAGGATCCACAAGTCTCAAGCACATCCTGTAGACTAGAAAAAGAATTCAGTGGAAGGAAGAATTAAGCAGATTGTTAGCAACCCTTGACTCCAGAATGCTTTAATACTGATGACCAGCACTACTGTTCTGAATCTAATGTGACAGCGAGAGGCCCTGTCAAGTCTGCTCAGATCTACTGTGTACCAAGGAACCCTAAAGCAAAGAAAAGAAACGCAGAAAGAGAAGCACATTCCCAAGCTTTTCCAAAAAAAGAAAATCCCTTCACACAGCGCCTAGACAGAGCAACACTTCCTCAGAAAGCAAGAGGTCTCATAAGAATGGCAATTAACAAGAAGGTGAAAGGAAGGGATGAACTCTTCAACACCTACTTCTGACTTAGGAAGGACTTCATTTAGGAAGTCTGGGCTGAAACTGTTCCTTACAGTAGCTTCCACTCCTTCAAGAGCTCTGATAACTTCCATGTCAATAATGCTCAGCATTCTGTCAAATCAACAGTTACCTGATAAAGCAGTGTGGGTACTGGGACAGGCACATGAAGGTCACGTCTCCCCTCACTGCAAATAATTCCGCATATCTGCAAACCGACTCACTGCAGAGCCAAGACACTCCTTGTGTCCTAAGCAAACAGCCCTCCTGAAAGCAAAATCCCCCAAACCTGAAGCCCTTGGGGTATTTCCTGTCTCTTGGTGCTGCCAATCACAAAAGTCGTCTTGTTGCAAAGTGCTATTGCCACAATGCCAGACACAGCAACAAGTGTCCTGGCGCTGTTTGAGCAGCCATGAGCCCCAGGTCCAGCAGCAAGCTGCTCTGTATTACTCCAATGAAAAGCTGCACTTGATGAACAATGGCTTGGCAGCTCACAAGCTGAATTTTTCCCAAAAAATACACCTTCATGTGCTCTAAACACTGTGGCCATCAGGGCATTAGAAGTTTCTAACTTTGTTTAAATAAAGCAGTGTTTGTAGAATAAGCCTGCAACACTTGGAAGGCTCCTAAAGTAAGTACATCAGTGGTTTAGGCCACTTTGTTTCTGCTCCGGATAACTTATCACTGCACTGCACAAGTGTATGGGAACTGCTGAATCACAGCCTGAACCACTGATTGATCACCTGAGGTGAACACTGAGTCATCCAGCACAGGTGAAGACAATGCACCTGTGTAAGCAGAAGGGGTGGAGTCTGGCTCCACCTCTCCCAGACCCCATTGGGAGAGCTGACCACCACTGGGGAAGGATCTCTTGTTGGAGATTGCTCCTTTGGAGCTTCCTATTTGTGAGTCCAGGACACAGGTGAGCATTTTTTCCCTTTACTTTAATGGTCTCTTGTCCATCACAATAATCTGTCTAATTATAGACATCTGTAGAATATCTTGGCTATAATACCACTTGATATTATTCATTCTCTTAACCTCACACCTTACAACAAGGAATGAAGAACATCCTCCAAGCGCTTAAGATGACACGTGATACCTCAGGTCTCCATGCTCAAACACTTCTCCAAGAAACCAGACTAGAAGAACAGCACATAAGATAATATGGAAAAGGACCCTTTGTTTTGCTGTGTAAGGCTGCACATGACAGTTACATCCCCAGATGGAAGATTCTATGAAACAGACAGGATAAAGACATGTCTGGAGCACTCCAGACCAGCAGGACTGGTAGCCAGGCACAGCAGCTGTGCCTGTATGGGATGGCAAGAGCCCAGGGAAAGCTGCTACAGGGAATAAGTGGCAACAGGGGCTTCTGTGCCTCAACAACAGCACAATTAAGCAGTAATCTGACCCCAGGCCCACGAGTAACTGACACCGCAGCATGCCGCCATCTAAAATCTGTCTCTTTGGTCACTAACTGCTTTAGGTAGATTTATCCTTTTTGCCTTTATACTTGCCATAGTAACAGAACATTTTTAGTCATGCTTCATACAATTGAAACACAAGAGGTAGAGAAAGGAGACTTTAAAAGTTTCATAGATGCACAGTTATTTTAAGCTCTTCCATCTCCTTGCTGCTGGAATTGAAAGGCAGTAACTGAAGATGACGCAAAACAAAAAATTCCTGCATAAAGACACATCCTACAAGTTGTCCACTCTCTTCAAACTTTTAACTCTGTGATAAAAGTGATGAAAAGAACCCAGCATCTTTTTCACTACCTACTGATTTGTAACAGCAGCAGACCATTTAGCAAGTTTTATCTTCTTGCTGCTGGCTAAAGCTGAGAAAGAAAAGCCCACAACAGGAATATCCAGCAGGGTTCAGCCTGTCCTTTCTAAAGTAAGTATGCAGAGAAGACAAGACAGTAGCTTGAGGAGCACAGCCACAAGTCCCTTCCTACCTCACTGGGTGGCCCAGCACACAAAGACAAACACCAGGCTTTAGATGCTCACAAAGTTTCAGAGCAGATGGTGCTGGGCTGGGTCCTGAGGCCCCCTTCTGCTGAGGCTGAATTCCACAACATTGCCGTGGAGGATGGGCACAGTAGGGCACCGTGAGACACTGCCCAAGTCTCCCTGACAGCATGGGCAAAGCTGCCCCAACACACTAAGTGCCCTCACTAAGAACCTCTTTACAGAAGAACCAATCCCTTCCTGTTTTATCAGGGCTCAAAAAGCACAGGAGGACACAGCTGTTTCTTTCTGCTCCCAGTCCCCTGGTCCCTCCACACCAGAGCTGTTGTGTATGGAGGTGAATGAACCATTTCTCCACTGCTAGTCTCTGGAAGAGACCACAGCATTCCCATCTCCTAGAGAGGTATTACAGATATTACTGCAGACATGAACTGCAGAACTGCTCTGAAATTAAAAAAAAAAAACCAACAACAAAAAAAAACCTACAGGGAGGGAGATCTAGAGAGGGGTAAAAACCTCCAGACAAAGCCCCCACCAAAACACCCCAGAACACTCAGTCACCTTATCAAAGCTTTCTTCCTTCTTCTGCTTAGCAGGGAGAATGCCCACTGAAGTCATCCTCCAAGCCTTCCCACTAGCCCCAGCAATGCTCAGCATGAAGCAGCACTTAACAATTTCCATCACAGCATAGGATATCCCAGTAGTACAATGCATGTAGTCTAGACAATAAGTGAAATTGCTGGTTCTCTGTTGTTCTGCCTCACACAGTAGGCAGGGACAGTACCAGCAGGAGGCAGATCTTCAGCTCAGTGATAAGGGACAGGGGGAGGGGAAGGAGCAAGCTGGTATTTGCTCAAAGACTGGAGCCTCCCCAAGGCAGGAGGTGTGATTGTATTATGCCTCAGTTTATTTGCCAGTCTCTTTTAGCTTATTAGGTCAGTTTAACTAGCAACTGCTGCTGATTTTAAGCGCAATTATAGTCACTTATACCTGGTGACACAGCCCAAGATCTGCAGCCAATTCTCACCAATTAATGGCTTCAGAATTGCTAGACCCTGCTGTTCATAGCAATCTCAAGTTTGACCTCATAGTTTCCTGCCATAATTTCAGAATTGTTTGTTTTCACTGGAACATTTCCCTGTATGTTCTCAGCTACTGAGACCACTTATCCTGTCTAGTGGAATTCAGATACACATTAGAAGCAAACTTTCAGCCTTGGCCCACATTTAATTAAAAGAAAAGAGGGGGGAAAAAAAAAGTGTTGATAAATCTCTCTGGGATTAAACTACCACAGACTTGCTGTGAGGATGCGGGCATCTCTAGCAAGTCTGTACACACACCTCACAATTACATACTTTTCATCTTGAGGGACCACAGCAATACAAAGACAGTTCCATTATTTTGTGTGGTTTAAAAGTCTGTTACCAAAAACCTGCACTTTTCAGCAGAACAAAGAATACTGAGGCAGTGATCTCAGTCCATCCTGCCTAGGGTCCTCCAAAGGGGCCTTTCAGCCATGCAAGATAACCTGGCTTGATACATGCTGCACCATACAAGATATCCAGAAGCAGGCAAATAGCTCAGACCTGAAGAAGGGCAAGCAAAAGATGACAAGCCACTGTGTCTGCAGGGAACTACCCAGGGAAAGATTTAAGAAAGCATTTATGCTTCTGTATCTACCCCTGAGTATTTCTGAATTTCCTTAGGAAGCATCACAAGCGGCCTCATTTCTCCAAAGCAGATGCTTATTCTGATTTGAAACTCCACTAAAAAGGAAGAAAGCATGCTCTGAGCAAGATGCAATTACAGAACAGACTACAATGAGAGAGAGACAGAAATACCAGGTAGAGTGACTGTATTCAGGTGTGTCTGGTTCTGAGGGTTATTGTGGAAAACACAGCGGCAGCCCTGGATTACCCAGCATGGACAAATGAACCTTTTGTCCCTGTACCAAAGCAGCCACGGCAAATCTCACCAAAAGAAACAGCAAAGCCCTTGGGTAGGAGCGCTGAACCAGAAGAATACAGCGGCGAGTCAGAGGGAACAAATGCCCCAGCTCCAGCTCTGAGTCATGTGGCTGGTAAGGCAGCCATGGGGTCAGACCGACTCAACAACACCTGCCAAGTGCTGCACAGGAAAGTTTTCCACAATGGTGTGATTCCACCGGATAATCAGACACAAGCCCATCCGCTCACTAAATGCTTAGGACAGAACAGATCAAAGGCTGCCAAGACTAACTGAGAACAGCTTGTGCCCTAAATTGAACTAGTGCAAACTTGTCAGAAAACACTAAAGAATGTTCTGCCTGAATTCTGGATAGTTAGCTGTGCCTTTGGAGCAGGAGCTTCACTCAGAGGTGCTGTGCTACCCTCTGAATATGTAATGACTTTTTTCTTCCCAGCAAAAGAGATTTTTCTCACAAGGAATTAACAGCTGATTGTTATGTAGGTCTCAGTGATGTAAATTTGTCTGGAAGACAAAAAAAAAAAAAAAAATTACTGCAACTAAACTTAATTTCAAAGGCCAACAATCTGACCAACAGCTGCCACTCAGCTGCATAAAGAGGCAGAGCTCCAGGGAAGCACTGCGGTTGCATCAGTAGAAGCCACAGTGAAAATCTGTCTGATGGGCATGTCAGCCTCATCTTCAAACTTCTCTTTTGCCCTTCCCGATCTCCGCAAGTCCTGCAGGCCTTCACATTGCAAATCTCTGAAATTCAGTAAAGTGAGACTGAGAGCCTCCCTGCCAAGCCCACACTGTGGACTTCCTGCACACACCAGACAGTGCACACATCAGGCACAGCCCCCCACCCCAAAGCACAGCCTGGGGCAGCTACAGAGATGACAGACTCCTCCCGAACCCAAAGCAGAACAATCTGTGCTCTGAGGCAGCTCACAACAAGCAGCCATGACTGGAGGGCAGGAGGGTAAGGGCTACAGCAAGGTGCACATCCAGCCAGGAGAGGGACGCATTGCTTCGGGAAGCAGCGGTTCAGTCAGACCTCTTCCTCAAATACTGGGTTAGCTTCCTCACAGCCAAAGACAAGAGAAAGAGCCGGCCCTAAAATAGCACAGCTGCATCCTGCGCGCACGCTACCAGTGATGGAAAAGCTGCTCATACTCATTTTCAGAAGAGGGATACTGCCTGTATTGTCTGAGAATGGCAGCCACCTCTGACAGCCCCGAGCTGGTGATGCTTTCTGACAGAAGGCTGCTGTCATTTTCCATAACCCTTTCCCTAGGGCTTACCCTGAGGTGAGAGACCAGTGCAGACTTCCAGTCCCCCTTACACCCCCTCCAAAGGTTTTGACAAAAAAGGAATGATCAAAGAGCCTTTGTGCATTTATAAACCTGTCAATTTTGCTAGAAGATTTAAGGCTTTAAAGAGTCCAAAATATCTATTTGAAATTTTCTATACAAACGGGTTTTTTAATATAAAAAAAAAAGAAATAAAATATTTAAATTTTTCTGAAGTAAGGCATTCCAACAGCTCCAGACAAGAGTGCTGGAGGGGAGGAGGAAATCCAATTTTTAAGTTTGACATGAACCTTTTTTTTTGTTGTTGTTTCTTATAATTGGCAGAGAAACAACACTACACAGCTATTTCTGCCTCTGGCACTGACAAGGAATAACTGGGATGAGCAGCACAGGAAACAAGAAAACCCAAACTTATTCAAGTGCTGCCAGTTTCAGGTTCCTGTCCCATGCTAGCCTGCCTGGCAGGAAAAATTCCCCAGACACAAGGTACAGTCAGGTTTCACACTGCCATCCTGCCCCCTTCCGCTCTGCACATACTCATTAATTTGTATTTTGCCTACAGAATCCTCCTATGTGGAGGAAAGCAGGTTCCCTACTAAAAAACACAGTCCAGAGCATAGAGTGGCTTTAGGAGACCTCAGCCTTTCTCACAAGTTGAGTACCTTTATTTCTACTTTGAAGAAGAGTTGAAAGCAGCAAACATTCGGAAGCACCTTTCTTTCTCATTGTTCAAGTAGTCTTTGTAGCAGCTGGAAAGCAAAGCACAAACAGAGAGTTGAGGGCTGTAGACTGCCAATCAAACCATCAGCACCACAATCAGAAAAAATACATACCTTAGACTTTTAAGACCACTAGTCCAGTGCTGCTAGAAGAGGGAGTAGCTCCCCCAAACCCTTCTTTCTGACATAAAATGAATTCTGTCTTATCCCCAGACCCGGGGCCTCTTCTCTGCTGGTACCTATCATGTAAGAACACGACTTCTGGTAGCCAGATACTTTCTACAAGCACCTTTGCAAATATGTCATGATGCAGAGGAACCCCAGCTGTATCCAAATGTCTACTGTGGTGCCTAACATTTGCACCATTCCTTGAACAAGCCATTACAGGGCCTAGCAGAACCCACAGTGCAGGTGCTCCACTGTTTGGCAAGCTACTGCTAATGGTTCTCTACCACTGACCCCATGAATCCAGGCAGAGGATGGGGAAGGGACAGCAGGACACAGGTTCAGAACATGTAGACAGCAGGGCAAATGCATCCTGCCAGCATCCCATTTACATGGCACAAGCTATGCAGACCACTCCACATGAATCACTGCTTCTGGCAGCACCAGCAGTGCCAGAAAGAAGCACAGCATCGCCGCACCCCACATTCTACCTCACCAGCAATGAAGCCTCACTGATGAGGAATCTCTGAGCCAGAGAGTGACTCAGGCTTGGGCACTGTCCCAAAGATCAATGGCTGCCTGTAAGGACAGCTTTACTGCATCTGCTACCATATAAGGTCAAAAGCAAAGTTTTTTGTTACAACACCAGAAAAAGCAAAAGGGTGGTGTTGATAATACTCTCTCAGCCCATTATGACCAGTACCTGTGTGTCTACAGGGGTTTCATACAGTGAAACCTGAGCTCAGTACCTCTCTGCTGTGAAGTCTTGCAGGCAGATGTTGCCAAAACTACTCTCAATAAGATCAGTGATGCCCACCTAGGTTGGATGACACATGCTCACACATTTACCAAAGCAGGAAATCTAAGAATTCCTCACCCAGAGGCACAATTTCGGGCCAGCAAAAACAATCCTATTTTATTCTGTATTTGATACTAGAGTAATTTAGTAGTTTTCAGCGTATGTTTTCAGCTTGCCTAAGCACTCCCACAACAATGAAAAAAAGAGTTCCCACCGTGCCAACTTCTTCAGTTCATCATTAATATCTTGGTTAAATGGCTCTCTATGCTGAGCTCTGACCAGGAAGTCCCGAGCCTTTTCAAATTCTAGCATTTTGAGACAAGCCTGCCATCAAAGGAAGAGAGATGCATTAGAAGATAAATATGGCTGCTGCTCTTCAGGACTGCGATATGTGCAACTACAAACATTTTTGAGACAGGAATCTCTCAAGAACATTTGCATGACAGATTTACTGAGGCAGATTTTCAGATGCTGACAAATCACCTCAACTGCTGCAAAAGCTTAGGAGATCTGGCCCAGAATTTAGTGGCACTCCTCAGTTAACTCTAGATTCAGAACCACTCAGACTGGGTCACTGCTGGATGCGGCAACCAAAGGAATTTATCTTTGCCCACCTGGCCACACCTGAACAGCGCCTTGACACTTCCTTCATCAATCTCCAAGGCTTTTTCCCCATACATCAGAGCTTGGGCAGGACGTTCCAGCTTCAGGTAGGCAACTGAGAGATTCAGGAGCACCAGTAACTTGGAAGCATCAATCTGATGCTGCTCTGCCTCACTGGAAGAACTGCAACTAAGGATGGAGTATGCCTGAACAGACAGGGAAAAGGACTAGCATATAACAAATCTGCTATGGAAAGTGAGAAATCCATCCCAATTAGCCAGCTACATCCATGTTTGTCTTTATTATTTTTAACTGACCTAGGTAATCAAACTCCTAAATATACTGCACAGCTATAGCAGAACTAGCCAGCTCAGTCATGAGACTGCAGCAACCTACCAAGGAACTAGAAAGTAGCAAAATAAGAAGAAAGATACAAACTAGATAGGCTGTGAAGTCTCCATCCCTAGAGATGTTCAAAGCCTAGATGGACATGGTTGTGGGCAACCTTCTGCTCTAGCTGGCCTTGAGCATGGGGTTAGGCAAACTCCAGAGGCTTCTTTCAACCTCAAGAATTCTGTGGTTCCCAAATGTGAGGCCAGAAAGAAGAAGGGTCTGCAGATTTCTGTCAACCCTCCTCTTTCATTTACTTTGCTGCTCACACAACAAGTGTCTCAGACCAGTTCTCAAATAATGAGCTATACCTGAATATATAATAAAGTTGTATAATCTCTGAAGAGTATTTGTTACAGTGAGCCAGCACTAAATCACCACTTTCACAACCCATAGGTGGAAAATACATTTTTTTCTGGTGTCATACCCTTTTGTATCTGTCTTTGGCATCCTCAAAGCACTGCTTATGGAAAAGATAATTGCCAGACTCTCTCTCTACTTTTGCCACTTCCAACACCTTTTGTAGTGGAAATGTAGCACGCTGCTCCTGTATAAAGAAATACCAGAATTTCAACTCAAACAAAAGAAATCAAGAGAGATAACAAGTCATTGCCAAGCCCACTTCAGCATCCAGCCAGGCCACCACCCCACAATGCACTGTTGCTGTGCTGGTAACTCTTGGTGAGAAGTGCTACAAAACAGGTCAGGAAGCAAAGGGACCCTGCAGGAAAAAAAAAAAAAAGAATGAATTTCTTCCTAAATCCTGCCCAACTCTTTTGACTGCTTAGCACAGAGCAGACATTTAACACAAAAACACCATTCCTGGCACAAAAGGGAAAGCTGCATTGCTGTAACAGCTTAGCATCGCCCTGGGTGGCTCCGTGACCAGCCTGACACTGCTCAGGACATCAATCCAGCAAAACAGCAAAAAAAGAAAAAAAGAAACAAAAGAAAAAGAATCCGACAAAAAAAAAAAAAGGGGGCAAGTTGTCCCCTGAGTTTTGGGGTTTGAAGCAGCTCCCAAAGAGGGGTGACCTGGCAAGCAGGGGAGTAAGCTCTCCCCCATAGAACAGATGGTTTGATCTCAGGGTCGTGTGTAGAAAAAGTGGCCTCTGCAAGAACAGTGAGGGAATGAGGAGGGCCTCCCTCCATGGTCATTGCTGTGTGTGCCCCAATCACTGACCCACAACCACAACCCAAACCCTCTTACATGAAAAAGTAGAATTAACAACAACACGATTACTCACCAGGGAGGAGAATGAACAGTAAAGGAGCACTTGGGAAAACAATCAAGATGCAAAGACAAAGGGTGGGGGGCAGGGGACACTTCAATGCTGCAGACTTCACAAGGACTTTGTTTTTAAACAGACAGCTAGTTAGTGTTCTACCACTTCAGAGAACTTCCAGGAAGTTGGTGCCCTCTAGTGAAACCATAAGGTTTCTGGTAAGGCTAAAAATAAATGCAACTTGTTTCACTGACTCCACTAAGGGGGAACCAAGCAAAGACAGCACACAGCTTCTCCCCCTACATGGGGTTGCAAATAGGGCAAGGTGTGCAGGATAAGCTTTAAAGTGCACAGAACCAGCAGCCCAGGATCGGGAAAACTGCTCCTGCATTAAACAAACATATGTAACACGTGATCTCAGCAACTGAAAGGGGAACGACAGCAAAGTTTATCTTACAGATTTAGGCCCCAAGCCTTATAAAAGCAACTTACAGGAGCCAACGCAAAGAACGTGTCAGAGTCAGCAGAGTCTATGAAGTCTATCAGTTCCACTATGAATAAGACCGTGGCATTTTTGGGGATCAAAGGAAGGCAGCCCTGCTTGCCATAGGCATAATTTGGAGTGAAGATAAATCTCGCCACCTCTCCCTTCTTCATCGTGAGCAGGCCAATCTCTAGACCCAACAGCGTAATGTCTGTCACAGCAAGAAACAGAAGGTCATGAGAATCCCAAACCCATCCACCCTCAGGTTCCAAATTAGAATTTTCCTCAAGGCTTTAAGAGAAAATCCCTGGTAGTAGACCAATGCAATGGTCAATTCCCTACTGTTACAACTCATCTCACACAATTCTGCACAACTCATCTTTGGATTAATGAGGCAATCTGCTGTGGCACCAAGTGCACAGTAAACATCATCATCTCCTCTTGGGTGATTTAAAAACACCGAGGTGAGAAGCTGCTTCAGGACAGCTGCAGAAAGCACCCACACTACCACTAACAGCACAGGCCTTGCTGCTCACTGCTGCTACCAGCAGGGTGTGATCAGTTCTGCACAGACCTCCATCTATACAGAGACTTTCTGCTTCCATACAGATGCTTTAAAGATTTCAAAAAAAAACCTCAAGATACCAAACAGGGCTTAAATTTACATGCTTTAACAGGCACTCCTTATAACCTGTGAGACCCAGGACAAACCTACCTACTCCAAGCTTCATCAGCCTCGGGGACCCCTTTGTCTGGTATGTGCAGAAGGGCTCCTCCACATCCTCCAGATACCCAGAGTACTTCACTGTGTAGCCCAGAACGTGGAGCAGGGAGAAAAGCAAGAATTTGACATCATGCCTGGTAACAAGGCAGTCAGTAGCACGCTCAGAGTGAGTTTTGCAACTAGCCTTTAATTACTGATTTATTTCTTCCTGCTGCTCTGGAACAGCAGGGGGAGCACAGAGCACTACCAAAAACCTGACTGCACTGTCAGCATATAAAAAAGCTGCTTTGAAGCCCTGATTCTTATATAAACAGGAGATGCAGTTTTGTGTCAAGAACAAGTGAGTTGCAGGCAGAACTTAATGGGAACTTGAGCCGTAGAAATTAAAACACCCAAGTTATCTGCAGAAGGACTTCACAAATTTGTTCTCAGGCATGCTTGAGCCCTAGGGGGAAAAAAAACCAAACACATAGCCCTCAAGCTCTGCTACTGCCGGAGAGCAGCAGAGCCAACTCCAGTTGTCAATTAGCAGAAACACCGTAACAAGCTTCCCTTGCCACTGATCAAGCCCTTCCTCAGCAACCACTTCTAGCTTAAATTTCTTTGTACTGTGAACATGGCTGGGACCTGGAATCCCCACTTTGCTCAAGGCCAGGATCCCCTTCTGTTTAATTCGTCAGCCACCAGAAGTGGCAGAGGTTATCCCACACGCTACAGTAACAGATAAAGCACAGCACACAGTCTCAATGCCGCACGCCAAAAGCATCTGGAAGTTCGTTCCCATCTGCCGTCGACACCCCAGGAGGCCCCACACCCAGCAGCCCAACGCCAGAGGCCCAGGGCCCTTCGGAACAGACTCCGCCTTCGCAGGCCTCGGGCCTGGCCACGCGGCCCCGCCAACACGGAGCTCCTGCTGGGCGGGGGACAACAGAAACGAGGCCCTGCGAGCACCGCAGCCCCCGGAGGGTCCGGCAGCTCCTACCCCACTGCCACGGAGCCAGAGGGAACGAGCACCGAGCAAACTGCCGGTCAGCACGCGGCCGGGCCCGCAGCCCTGCGGGCACCATGCCGCCACGCCCAGCGCGGGGGCCGGGGCCGTACCCGCTACCGTGGCATCCGGAGGCACGGGTTCCCCGCTGCCGGGACGCAGCACCTCCTTGCGAATCCCACCGTCGCCGGTGATGTCCTCCAGGCCGTCCGCTCTCAGTGCGTCGCGTGAGCGAGTGGAGAACTCCGGCCCGACCCTGCCGCCCGCCTCCATCTCCCTGCCGCCCGCCCTCCCCGCCGTTCCTCGTGCCCGGCCCGACCCCGCGCCGATCACCGCCCGCCCTGCGTGCTCGGCCAATCACGCTCCGACGAGCTCCCGCTTTCCCGCTCGGCGCTGAAAAGCTTCGCGCCGTCGGAGGAGGGAAGGCGGCTCTGCCCGATGGCTGCTGCCCAATGGGCGGCGGGAGCGACGCACGGCTCGCGCTGCACTCTGGGGGATGTAGTTCCCCCCGGGCCTCCCTCCCGGCCCCCTGAGTTGAGTGCTGCCGTGGCCCAAATCGGAGCACTAATGTTTTGGGGTTTTTAGGGCCGCAGGGATGGCCGGGGCCTGGAGCATCTCCCATATGAGGTAGGGCTGAGAGCCCTAGAGCTGTTCACCTGGAGAAGGCTGAGGTGGGGATCTCATCGCTGTTTGTCAATGTCTAAAGTGTGGGAGTCGAGTGGATGGGGTCAGGCTCTTTTTCAGTAGTGTGCAGCAACAGAACAAGGGGTAGGAGGGAAAAACTGCAACACAGGAAGTTCCATGCAAATATGAGGAAGAGCTTCTTTCTTATGAGCATGCCTTAGCCCCAGAACAGTTGCTCAGAGGGGGAGTCTCCTCCAGAGATGTTGAAGACTGGATACCTTCCTGTGCAATGTACTGCAGGGAACTGCTTTAGGGGACTTGGGGAGCTCCAAAGGTCCCTTCCAACCCCTGCAATTCTGTGATTGTATGACTATGGGTCTTCTGTCTTCCCCAAAAGAGTGAAGCAGTTCTAGCCAAACAAGAAAACAAACAAACAACAACAACAACAACAACAAACACTCTTTCAACCAAAGAAGAGTTTTAGTTGATAACAAAACATTCTAGTGCAAATGTTTCCACTGATCCAAGCTGTGTGGATGACTGAAACCAGAGTGGGAGTCATCGAAACCACCCCTCAGCCAGGCAAACACCTTCATCTCTTATCAAGGTGCTGTAGTCATATGATGTGTGTTTATACTGGTGCTCAGGCCACTGGAGCCTTTCAGGAGGCCAGAAGGAGGTGTGGTACCATCGTCACAGTCCAGGCTGCAATACAGGAGGACTTGGTGCCTCACTGCTACGTGTGCTGCCGGTGACCCTGCAGCACTTGGCAAGCAGGCGCAGTGTCCTCAACATTGAAGACACATTGGGGCAGTCACCAGGTGGCCAGCACTGCTTCTCATCCCACTGAGGGGCCACCGACCCCACTTGTTGCCACGTCTGCCCTTCTGACGAGGTTGAACTCTTCAGCTTGGTCAGAAGAAGCCAAGGGCTATCCATCAGGTGCAGTGTGCCAGGAAGAGCAGAGCCAGGGCAGAGAGGAGGCTGCACAGGGCACGTGAGTAGTGGCGAGTCGGACCTAATGGGGTTTCTTTGCAAGCAGTGGGAGCAGCTAAAGCTGGTTCCTCCAAGCAGACCCCTGGGGGTGGCTGACAAGGGTGCTTTTCTTGATTTTCTGTTGAGTTCCTGTATGCATTGCCTGATAAAAGCTCAGCTCAACTTACAGACTCCCTTTTCCCTGGGGAGATTACCAAGTATTTGGCTTCAGGTTTACTTCCATGTGAGCAAGGAGACCACAAAGGCACTGACTTGTGCTCTCTGCCAGCCTCTGTCCTGAACAGACATGCACATGCTGTCAGATTGTCACAGTTAGAGCAGGATCACCTCCAGGGCTGGGCCACCCATTGCTGCTTGTCTGGGTGATGATGTCTGGGCTGCAGCAGAGCCCATGGGGCTCTAGATCTTAGTAGTCATGTCCCACCAATGCTGCATGGAAGCCAGTGCTGCATGAACCATATAATTCTTAAATGGAATCATAGAATCATAGAATCATAGGGGTTGGAAGGGATCTCAAGAGATCATCGAGTCCAACCCCTCTGCCAAAGCAGGTTCCCTACACCAGGTTGCACAGGTAGGCATCCAGGCGGGTCTTGAATATCTCCGGAGAAGAAGATTCTACAACCCCCCTGGGCAGCCTGTGCCAGTGCTCCGTTACCCTCACCGTAAAGAAGTTCTTGCGCACATTCGTGCGGAACCTCCTGTGCTGCAGCTTCTATCCATTTCCCCTTGTCCTGTCTCCACACACTGCTGAAAAGAGTCTGGCCTCGACACTCTGTCCCCTACACCTCAGATATTTATAAACCTGGATCAGGTCCCCTCTCAGTCTTTTTTTCTCAAGGCTAAAGAGACCCAGTTCACTTAACCTTTCTTCATAGGGGAGATCCTCCAGGCCCTTCATCATCTTTGTGGCCCTCTGCTGAACTCTTTCCAAGAGATCCCTGTCTTTTTTATAAATGGAAATTTTATAAATGGAATGGCTGCGCATGGCTGTAAGGCTGGTGGGAGATACAGGGATTTTGTCTTGTGTCTCTTCTGGGTGCTGGCCTGGAGTATGGAACACTGGTGATCAGAAACCATATTGAGTTTCAAGAGGGTAAACTGTAGTCACAAGCCTACACACAGTGGCTCAAACTCCCAACCTTTATCAGTCAAAATTAACTTTTCAAGTTGTATTGTGTAGTTTCTGTCCTTGTCTTGCAGATACCTTTTGTGATTTCATTCTGCTTTTGCTCACATGCATCACTTAAGCAGTCAGTCCTTCTGAGGACATGCAGGGGCTGAGACAATGAGTCAAGCAGATCTGTACAAATTCATACAGGCCAGGGTTAATGCTAGAACTTCTCAGCAAAGATCCCTCTTGGCTCTGTCTCCAGCCCTGCCAAGTCCTGGCATGCAGGCAGATCTCCCTTGTAGTGGGCTACAGTCTGACACAGCTGACAGGCAAAGAAAGGTTCCAGATGAGGATCAGCTTAGTAGTGGTTTCTGCCATTGCAGGCGGAGCCAGCAGGCCTGACCACTTACATCTCAGAACCCAAATCCACTCCAGATTAAAACAAACATCTCACACTCTCTGTGGAGCCTAATGATGAGCTTACAACTGTCTGAACTGCTTATGAGGCACGAAGGCATTTGAGGTCTCTCTTCATTTCCCCAAATGCTGAGCTCTGTTTTTGCTCATCTGTGTTTGCCTTGCTCTCTGCATTAGGGCTGCTGGAAGGTGGCAGCATGGCTCGGAAGATGAGCATCGATGATCTCGAAGACCAGCTGCTCTGCCCCATCTGCTTGGAGGTCTTCAAGGAGCCCCTGATGCTGCAGTGTGGACATTCCTACTGCAAGTCCTGTGTGGTGTCACTGTCCGGAGAGCTGGATGAACAGTTCCTGTGTCCTGTGTGCCGCAAATCCGTGGACTGCAGTGCTTCACCACCCAACGTCACGCTGGCCCGTATAATTGAGGCACTGCAGACCCGGGGCGAGGCAGAGTCCACCCCAGAGTCCTGCCCAATGCACCACAATCCGCTGAGCCTCTTCTGCGAGGCTGACCGAGAGGTGATCTGTGGGTTGTGCGGCACCATTGGCAGCCATCAGCAGCACAAGATCACCCCTATCTCCACAGCATACTGCCGGATGAAGGTTGGTAGGCAGGGGTGGAGAGGTCTCCCTGAGGCAAGGGTTAGGACATCTGTATCAGTACCAGCCCCGAGTGTGGCAGTACTAACTCCTCTCCTTCAAGAAACAGGCTGAGATGGTGCCAGTGTGGGCAGTATGGTCCCATAGCACAGGCAGATGTGGGGCAGGGACTCTGGGCTGGGGCCAGCCATTTCTCAGTCCAAGCATGTCCCTGGACAAAGGGACATGTGTTTTTGGTGGTTGAGCCACAGCGGGAGTAGGCCTTTCAAGATTGTTTACAAATACCATCAAAAGGAGTCTGGAGGTAACGGCTGAAGTAAGGTGACACGGGAGAGCAGGAGGGGAGGAAAATAGGAGTACCAGCCTGGCAGAGTAAACAGTCTGTGTCCCCTGCCCAACATCACATGAAAGCCTAAGGAATGGAAAAGCACAGGGCCACTGTTCCCCTCAGCTCCTGACACCAAGGCGATAAGAGCAGGAGGCACCAGGAATGCGCATGCCTGAGGCAGGCTCCAGGATCAGCACTGACAAAGTGTTGCAGACTTGGTGCTGACTGCAGCCGCTCACCTAGAGTGTTGTTTTCATGGGGTGCTAGATGTGGAGTGGAGCTGTAGTGCTCCTGGCAAGAGTACTTGGCCAGCAGCACCCAGCTCAGGTCTGCACTCTGAGCACTCTCTAAACTGTGGCAACCCCAAATCAGACCAAAGATCAGCATATGCAGAAACCAAGACAGCTCAGAAGAAGCTTAGGAGAGCGTGGCTTCTAAGGGATTCGTAAGGGGCTGGCAGGCACAGGGGCGGAACCCACAATCAAGTAGGATGCCACAAGGTTCCTCCTTCTGACAGCTGTTGCCTTCCTAGGAGGAGCTGTCTATGCTGCTAACTGATGTTCACCGGTGCAAGAGGAACCTGGATGAACAGTTCAGCAAGCTCATCAACAATAAAATCCGCATTGCGGTGAGTTCCACATGCAAAGGGAGACTGCTTCCCACACAACCCTTGGAGCAATTTCTGCAAGTCTCTTCAGCTCAACTCCTTCTATTCCTCTCCTTCTTTTCTCCCTTCCCTAGGACAGTAGGCAGGACTGTTCCCTGAGGTTCTTGTTCTCCAGGAATACTGGTGATTAAAATAGCCCTGTTTTCAGGATGGATTACGTAGCCCTCTCTGGTGGCAAAGCCAGAGGGGTTTTCCAAAGGGGTGATGTAACCTCACTGAGTGTCCTGGCAGGAGCTTGTCTGACCACATGTCCTTGGAGATGAGAACACATGAAGAACACCTTGCTCAGATCAGGCTTTCCAGTCAGAATGCTGAGAGTTTCACAGTGAATTCACAGTTCATTTGGCTCTATGTCCATTTTCCATGCAGTAGACATCTCAAAGGGACCTCTCAGTATCCCTTTTTGAGGCTTGAGCTTCTGAATTGGGCTCCTTAGAAGCCAAATGAAACTGAAGCTGCACTTCTCCCAACTTTGTGGAGGACACAGGTTGTTCCCTGGTAGCAAAGAAATCCAAAAGCTCTTTCAGGGCTCTAATGAAGCTAGTTGGGACATCAAGACAAAATCTTGGTGGAGAGAGGTGTTTGAGGATGCCATGGTGCTGAGGACAGCAGGCTGAAATTATATCCTGCCTCTCTAAAGAACTGCTCTTTATTTGGAAGACAAATCGAGGGCAGCATGGTGCAGAAGAAAACAAACAAACAAGGAACACACAGAATTTGCTGGTGGCGTCTCTGAAACTAGAAAGTGAGTGAAAGAAATGTAGCAAGGCAGTCCTGCAGAGCCATTTGCTGTCTCCCTGCAGAATGAGGCAGATGTCTTCAAGTGGGTGATCCGGAAGGAGTTTGAGGAGCTGCACAGGTACATCGATGAGGAGAAGGCCACCTTCCTGGAGAGCGTGGAGGGGAAGGCAGCCCAGCTCATCACCTCCATTGAGTCCCAGGTCAAGCAGACATCAGATGCCCTGCAGAGGCTGAAGGAGATACAGAGCATTTTGGAGACAATCAGCAATGAAAGCCAGCTTGATTTCATTCGTGTGAGTGTGCTCACTGGTGACTGCTTCAGGAAGGTGGTGAGGGTCAGCCAGCTCTCCCACCCTCAGCCCACTGCTCATAGCCCTTGGCCCTTCTCTGGGCTGTGAGAACCCTCGCCAAACATAGCTAGTGCACCAGAAAGTGTGAGATGTAGGTGCCTTCTGTTCAGCCTAGGCTTCCCCAGATGGCAGAGAGCTGTCCATCAGAATACATCTCCCAGGAGAGGAGAGCCCTGGCCTCTCTGGCCCAGGACATGGATGTGTGGACCTGTGAACATGCAGAGGAGCTGCTGTTGTGTCAGTCTACCACCACTGACTAACTTTTTCTTGTGTTTTCCAGAAATACAGTTCCTACCAGTTCAGGTGAGTGATGGGACCCAGCAGTACCCAGCACCAATGGGAGCAGCATTACCTAGGCCAGTGAACACCTCAGCATTGCTTGGGGTAGCCTGGTGTGGGCACACTGCCCTGCTCACTTCTGTGGGCATTGCTACTGTGATGGAAAGCCACAGTCAGAGCCATGCAGGCAACCCCAGAAGAGTGCAAAAGCAGCTGCAGAGACACCAGTGGCTCCGTCACACACAGCAGAAGGTGAGAAAAGAACACACACTGTTCCCATCAACCTTTGTCATTGTTGCCCTTGTTTTTTCAGGTCAGAGCTTCCAAGCCTTCACCCAGCTGACGGTCCCTTTAGTCCCATATCCTTCAAGCCTTGTTTCCACCAAGACGACATCAAGATGACCGTGTGGAAGCGGCTACACCGCCACGTCCTGCCAGGTACCATCTTCCCCAGTTGGCACTGCACTGGCTGCTATGGCTTCAGCAGCATGTGCTGCCGGGACAGGCTGCCCAGCCAGCGTCACACTGTCCTGGCCTCTGCCCTGCTCACCTCTAGCAGTGCTCGAGGAGCAACAGCCGGGCCAATATCTCATGCTGGTAACGCTTGCTCTGGCGCTCAGGTTCGGCAGCATGCCCAGCAGCATGCCTGGAGTCTGTCTGCTTTCCTTTTAGCTCCAGAGATGCTGAAACTGGACCCAGTGACAGCACATCCCCTGCTGGAACTCTTCAAGGGTGACACGGTGGTGCAGTGTGGGCTGTTTCAGCGCCGCGACAGCAACCCCAAGCGTTTTGACTCCAGCAACTGCATCCTCACCTGCAAGGGCTTCTCCTGCGGCCAGCACTACTGGGAGGTGATTGTGGGCACCAGGAACCACTGGCGCGTGGGCGTCATCAAGGGCACGGTCAGCCGCAAAGGGAAGCTCAGCAAGTCACCCGAGAACGGCGTGTGGCTCATCGGCCTCAAGGAAGGGAAAGTCTACGAGGCCTTCAGCACCCCACGGGCCACGCTGCCGCTGACCGCCCGGCCGCAGCGCATCGGGATCTACCTGCACTACGAGAAGGGCGAGCTCACCTTTTACAACGCTGATAGCCCCGACGAGCTCAGTCCCATCTACACCTTCCAAGCGGAGTTCCAGGGCCAGCTCTACCCCATCGTGGACCTGTGCTGGCCGGAGCGAGGGCCCTTCTCTCCTCCCATCATCCTGCCTGCGCCCGCTGCCGGCCGTCACTCCCAGGGGGTCCCCGCGGCGGAGGAGCCCACCAAGCTGTAGGGCTCAGCACCGCGGCCCTTCCCATCCCCGACGCTCGGAGCCGAGCCCAGCCCAGCCCCTC
>VXAB01006014.1:297090-340005 GCA_013399175.1 Odontophorus gujanensis | reverse complement strand
GTGGGGTCAGGGCCCGGGGGAGCGGTCTGGGGAGGGGGTGGCGGCGGTGCCGGTGCTGAGCGCCCGGCTCCCCGCCCCGCAGCACGCCCGGCGGCTGTACGCACTGGTGGCCGAGACGCTGCGCTACGGCCCGGTGCTGGACGCGCTGCTGGACGGAGCCGCGCTGCTGCGCGTCGAGAAGAAACTGCCGCCGCCGCTGGCCAAGGTGAGGGCCGGGACCGCGGCGGGGTCGGGCTGCAGGGCCGCGGCGCGCTCCGGGCGATGGGCGCTCACCGCCTGCCGCAGGTGCTGGTGTACGATCTGCTCTTCGGCAAGGGCCTCAAGTGCGGCGGCCGCTGGAAGGCGCTGGCCCGGCGGCACCGCGCGCGGCTGCAGGCCGAGCTGGCCCGGCTGAAAGTGCGGCGCGGGGTGAGCCGCGACGAGGACCTCCTGCTGCCGGCGCCCGGAGCCGGGCCGCAAGGTGAGCGGCTGTGGGCTGGGCGGTGCCCGCCGCGGCGGGGCCGGTACTCACCCCGCGCCACGCAGCCACTCAGGTGCCGCGCTACGTCCGGGTGAACGTGCTGAAAACGTGCGTGGATGACGTGGTGGAGTTCTTCAAGCGCCAGGGCTACTCCTTCCTGGGCAAGGCGGGCAGGTGGGTGAGTGGCAGAGGGATGGGACTGGGGGTGTCCATTGGCATGCTCCTGCTTTCTGCTTCTGGGCACTGCCTGGTGCTGGAGTGGGACAGAGGTGTGGGATGGGGGGTTTCTGCACCTGTGCTCTGGAGGGCTCTGGTGCTGAGTGTGGTAAGGTTGAGCTGTGCTCATCTCTTATCCACGTGGGCAGTTTGGAAGAGCTGAGGACCCTTTCCGGGAAGAAGTTTATATTGGATCTTCACTTCCCGGAGCTGCTAGTTTTCCCTCCACAGACGGACTTCCATGACAACCGGCTCTATACGTCAGGACACATCATCCTGCAGGACAAGGTTGGCAGCTGGGGAGCAGGAGGTTGCAGTGTGGGGGAGCGGCCACTGACAGGAGTGGGGGCTCAGCCTTTTCCTACATGCCAGGAACTGGATTTGGGGCTGTTTTGTTGCGGTGTTTACTTGTAGCTTAAGCAGAAGCTATGAGTGTAGGCTGAGGCTGTGGGGATCCCACTCAGCTTTGCTTTCATAGCCTGTAGGTAAGGGGTAGATGGCCGTGGCATGCACTGTAGGAACTCTCTGTAGGAAGCTGGGCTGTGGTCATGCAATGTTGCTTCCGCCATTTGGGAAGAGGCCTCCAGCCCCAGAGCTGGGAGTGGGTGGTGGGCAGCAGCAGATCTGGGTTCAGTTCATGCACGTGAGTCCATAGCATTTGCTGCCTCCCAAGGAGGATGTGGGGGTGACTGCTGCAGAAGCTGCCATTAGCCCGCACCTTTCTTGGTGCTGTGTCCTGCAGGCCAGCTGCCTGCCAGCCTTCCTCCTCAGTCCTGCTGCCAGCTCGCATGTGATTGATGCCTGTGCTGCCCCTGGGAACAAGACCAGCCACCTGGCTGCCATTCTGAAGAACAAGGGGTGAGTGCAGGGCTGCCATGTGGCAGGACCACAGCAGACTGTGGGTGGCCCAGTTCTGAGGAGGAGGTTGAAGGGCTGAGGTAGGAAGAGCTGCAGATGCATGCTGGGGCTGTGGATGCATCTGAGCAGCTTGCACAGCCTTTGAGCTGTGCAGGGTGTTCACACCCCTTGGGCACTGAGCTCTTTTTCAGGCATATATTTGCCTTTGATCTGGACACCAAGCGCCTGGCTACCATGAACACCATGCTGATGCGGGCAGGGGTCACCAGCTGCAAGCTGGCTCAGCAGGACTTCCTGACAGTTGATCCTCACGATCCCAAGTACAGCAAAGTGAAATATATCCTCCTGGACCCGTCGTGCAGCGGCTCAGGTAACGTGGGAGCTTTGGTCACCTCATCTGCTAGTGGCTTCAGCTGGGTTTTCCATGGGTGGACCTATGGGCAACGGCTGCTGTCCCTGCAGGGATGGTGGCCCGGCTGCCACTGGAGGAAGCTGCCCCGAGCACAGAGCGGCTGCAGGCGCTGGCGGGCTTCCAGCGCAAGGTCTTGAGCCACGCACTTCGCTTCCCGGCGGTGCAGCGCCTGGCCTACTCTACCTGCTCAGTGTACCGGGAGGAGAATGAGGATGTGGTACATGCAGTGCTGCAGGAGCAGGGATCAGCCTTCAGGTGCCCGTCTGGGAGGAACAGGCCCCGGGGAGTCTGTTACTTGTGGTAGTTCTGTGTGTTGCTGCTGGGCTCAGCACTGTCCCTTGACCCCTCTGCAGGCTGGTGAGTGCGTTCCCGTCCTGGCCCTGCCGAGGACTTGCTACCTTCCCAGGCGCTGAGTGCTGCCTCCGTGCCTCTCCTGCGGATACGCTCACACAGGGCTTCTTCGTGGCCATCCTGGAGCGCTGTGGGGAAGAAGCTGCTCTCCCCAGGTGCAGGAGATGGGAGGGACGTGGGCCCAGGGCTGCCTGGGTGCCCAGAATGCATTGCCTTCTTGGTGAGGGGGCTGCAGTTTTGGAGGTGGCATGAACCACTCAACTGTTGCTCTTGTGTGCAGCTCCCTGCCTGCAGGCACAGAAGAGAGCCTACAGCAAGAAGAGGGAATGGAACCAGGAGCAGCTCCTCCCAAGAAGAAAAGGAGGAAAAAGCAATGTGTGAAGGCGTGAAATAATTTAAGGAGCATGCAGCCCCTCGTTGGGGCTGGTGGGGGCTGTTCCTCTGGTGCTGGGCTGCACTGTGGTCCTTGTGCTGTCTGAGTAACAGAAATAAAGCTCTGCACCAGTTGCTGGCTTGGTGAGCTGCTGTAACTCCCTGATCCGGTCCTGAGCAGCAGTGCTGGTGCCCCCTGCTTCACACACAGGCAAAGGAAACTTCCTGCTGCCATATGGGTGGTCCCAGAACCAAACACGGGCTGGGACAGCTGTAGGAATTCCAGCAGTGACATTGTTTATGTGTCCTCTGGTGCTGGATTGCTCCATCTGGAGTAACAGCATTATAGTACTTCATAGTCCCTGAGAGCTCCACCTTCATCTGGGGTTTCAGAAAAAGCTTTTGATGTGCAGTGATAAACTATTAATGGTCCTCTGGGGGCATTCTCTGGTCTGTGTGTGCAGTGCACACCTGCCCCTCTGTGTGGTCTTTAGGCTGACAGCTGAGTGACAGACACACCAGTGCTGGGTGAGGTGCTGGGGGGGAAGTGAAGCAATTCTGCTGTGCCCCTGCAGCACCTTGCGTGCTTGAAGCGGGAGTGAAGCACTGTGCAAAGCATATCCCAAGTAATGTACAGCCACAGTGTCTAGCCCTCAAACAAAAGCAAGCCAGATATGAACAGTCTTCTTATTTTAAATTGGTGACACAAGAAGCAAGGAGAAAAACATTGCATGTTCACTCTAAATCCTTACCAGCCACACCAGGAGTGGTCCAAGCTTCCAGTTTTGAGCAAGAACCCAACTTTGCCATTCCCATGCTTCAGCCCAGACAGCGGGGAGAGGAGAGCCTGGCTCAAGGCCTGGCACTGCTGAGGCCTGGGGGTGTGCTGGAGCTCTGCTCTTGATAGAGGCAGCCCAGGGAAGGGCAGAGTCAGCAGTCACTGTGCTCCAAGGGTGCTCTCAACTTCACTTCCTGCTTGTCACCCCACTCTGCAAGCTGGTTCTGCCTGGAGCCCTAAGGAGGGAGATAAAGGGCAGATCCTGCCCCAGTGAGGCCAAGCAGCCTGCCAGCCCCAGAGCTCCTTACTGCATTCACAAAACCTTAAGGGCATAGGCATCCAGGTTGGCTCCTTCAGTACTTCCCAGCCATGCTGGGACTGCCCTGCAGTAGGCTCCTACCTGCCCTCAGCTCTTTGCTTTGCAGAGAGCCAGGGACAGCCCCGGGCCAGCTGCAAGGGCTCTGAGCAGTACCAGGAGATGCAGCAGCCTGCAGCTGTGCCCCCAGCCCTCCTCTCCCAGCTGGGGGCTACCTCGTTCCTTCCAGCCACAAAAACCACTCATCAGTCCCCAGCCACGCAAGAGCTCCTGCTCCTCAGCTTCAGGAGAATTAAAAAAAAAGTTTATTCACAACAACCACGTACATAACCTTTGAGAAACAAGGACATGTTGTTACAGTCTGGGAGGAGCACGCAGCACCAGCCCCAGGACACAGCCACGTTTCCCCAGCACAGCTGTGTCCCAGTGCACAGCCACTGCCCCGGGGGTGCAACAGAACAGGGAAACTACCAACAGCACTGCCGCATCCGCAACTCTGTGAACCAAGCTTGAAGGAATTCAAAGGCAATTTAGCTTAAATATAAAAATAAATTCTTATTTTGTTAAAAAATGTTTAAATATTTTTTTTTTCCTTTTTAATTTAGTCTTCAGCAGACACACACACTCACACGGCTCGGAGAGTAAAAAACCCGGCAGCAAGGCATTACTGGAGGCAGAGGGGAGCTGCAGGCACAGCTCTCTGCCACAGGGACCTGAGCCCCAATTGTCTCTTCCCCAGAGATCCCAGGGGTGAGGGGCACAGGGGCAGCACCACAGCTCCTCAGAGCTCATAAGAACTAATGGAGGGGGATGAGCTCAAAGATTGATTCCAGTCAGAGAAGGGGGCAAACCCACCAGCTCCTTCCGTCAGAGGTACCAAAAGAGCCTGAGGTGTTAACACGGCTCCAGCCCAGGAGAAGGGGTCAAGGAAGAGAAGAGGCTGCAGGAGCCAGGCCCCCGCCTCAGCTGCCTTTCTTTCAGTCACAACAAAAGGACAGAACTCACCCAGCATGAGCAGCCACGCAGTGATGCTACTGTCAACATCCAATTAGCCAGGGTGCATCCCCCACGAAGGGACAGGCACCCCAAAAATAACTCCAAACAGTAAATCCGGCATAACCAACATGCCGCCACGCACACGGTTCAGTTCTTCCTCCAAACTCGATTCAATGAGTGCATTAAAACAGGAACACAATCAAAGCAGAACAGACAGGGCTTTAAGAGAGTGGGTGGAGGGAGCCCAGTGGAGGTGCGGATCAGCACACCAAGCTGCCTGGTCCACACCCCACACCTCAGCCACAGGCTTGGCAGGAGCTGAGAAGTTGTGAGAGTGGGCTCAGACCCCACCCACAGCTGCATCATCCCCTGGGACAGCAGGACGGCCATGCTCATGTGGCTGGGCACAAACACAGGACTATGCTCTGCAGAGATGGCAACAAACAGCTCCAGCAGAGGGAACGCCTTCACCAGGCCATGAGATTCAACAGTGGGGAAAGATTTCTGGGCCTGGTGAAGACCACATCCCACAGCTGAGAACTGTGACAGTGCAGTCACAGTAGCCTCAGGCTCTGAGCGTGGACATGCTGGTGCCATGCCAGGGGGTGATGGGCAGCAGGCTCAGAACATCTATAGGAAGCAACAGGGAAAATTTACACGTTATGAAACATGGCAAAACAAAGTCAGGGAGGAAACAAGGTGGATATGTACAGCGGTTCGTCCAGCCTTGGCTGTGGAACTGTTCAAGTAAAAAGAGTTTGGTTTATCCTGTCCCAGCCGGCACCCATCACGGAACAGCCCAGTACCAGTGCTCTGCTCTGAGTGGAGCCCCTGGGAACACACCGTGCTCCTCACACAGCTGGCAGTGGGACCCTGAGACCCAGATTACTTTTTGCGGGTGTGCTGTCGCCGCGCCTGCAGCCGCTGCCGAGCACCAGTCTTGGATCCTGCCCCAATGGAAAATGCTGGGGCCGATGGACCTGGAAGCAGAAAGGAGGCACAGGTCACAGCACAACCTGGCAGAAGGGGAACTGAAGAGCTAACCTCTGCAGAGTCCTCGAGGTAACCTGTTGCAGGGAACTGCATTCACAGTCAGCTCCCGCAGCCCAGCCCAGCCCTCTGCTCTCTCACCACACAACCCACCAGCCCACCCGAGCCCTTACCAAAGGAAGGGCCGACTCCTGGAAAGCCTGAGGCAGAAGCACTAGGTGTCCCGAAGGAAAGGCTGCTGCTGCCACTCCCCACTGCTCCTGGGATGGGTGCGCTCTGCCCAAAGGTGGGGGCAGGAGTTCCTGGAAAGCAAGAAACCACTGTAAGTTGGGCCGAGCACAGCCTCTGGATGCCAGCAGTACCATCAGGCACTAGGATGCACCCATTTCCCCCCAGGACCAGCCAAGCAGCCCCACCAGGCACAGCCTCTTCCCCAAAGAAACTCTGGCTTTCTCATCATAATCCCTGTGCTTTCCTACAATGGAGGGAGGTAAAAAGGTTTCCATTTTCCTAGACCAAAAGTTTCCAAGTACATGGGCTGCAACTCCATGGGAGGTGAGATGTTTCTGTGGGGTAACGCCCTGGAGAGTCAGCAAGGAGAACTGCACTCACCAGCTGCAAAAGGTTCTACTCACTAGGAAATCCCAAATTGCTTTCAAGTATCAGCAAGACTGTGATTTCTCATGCAGGAGAGAAATCAGCTGGGCTCAGCAGAGGCCTGGCACACTTAGAAGGGCCAAGAAGCACTGGACTGGCTACGGATCCTTCCCCTCCACTGCCAAGGGCATGTGCTCTGTGAGTGCCACCCCTCAAGGGCTGCGGAGCCTCTGGAGCTCAGCAAGGCTGGAACAGAAAGCAGCTCACCTCCAAACACAGGCTTGGTGTCAGATGTGCTGGGCACAGTGAAGGCAAATGGGGCACTCTGGATCGGCGCTCCCAGCGTGCTCTGTGCCAGGGAAGAACCAAATGGCGCAGCAGCTCCGCTCTGCCCAGCCCCAAAGCTGAAGGGCACAGCAGGTGAGCCACCGCTCAGGGTGGGTGTGCTGAGCCCAAAGGCACCGGCAGAGTGGCCTGGCTGGGTGGCTGCCCCGAAGGTGAAAGGAGATGGTGTCGTGCCGAAGACAGCAGTGCCAGTGCTGCTGCTCGTGGTCTGGGTGCCGGAACCGAAGCTGGCTGTGGTAGAGGTGGCCGTTCCAAAGGAGAAAATGGATGTGGTGGTCCCAAATGCTGCCTGAGTGCTGCTGGTGCCAAAGGTTGGCGGAGCGCTGCTGCCAAACGCTGGCTGAGTGGTGGACTGGGCTGTGGGCACCCCAAAACTGAACGGGGGGGCAAAGCTGACAGGGCCTGCAGCAGGCTTGCTGGTGGACAGCTGGCTCGCCACAGCACCAGCACTGAACGCGGGCTGGCTCGCTGCCCCTGAGTAAGGCAGCGGCTTCGCACTCGTGCTGAAAGTACCACCAAAAGCTGAACTGGAGGAGCCAAACGTCAGAGCTGGTTGGCCTGTGGTGGCTGGGGCAGAAGACATCAGTGTGGTGCTCCCAAACATGCTGAAGCCCACAGTAGTGGTAGGCACCATTGAGTTTGCAGGTGCTGGGCCAAACGCAGGGCCTCCTGAGACGCTGGTGGGGGCAGTGGTGGTGGATGGAGTGGGCTTTCCAAACTGGAACACTGGCCCTGGGGCAGCAAAGCTGGCTTCTGTGCTTGTGGAAGAGCTGGCCAGGCCACCAAACATGAAGGGCTGTGATGTGCTAGTGGCTGCAGTGGCAGTCACTGTCAGGCTGGTGCTGGTGGAGGCAGGCGGAGCAAGTCCAAAGCTGAACACTGGTTTAATGGTGGCATCTGTGGAGGAGTTGAGCGTGGTGGCGGTCGTAGCTGCAGTGGTGAAGATGCCTTTAGGCAGAGCTGTGAATCCCACCAGCATGGCTGTGGAGGCTGCTGGCACTTCTGCAGCTGAAGCTGCCTGTGACAACGGTTTGAAGGCAAAAGGAGAAACCTTTGTTGGAGATGAAGCTGCTGTCACGCTGCCAAAGATGGGCTTGAACACAGTGGTGGCGGAAGGCGTCGAAGAAGGGACTGAGCTCATGCATGTGGTGACTGCAGCAGAGATGGCTGCTGTACTCGGTGACACGCTCTCACTTTTCGGCAAAGCACCAAAGATGGGTTTGAAGACAGGGGTTGTGGTGGGCACTGCAGCAGCTGTGGTCACTGCTGGCTGGCTGGCAGGAGGGGCGTCTGGTGCTCCAAAAAGGATGTTGGGCTTCAGCACGGAGGGAGGTTTGCTGGGGGTTGGGCCCAGCTCTACAGTCACAGGAGGTGCCACGCTGCTGGAAGGCTGCGTCCTCGAGGGAGGGGAGACAGAAAGGGCAGGAGCAGGTTTGGTGTCAGCAGGTGCAGGTTTGGTGTCAGCAGAGGCTGCAGGTAGAGAACTTGACTCCAGCGACACGGCAGGAGCAGGCAGCTGTGACACTGATGAAGATGGCTGGAATGCTATCGCAGCTCCAGTGGAATCTGGAAAGGTGAAGACTTTTTTTTTTTTTAAGGCACAAGCAGTAAATATAGAGAGCTTTCCTGCCAGGCAGACACTCTGGTTCTGCAAATGTTCCCAAAGATTCAACCCCCCAGACTTCCACAGCTCACACCAGGACCACTGCTTGCATCTCCCAACTTACCCTCCAGGTTCAGAGCAATTTAAACAGCAATCTTCCAGCCTGCCTTCCCCAGAGGGAATGCAGAGCTGCTGTTGAGCCTATCTTGCTCTGCCACAGTCCCATCTGTTGACCCCTTTCCTCCTCACCTGCTGTCACAGGTGCAGCCTGGCTGCTCTGCATCTTCTTCAGGCTGTCCAGGAGTGAGTTGCTGCTGGCTGGGACAGGAGCTGTTGACACAGCAGCTGAGGAGGTACCTGTGGTCACCATAAACGCCAATGGTCTGGACATAGGTGCGCTTTCTGCAGTGGTGCTGGGGACTGGATCTAACAGAAGGAAGCAAGAAATAAGCATCTGTAAACTTGCTGGGGGAGACTACCCATTAGCAGAGCTTCCCCAGAAGAAGGAAAACTGCATCAACATCCCACAGCTCTGGTTCTGGGGGCCTTCAGCAACCATCCTCTGGGACACAACCACTATCAGCCTGAAGGCTCTGAGCATCCTCAGACACAAGGACCAGACAGGACTCACCCAGGAGCAACCCCTGGTCTGTGCAACAGATGCCCCACTGCCAGTCAGCCTCATCCCTGGGTTCCTACCCCTCCCCGCCCCCTTCTGACCCCACAGGTGCCCAGAGCCCTTACCAGCTTTATCCTCCAAGACTTTGTTGAACCTCTGCATCACTGCTGCCTTCTCTGCATCCAAGTCCTCTGATGTGATGGAGTAGCCCAGCTGAGGTGGTGGGGGCTGCCAAGAGAGAGCAGCAGCTTAGCTCCTTCTCAGGGAAGCCGGCAGAGCTTCTCTGAACATGTGGTGAAGGCTGGCCGTCGCAAGACCCATGAAGCAGCTGGTTCTGCTGCAGCACGCTACTGAGGAGCTCTGGTCCCCACTCCGCAAGACCCCGGCTTGGCGCTGAGGGCACGGCCTTCCCCAGGCCATTACCTGGTCCGGCAGCAGGCGGCACAATCACACACAGCCCACCAGACAGTGGGGCTGGGGATAGCGTCACTTCCCACTCCGCCAAGGACAGGGCTTCCTTCCTGAGGGCAGGCAGGTCAGTCTCCCCCCAGCCCTGCAGAAATTGCAGTGAGCACATTCTATCACCAGAGGAGGGCAAAAGGGGTTGTGAGACAGCAACGTACCAGCACCAGCTGGTCCCCCTGGTGAGATGACAGCAACTGGATCTTCCGCTTGCGTTTTCCACTGCTCCACAATGCAGCCGGTGGGCTCAGGGAATCGCACTTCCTCCGTGCAGATGTCTCCACCACTGCTAAAGGAGACAAGTCAGAGCCAACTATGGGCAGAGGAACAGACTGGCTTGTGACAGGAGGGCTGTCCCTTTCAACTCCTGTTTGGATGACCCAGTCTGAGGGCAGAGCCAGGGATACAGCTTTAAGTTGAGGACAAGGCTGTAAGAACCTGAAGAGCAGTTGTTTGCAGCACATCCTGGGGCAGCCTGGAAGAAAAGCCTGCCAGCCTTCAGCAGGGCAGTAATTCCTCCCCTAGCTCCACAGACAGCCATTGCAATCTGCCTACTGGAATAACAAACCAGGCAGACTACACGAGGCACATCAAACGCTGCAACACAGGACCTGGGCAGCTAGTTGTGATGGACACAGGATGCCCTCGTTTGTTTTTTTTTTTTTTTGCTGAGAAAGCCCTGAACAGGCTCAGCCTGTAATCTGATCAGGGTGCTGCTTGTAGCACGGCACACCTTGCCCTGAGGCTGACACTGGGACCTGGTCCAGCCAAAGGGCTCCCCTTGCAAGCCAGCTTCCATGCATCTGCTAGCACACAGCATCCCTTGCTCATCACCTGGAAATCCTTCCAGGGCAACAGAACTACCCCAGCACCAGCACACCCCAAGCTGCCAGGTGGCATCTCAAGCCAATCCTACCAACAGACCTAAGAGATGTCTCACCCCGATTCTTGTATACACTAATGCCCACCCAACCCCACACTGAACTGGTGTCAGCTTATGCTCACCTTTCTCTGTCTGCAGCTCCTTGTCAGATTTTACTGGGGTGGAAGTGTTGCAGCAATGCAGCTCCTCCTCCCTGTACCCGTGGGAGAAAGTCAGTTAAGAGTCAAGCCACAGATGCAGCCCCATACCCTAGGAGGCCAAACACACAAAGGAGTCCCACCAGCAACCTTGGCCCATAAGGTAGCTGTTCAGCAGGCCCTGAGACAGCAGGGGCACAGCCCTGCGTTTCCTGCACAAGTCCAAGAGCAGCTGAAGAGAGAGAGCTGCTTCTCCCCCCAAGCCCACAGCTTGGAACCAGCCTGCACAGCCTCACTGCTCTGCAGGACAGATCAACCTCAGGGTAGCAACCAGCAGTTCTGAACGGGAAATGCCATCTCTCACAGGCTCCTCTCCTTTCAGTGCATAAGGCTGTGTCATTTTTGGTTCTGACTGAAGCTTTTCCTAGTGAAGCCAACCCCTCTGAGCCAGGACAGAGGAGCACAAGAACTTACACTCCAAGGTAAGCCCCAAAATGCAACCTTATTTCACATACTTTGTGTAGCTCCTGCGAATCACCTTTGAGGAGACAGCAATAATTGAAACCTTCTTCCTTCCAAGTTCTGGTGGCTTGTGGAACCCAGACCACAGCAATACCACAGCAGAACACCACCTCTGTGGTAACCTCTCAACACTTCCATCTCTAACCAAGTCCCAGAGTGGGGTAGGGATGTGGGCAGCGCAGTGCTGCTGCTCCATCACTCCACCAGGACAGCAGTGTGACGAGGTGGCAGGGACCTGAATTAGTGCAAACCAGTGGGACCACCACACCAGTTGGACACCAGCGGTCAGCGTTTCAGAAACAGTCCTGGTGGGACAGCTGGAACCGTGCTTGCCCTCCTCCCAGCTGGCACAGTGGGCTGGTTACCTGGCTTTCTTGAGAGGCCACTCTGGTGTCTGGGGACGGGAGGACGCAGGGCTGGACAGTGGGGACACGCTCATACCACTCCTCTTGCACAGCTGCAACCCAGAGAGAGCAGTGATTCAGTGCACAGACGGAGGAAGGATTGTGTCCCGCTCTCCTGTTCTCTTTTAACACTGAACACCCTTCTTCCAGGACAGTACCCAATTTGCTCACAGTCTCACTTTCTCTCCATCTCCACCATGCTCCCCTCCACAATCTGTGGAGCACTGCAGGGTTTGCCCACACCAAAGAGAAACTGAGAGCAAGCAGCCTCTGGGCCTCAATGGCCAAGAGGACAGGAGGGAAGACGCTGCCAGTCAAGGACAGCTGTGGCCACTGTGCAGCACGGGCAGTGCTGCCTGGTGCGCTCAGGTGTTGTCAACTGTCCCTGCCAGAGGACAGATTCCACTCCAAGAAACTAACCCTTCCCAAGGCTTCTTCCATGCTATTATTCCACAGAGACAGTATGGCTCTGCTAGCCACAGTGATGTCCCACCACCATACCTGCAGGCCTGCCCATTCAAGCAGTGTTTTACTATAGCTCTGCAGCTGTCAAGGGAAGCTGGGTCAGAGCAGGAACACATGGCTGTGACCCATACTGACTCCAGCTGAAAAGGTGGTAGTGCATCAAAGGGATTATTTTTGCCTTTCTCCTTTTCCTTGGATCTTGTCACACCAATGTCACCCCCCTGCACCGCCACTGGTAGTGGGTTTGAGTCACACTGTGGTCCCAGAGGGTCAAGCTGCTGTGTACCACACACGGCCACAGCGGTGCCCTTGGGAGTGCTTCCTACCTGCACAAAGCCCTGGCTGGAGCTGTAGGAGCTGGCGATGGCATTGCGGGAGGAGCTGGAGATTCCACCAGCGTATGTTTTATTGTGGGGACTCATGGAGGACGTGCGTGACCTCTTGTTTGAGCAGTCATCGGGGCAGTTCAAAGCAAGGCCCCGCTTCAGAGAGCCAGGCCTGCAGAATGTTAAAGAAGATTTCAGCATTTCCCCACCATACTACCTGCAGGCCTTTTCATAGCAGGGCACATCGAGGGAGCGATGCAGCTCTTTTTTCACAGCACACAGCCCAGGAAGAGGTCCCTGCAACAGCACAGCCCCGTGGCCCCCAGCCTGCACCCACTTAGCACAGTTCCAAGCCTGGGTGATGCCAGGAGGTATGGCCACCACTGCCCTTTGCGGAAACTGGGCTCCACTAGCAACTTGCTCAGTACCTGCAGGCTTTCATACTCATCCCTCAGCTAACATCAACTGCTTTTGGCCCAATGGGCACTTACTTGGGTATGAGAGAGGCAGAGGCACCATTGGCAACCAGGGGCTCAAACGCCGACTGCCCACTTCCACTGCTATCATGGCGCCTGCAGGAGAGAGGGCAAAAGCTGAGACAGGAAGGAGGCAGCAAGGAGGAGTATACGCTCCCAGCCTGGCCACAGGAGCCCTTCCATGCAGGCTTAGCACTGAGAGAGCACACACCCTGCTCTTCTGCCACCTAACACCCAGGAAAAAGGTTTCCACCACCCAAGTCCTGCAGATTTTCTCCCCACCCAGCCCCATGTCACTGATTCTCAACCCAGTTGCTTCCCTCCCAAGTTCCAGCAGCTCTATCAGCTGCCTGCTGGGCTGAGTAGTTTTGATTTAACAAAATCTTCGTTCAAATCTGTTATTTAAAGCCAAAACATTTCAGAGAGGCTGAGCAGCTCATTTTTGGAATGAATCAGAGTTTTGTAGCTCAGGTCTCATAACCCCCTCCTAGCCAGCACCCTGGATGGTTCGAGTCAGAAACGAAGTCTTCCTTTGCTAGATCAAAACCTGGAAGCCTTACAACAAGTCCTGCCATTATGCTGTGCTGGTGGTGTCAGGCCAGCCCTGTCGCTTAGCCCAGGTCCCCTCCAGCCCCAGGTGATCTGATCTCACTGTACATATGACCCAGTGCTCTCCAGCTGATGCAGGTTTCCTTCTACCCTCAGACACTACAGGTTTTCTACCTACAAGCAGTCTTCATGCTGGCCAGTTGTCAGTGCCTTCAAAACTATTGGCTTTTGTCACAGATTCAGATACTGGCATGTTGGAAAAAAGAAAAAAAAGCTTGTGCACCCATCCTGCATCATCCAGCTCAGCTCCTGTGGGTCTGACACACCAAGCAAAGGTGAGAGTTCAGCGAGCAGAGAACCAAGGCAACACATTGCACAAACAGTCACACAGACTGCAGCAGAGCTCAGCATCCAGGACGTACATCCATCCTTCCTAGTGTGCTAGCAAAGGCACTGCACCTTCCTCTCTTGTAGCTCAGAGCTGGAAATCACTGACCTTGACTAATGGAAACAGAAGCCTGCAGTTCCTTTTGCCTTTCCCTGCTCTTGCTGGTTACAGCACGGGAAGCACGCTGAACTTTTAAAGCACCTGGAACACTAACATTCAGAAACAGCAGCAATCCCTGACAGGAAGAAATTCAGGTGCCGTGACAAGAACAGTTCCCCTAATACCCACAAATCCCACGGGGACAGCAGCCACCTCCCTCCAGTGCCTCCTTGCCAGGCATCCCTGAGCCACCTCCATGCCTCTCCATCCCCAGCACAGTCGGGAACACACCTGACCCACAGACACATCCAGACAGAGAAAAAACACATCCCTTTGAGTTCAAGGAGGAGGAGCACCAAAAGGACCTAGGCCCCGGCTGAGAGGGCTGGGCAACGGGATGAACTGCAGTGGGACATACAGCATCCACTGCCATGGAAGAGCCAGACCCATTTTGACCTTCCCAACACACAGGCAGCACACTGCCGGCTCATTACCTTCGCTTGCTCTCATGATCGTTACCCAGCGCCTGCTCCTGTTTCTCCTCCTCCTCCACTGCTCTCTTCCTGTTCTTTTTGATGGCATCCAGCACGGTCTCCTTCGCACACGGGTCCGGGCTGCTGCCGGGCAGGAGGGCGACGGGCGAGAGGAGCCGCTCCAGCCTGGGGTAGGGAAAGGGGAATACATAACGCGGGGTGAGGGAAGGAGCGGCCGCAGGAGAGCCCGGTGCGCCGAAACCGGGGGCCGACCCGCGGTGCCTCCGCTCCATACTCACGTGGGGCTGCAGGCGGATCCTCCCGGACGGCCGACGCGCACGGTGACGGGGCTGCGGGCCGGGCCGGCGCGACGCGTCCACGCGGAGCTCCTCCGGACACAGCTGTCCCAGCGGACGACGGGCAGCGCGCCCGGCACGGCGCTCCGGGACGGCGGCAGCGGGTAGCGGCGGCGCAGGGCCTGCGGCGGGGTGCTGCGGGACACGGAGCGTTCAGCGCCGGCCCCACGGCGCCCCAACGGAGCCCCGCCCGCCCGCAGCCCCGCTTACCCCAGCCCCGCTTACCCCAGCCCCAAGCCCGGGCGGCGCGGGGCGGCCCTCGCGGAGCGGCCCAAAGGGGCGGCCGGGCTCCCNCAGCGGCACCCCGGCATGCACCGCGTGGGGGGCGTGGCCTCCGGGAGGGGCGTGGCCCGCGCGCGGGGCGGTGCTGCGCCCATCGCCTCGTGGGCGCGTTGTGTTGCGCGCTCCCCGTGCCCGCCCCACCTGCGAAACCTTGCGGCCGTCCTCGCCCCGCTCCATCCCGTTCCCGCGGCGCCTTGCCCCGTCTCAGGCCTCGGTATTCCCCGAGTGTCGCGGCCGGGACGCGGAGGTCGGGGGGAGCCCCGCGGCACTGCTCGACCCCTCGGCCCGCGCCCACCCGCACATCTCCTGGCGCAAGCACGCTGGGCCGAAGGCTTTATTTAAAAATCGAAACCGCACGGCGTTATCATACAATGACAAAGAATCCTGTAGCATCGCGCCCGTCCCCGCCGCCAGCCACGTGCTGCGGGATGCTCCCGCCCCACACTCGGCCGAGTCACAAAAGGAAGAGAAAAGGAGTTCTGAGAGAGCGGCGTCGAGTCCCGTGTCGCCCCCCGCCACTCCGGTCCTGGCTGGACGCAGCCTGGAAGCCTGAGGTAGCTGGGGGCCCCGCAGCAGAGGGGTGGCTCAGCTCGTATTGCTTTGTGGGGCCGGAACGTGGAGGTGCAGGGTGGCGCGCCCGGCTGTAAGACCACCGGGTCCTGCATGCGGTGTGGTGGTGTCACGCCCTCTGCTACCTGCGGTGGCCCTATGGCCATGCTGCTAGCAGAGGGTCCGGGCACGGACATGGGTGGAAGTCACAGCTCAGCTTTCTTCGGTCCCCAGTTGGCCAGGTAATGCCAATCATTGCCTAAAGGGACATGGCTGAGTGCCCCAGCACCCGTGCAGCCCACACGGGGGCTGCTCCTCCCCAGAGCCGGCCCCAGACCCATGAGGCAGCCGGGGAGTGCAGGGGGCTGAGGGCAAGGCTGCGTGTTACTTGTGCACCACTGTGACCCCACCACCATGCAATGAGCTGGGGGCTGACGTCAGAGGTCCCCCTGCCCTGTGAACCCCCTGCTCCAAGGCACAAAGGTTCCCGGCTGGGGCTGGGTGCCCAGCCCCACAGCCACCCCTACCTGGGGACAGAGGCATGGTGGGGCCACCCCACTGAGGCTTTGGGGTGTGCTGGCTGCACCCTGACCCCTCTGTGCTGCCCTGGGTCATCCCGTGCCTCTGGAAGCAGATGTTGCCCAGCAGTGAGCCGAGCACCTTGCCCAGTGGTTTATTGCTGGCGTGAACACAGTGATGTGCCAGGGCAGCCCAGCTCCTCTGCTCCAGGCACTGCTCCACACAGGGCACTTTGGGGACATGGAGCCTGGAGCCCATCACTGCCCCACTCCTGCCACCAGCCCAGGCCCTCCTCACTGCCAGTCTCCCCCCAGCATGGGGCTGTGAGCTCTGCAGGGCTAGGAGGGGGCTGCAGCTTTCCCCAGTGGGGCTCAGCACCCCATAAACGAGTCCCAGGCAACAGCACAGGCCCTGGCTCTCACGGGGGCCAAAGGCACTCGGTGCCCCCACACGGGCTGGGGCCATGGGAGCACTAGGCCGAGCACCAGGTCCCAAACTGGCCCAGCAGCACCAGCAGAGCTGGTCCCAGCTCTGTCACATCCCCATGGCCCCAGGCTCCTCATGGGGGGGGGAAAGCTGTGCTGCACCAGTTAATGCGTTAAGGCTGGAGAAGCAGCAAGAGACAAAGGAAACCCGAATGCTCTCAATCCTCCAGAGCTGGGTCAAACAGTTCAGAGAAATCTGTGCAAAAACAAAACTAAAGGGTTAGAGACCACCCCAGAGACACCCCAAACAGCTCTAATAAATACACGTGCAGTTTGCAGCTGGTGTGAGGCCAGGCAGCCCTCACTCCCAGCCCCAGGGGCTCCCTTGGTGGTGATGCAACTCTTGGTCCTTCAGTGCTGGAGGCGGCTCTTGGGGAATGCGGAGGATGTGTGCTTCGGCGTGAATTTTGCACCAGTTTATTGTGTGTCTTCTGAAAAGGCTGCACCAAGCTGGGTCCTGGCTGACTGTTGGCTGCTCCTGCTGTGGCAGCTAATCGGTGCCTGGGAAGGAGATGGACAGTCAGGAGCTGTGGGGCAACGAGTTCTGCCTGAGAGTCCCTCAGATGCCCCAAGACCCTGAGGCTTTATGGCATTGCTCGAGGGCAGCAGGACCCAGCAGCATGTCCTCCAGCAGCACCCATGGTACTCACCATCCTCCTCCCAGCCCTCTGCCACTCCTGCCAGCTCGTAATGCTTCTTGCGCAGCTCCCCCAGCTTCTGCCGCTCTTTCTGCAGCTGGTTTTCCAGCTCCAACACTCGCACCTTCAGCACAAAGCGCACTCTGTTACTGTCACCCTGTGTCTCAGCAGCATGGCCATTGTCAACCAGCCCCAAGCCCTAGTGTCCTGAGGTACGTCCCACCGATGCTCCGGCAGCAAGAGGCGCCAAGAGGGGACGGTGCTCACTTGTGTGAGGCTGGGGAATGCTCAAGGAACAAACGGCTTCTTGGCAAGCCCAGCCTTCACCTTCATGCCCTGGGCTTCCTGCACAAGCTGATGCTGGAGCCTGGGTGTTGGCCTCACTCCATTTCTACATGCTCTACGTGGGCAGCAGATGGGCATGGGGCCCCCAGTCATGTGTTTGAGCAATGAGAATCTGCTCGCAAAGTGGGGGAATGGCTCTGCTGAGCTGTAGTGCTCCCCTGCACAGCACAGCTTGTGAACCCACCTGACAGCCCAAACGTGCTGGACACAGTGGGGCTGTTTCCAAAAGCCCAGAGGAAGCTCCTACCTGAGAGTCCATTTCTTGGCGCTTGATCTGCGTTAGTGTCATGCTAGAGAAGTCCATGCTATCTGCAGAGGAACAAACACCACTGTTGTGGGCCACTCCTGCAGTTCGACCCCCCAGCCCAGCAACACAGGCAGAACCCTAACCCTGTGTGTGCCAACCAAGTGCCATAACCACAGGTAGAGATCTGGGGGCAGGCCCACAGCCCCACACTCGCCTTTCTCCTCAATCTGTGACTTCCCAGACTTGGTGGAGGCCACCACACTGGCTGTGGCCTGGTTGACGCTCCGAGAGGCTTGCTGCAGCTTGGACAGGTTGGTGCTGTCCTTGTCCGCCTTCACCTGCCGGGGCCAAATGGAGAGCCGTGCTTGCAGGGCACTGTGATCCCAACTGAGGACCCGGAAGATCACTGAGAGCCTGAGAGCACGGACCAAGGAACAGGTCCCTACCTTGGAGGCGGCCACCAGCTGCGCAGTGCTGGCTGCAATCTCGTGGGAGCAGACCATCAGCTCCTCAAATTTCCCTTTTCCTTGCACCACCAGGTCAGCAGCATCCCTGCAGGAGAACAGGGAGGTGCTGGATCACTCTTTGAGCCAGCCCTGTGCTGCTGCCTGCTCACCTCTTGCCCTCTGTCCACTCCCAGCAGGACTCTGCCACCCTCCAGGTCACAGTAACTTACACCGTGACACTGACACTTACACCATGACAGTTGCTCCCCAGCCCACAGCCTTGGAGGCAGAGATGAGGCCCTCTGTCCAGCGGGAATTCCTGGCGTAAAACTCCTTGGGAGATGCTGCGCCCTGTGGGAGAGACAGGAATGATCATATGCTGGGACCAAGGGGATGTATCCACACCCTAGGGTGACAGGGCCCCAGACCTCAGCTCTCACGATTTTCTTTGGGCTGTGGGTGTGAGTGGGAGCGACACTTAACCCCATGTGTCATAGACTCCCCTATGTGCCATGCTCTCAGGATGAGGACTGCAAGGATGGCACTCACACCCTCTGGGCACTTAATTAAGACCCAGGGTGTGATTCTGGGCTCCATGTTGACAGCTCTCCCAGCTGGCAGCCTGCTCACCCGTCCGCTCTCCACAATCTCTCGCTGCAGGTCCTTGGATGCCAGGACAAGCACCTGGATTGCCTGCATGAGGCCAGTGCAGGAGCCCAGGATCCTGCAAGATAAGCCCCAGTAAGCTGTGGGCCAGGGAGACCCCCAGAGCCCTGGGGCAGACACCCACCTTACAACACCAGGGCTCATGGTGTCTCCTCAGCTCCCTTCTGCACCCTTACACCTTATGTCCTCCTCCCTTTGCACTGGGATTTAAATAATCACTCACCTCTCATTCACTTCCAGTTTGACCCCTGTGTCACCAGCCCGGGCCTTGCTCAGCATCTCCTGGAAGAAGGGCAGAGCCATGCTGAGCTTCTTGCAGTGCTTGGCTGCCATGCCTGGCCTCATACAGGTGGCACAGGGTGACCCTGTGGGGCAGCCCCAGCAGCACAGCTCACCTCGATCCGGGCGGTTGCAGTTTCGATAGCTGCCGATGTAGCCGCCATCTCCTTGTCCACCAGATCACCTAGCTCCTCCTGCTCCACATCCAGCCCTCTGGGTCGTAGCTCCTGGGGACAGCATGGAGTGTCCAGGGGTGATGAGGCCACTGCCACCACCCTGCCTGCTCCATGAGGGCCACAGACTCCTATCCCCATTCTCCACTCACACTCAGGGTGATGCCCATACACCCACCTCCCCGATGGTGCTGATCCGGTGCAGGCAGTTGGTTACTGCAGTGCAGTTGGCACCTGCCACACTGCTCGGGTCCTGCAGGGAGCTGAGGTAGCTGACAGCCTCACTGCCGCACTGCTTGCATGTCTCCAGCAGCCCTGTGCAGGCAGCAGGAGGGGCTGAGGGGGCTGTTTGTGGGAATAGGGACCCCTGATCCCCACGGATGGTGGCACTCACGATCAGCAGGCTCCATCGGTGCCATATGGGAGGTAGCACTGCCTTGTAGGATGGTGTCACTGATGAGGTGGGCAAAGAGTGCCACGCAGGGCAGCAGGGTGCTCACATCTGCAGGCACAGAGGGCTCAGCTGAAGCAGCCCAGGAGCACTTTTGGCTCCTCCATTTGCTTCCCCAACTCCCTTCTGGGCTCTGCAGTGCCTTGGTTGTGGGTCTCAGTCCTGGTCTCTCACCCTGCGTCACGCAGGAGCTGCCCCTCCCACACAGCCAAGCCCTGCCTCACCTGTGCGGTTCGCAAGGTATTTGCTGTGTGCATCCTGCAGCCTCTCGATGCACTCAGAGGCTGCCGATGTTGTGGACAGGAGGTAATCTGCAGGCACAAAGAGACAGGACTCAGACACAGGGCAGCACTTTGCCACGGCCAGGCTGTCCCAGGGGAAATAAGGTTAGAGTTAGAGACACTCTCTGGGACACTGCCTTCAGCATGCACCCAGGATCTCACCTGCCGAGCCAGTGCAGCTGATGTGTGCGGGGTCCTCGAGGCGACTGAGGGCATCCTGCACCATGCGCTCTGCCTCCCGTGCGCTGCCCTGCAGAAGGGCAAACTGCTCCTCGGCCCAGCGCTGCTGCAGGGCCCGCTGTGCACTCTCCTGCCAGGGCAGCACTGACATCAGGGTCCCACCGTGCCGGCTGCACACCCTGACACCAAGCACTGCCAAACCAGGGCTCAGCACAGGACACTGCAGGGATGCTCGTCCTTGCAGTGCTTCTGAGGTACCTTGTCTTGCAGCTGTGTCTGCAGTGTCTCCAGCTCCTTCCTGCTGCTCTCCTTCTCACTGCTGTGTGTGTCCCGCAGCTGCTGCAGCTCAGCCTGCAGGGCTGCCATCTCCTTGCTGTGCTGCACCGCTGCCTGGCTCAGGCTGTCTCGCTCCTGCTCCAGGCCTGCTATCCTGGTGTTCTGCTCTGCTCCCACCTGGCCAGGCACAAAAATCCTATCACAGCTGCAATAAAGCACGGCTAAAGAATCACTCCTTGCATGTGGAGAACTGCTTGTTGGTCGTGTTCCAGGAGCAGGCACTGCTCAGTGCAGTGCAGTATGTAGAGCTGTGGGCAGGCCACAGCCCTGCATCACCCACATCTGGGCAGCCCAGTGGTGCCCTAGCAACATGGGATGGCCTTGCACGAGTTGGGTGATGACTGCTGTCATCCTGATGCACAAGTACATGAAGGGCTCTGATCCTCTGCAGCCTGTCTGCCCACCTGGGAAAGGCAGCTCCACTCCCTGCTAGCTCTAGAGCCTGAAGATCTCTGCAGCCCTGAGTAGCAAAGGGCCGTGGCACAGTGGGCACAACAGACCCTCTGGCATGGCACAGTATGCAGAGGCCATGACACAAAGGCACACTGCCTGCAAGAGCTCTGGAGTGGGAAGAGCCATGCCAAATGTCAATCTGTCAGCGGTTATAAAACATGAGGGTGACGGATGTCCACTGCCTCCGAGGCAGGCTGCAAGGAGTTAATGAGCTCTCAGGTCCTGTCCCCTGTCCCATGAATCCCTGCTGCAGAAGGTTGTGTGGGTACAGCCTCACACCCATGAGTGTTAACCTCACAATATGATCATGAAACCCACCCCAGTCTGGAAAAGATCATGGCACAAAGCTTCTTGTCAGCCCAATGGCAACTTGGTGGGCAATACCTTGCCTTGCCAAAGCACCGAGACAACAGGAAAAGGGAAACCTGTCCCTCAGCTTGGGGACAGATGAATGCCCGGAGTCCCATCTGAGCCCAAGCAAAGGTCTGGGGCTGGATTCTGAGACTGCAGCAGGGTGCTGACAGTGGTGCCGCAGCCAGGTTCTCACCTGCATGCTGGTCTCCAGTGTTCCCTGCAGGACCTGCAGCTCCTGCTTGCTGGCTGCCAGCTCCCGCTTCAGCGTTTCCAGCACCTCCGCCTGCTCCTGGGACTGCAGGCAGGACAGAGGTCACCCTGAGCCGGCCCCTGTGGGGTGCCCACTCACTGCCTAGCCCAGGTCCCTCTGAGTGTAAGCAGGGGTCCCCATCCCGATCCCCACCATGCACCCTACTCACCTTCCGCTGGGACTGCTCGCTCACCCGCTGGAAGGAGTCCTCCAGTTCCTTCTTCTCCCGCTCCACATCGCCCTGGGCCTGTCTTGCCACTGTTACCTGCTTGGTCACCTCTGCATTCTGGGGATGGCAGTGTGTGCTCAGCAGTCGGCCCAGCTGGGTCCTGGTGCCCGGCGGGTGGCTGCAGGCCCACCTTTCGCAGGAGGTCGGCGTGGTTCTGCACCAGCTCGCTGTACTTCTCCTTCAGCTTGCTGTACCGCTGCTCATTTGCCTGTGCCCTCCCTGCCATACGCAGGGCCAAGTGAGTGCTGGTTGCACACTGTGGCCCACTGCTGCCCTCCCCAGGCCCCCTCCTCACTCTCGATCTCTGTCAGGCTCCTCTGTGCTTTCTCTGTGTCTTCTCGCTGCTTCTTCAGCTCCTCCAGCTCTGTGCGCAGGAACTCGCTATCATCCAGTGCCTGTTGCTTCAGGTGCCGCTGCTCAGCCAGCTCAGCCTCCAGCTCACTGATGCGCCCTCGCAGCTGCAGGCTGCGCCGCTCACTCTGTGGGCACAGTCATGGCATTGTCTGGCACCTGGCAGCCTCAAACACGCCATCCAGAGCTCGGCCAGTGGGTAAGGCATACTGCAGAACCCGCACGGCCCTTCCAATGCAGCCAACCCAGACAGATAGGTGTTGCAACAGCCATTAGGTGGGAGAAAGTTGTGGATGGGGTCAGGGCTGTGTCCTTGCCACCCCAAACTGCAGGAACACAGGGACACAGCCATCACCCCACACTGGTCTGCTGGTCCCTTTGCAGCAGGAGCTGCCCCAGACCCACCACAGTCTCACGGAGTAGTGCTGGGGGTGCACAGCCAACATGCAGCACATGCCACCAAGGGGCTGTCACCCACCTCGGTTCTGAAGCTCTCCAGCTCCTCCTTCAGAGCCCCAATCTCCCTGTAGAGCCGCTCAATCTGACGGTCCCTGGGGAGGAGACAGTGGACATCCATCAGTGCTCCTGGCACTGGGGAGCTGAGGAGAAGGCCCCTACAGCACCACTGCGTCCCTGCGGACAGCTGAGCCCATCCCTGCCTCCTGCTCTATGGTGGTGCCTGTAAACAAGGGGACCTGGGGTTCCCAGGACTGTGTGGTGAGATGGCCCCAGTGGGGACACGTCCTGGGAAGGGGCTGTGTCAGGAGCAGCCATTGGCATGAGGACTCACTTGTCATCCTTGTTCATCCCATTTTGGCTGTTGAAATTGAAGGGGTCACTGCTGAATGAGCTGCCAAAGATGTCATCAAACTTGTTGTCAAACAGGTTCTGTAGGGAGAGAAGTGCAAGGGCCTGGCTGAGCCCCGGTGCTACTCTGAGAGAGGCAACAGAGTCCACGGCCCCCAGTGTCCCAGGCTGGTGTCCTGCTGGAGCCATGCATCATGTGAAGGGCTGCTGCCTGTACGTGCTCCCTGCCTGGAGCCCCTGGGGGGCACCTGAGGTCCCTGGGGGAAGGCCCCAGAGCCATTTCTCCTTTCCTTCCTAAAACACTGAGTGCCCAGGGAGAATCCTTCAGAGAGAGGTTGCAAAGTACTCCTCTCCATGCTCCATGCCATACCAGCACAGCAAGCTGTGGGGCAACGCTGGGAAGCAAAACATCTCCAGGCAGCCATCACTGGAGGGCACCAAACTACTCTGAGAAGCACCATTGGATGAGCCTAGCCTGACTCACACCAGGCAGCACCCAGCATCTTTGCTGGGCATGCAGCACCCCCATTGACAGCATGCAGCACCCACAGTTTCCACACTGACACTCAGTGCTAAGAGCTTAACAAGGCATGGTTTAGAAGGACAAACCTGGGTGTGATGGGTATGGACCCAAAGGACAGCATAATCCTCTCCTCATCCACAGACAGTACTCAGAGCTTACCTGTGATGCTGTTTCCATTTCTACCAGGTCTGTGATGGGCTCGCTGTCAGGTGAGGATGCCTCAGCGGGGATGACCACCACAGGGCTGATGTGTTCTGACAGCGCTGAGGCTCGCAGAAAATTGGGAGGGTTCTGGGAAGGGAAGAGAGCGAGCCCAGAAGGTGTGAGCCCTGTAATGCACAGTGGCCCTGGGAGCTGGGCACCATGTCCTGTTTATAAAGTTATTTCCCTCCTCATTCCTTCCAGCTCTGCTGCCACAAGGAGAGATCCTGGAGCCCAGCCCTGGAGATATGGCCAGGGGTAGCTCCATCCCACACTGACCGACTTAGGGAAGATGCAGGGATGAGCCCTGGGCTCTGTGAGCCCTGAAATGCCACCATTCCCACGAAGCCAAGCAGGTGGCACATGGTACTTTATGTACCAATCTGGCATCTCTGCTTCTGGCCACAGGGACAAGGAGAGCTGGTGCCAGCCCTGTGGGACCTCACCTCTGGGAGCTGCGGGATCTGAATCAGACGCTTGAAGTACTGCAGGTTACTGGAGCGATAGAAGAGGTCCTTCAGCCTGAAAGGGGCAGAGGCAAGTTAAGGAAGGCTCTCCATGTGCCACTGCCCCAGTTTCTTGCTGCTGCTCCCATACATCCCCACACTGGGATGGACATCAACCCAACACTGTCATCGTGCCATGCTGGTGGGGATGGGAGCATGCTGACACCAAACCCACAGCCACTCTTGGAACACCCCAGCCCTTAGAATCCCACCACTGGAAAAAGCTGATGGATAGAGGCATAAACACATAAACCTGGGATGTGATGAGCAGCAAAAAAGGCCTAAAGACATAAACCATGGGAGGACAGCAGCATCGCTCCTGTGACAGCCTCACCACCAGTGGTTAAGGCTGGCTGCCTGTCGGCCATACAGTAACAGCACCTGCAGTTCTGTGCACCAGAATCTCCCCCACAAGCAGCCTGCCTCCCTTCTGGACTGATTTCCAATTCTTTCATCAAAAGCAGCCTGTGATAAGTGCTCTCCACCCTTGGTTTCACACTTGGTTTAACTCAAGAAGAAAAGCCATAGCTGGAAACATGGTGTGGTCCTGGGGATGATGGTGGCTCCCCTCCTTTGCAACCACCCAGCAGCCAGCCTGGTGTCACACTCACTCCAGGTCTGTCCTAGGCACTCAGAGCCTGCACCCAGCTCAGCCCCCTGCTGATGGCTGCACCTGGTGTTTCCCCCCCCGGGCACTGCTTTGCAGCCTCTGACCTTGATCCAAGCTGCCCTACTATCCTGTAGTCTCAGCACTGTGATGTCCTCCTGCAGCTCACTGGAGTTGGTTTTGTTTCTATGGTCTATTTAAGATGTGTACTGGACGCCATGGCACTTCACTGCTCACTTGCTTTCCATCTCACTTAAAATACAGTGAGCAGCACCAGTTCTAGCACAGTCACTGAGGTTTACCTCGAGAAATCCACTGGTACAAAGCCTGACTGAGTGCCTCATGCTTTTTGAGTGGTTGCTAAACCTTGGGAGGCCTGTCCTTGCATCTCAAGGCAGCTGAATTGTTTACCTTAGCTTTTGGAAACAAATTTGTTTGCTAGTGCGCTGCATGTGTGAGATTGCGAGTAACTGGGTGTGTGAGGCTTGGCTCTGGCTGTTTGCTCCTATACTTCTATCTGCTATTAGAATCGCTGCTATTGATAATTCAAACTGGGAGGCACTCGTGCTGTGAGCAGCTTTACCTCCTCCATCTGCAAGCTGTACCACAAAAGGACATTTTTTCCCTCTCAAGAGCCTCCTTTGCTTGGCTGCACAACCCGACGTTGCAGAGGATGACACCTCAGTGACACCTGAAGGTATCCTCCTTTTATCACTCCATTTACCAAGTTCCCACCAAGTTCCGCCTTTTTTGGAAATCAAGCACCACTCAGGGAAACCTTTCCCTTTTCCACATGCCCAGAGACCACAACCCCACGTACCCAGGGACACAGCAGACCATGCTCCTGCAGCAGTGCCTCAAGCTGCGTCCATGCACTGCCTAAAGGATATTGGCTCGGGAGAAAACCCACTGTGCTCAGCTCTCAGCCCTTGCTAACAAGGTTCTGCCAGAGCCAGCAGCACTGCATGGACCAAATCCCTCTGGCGAAGCTGGGAAGGGCAGGACTGGGTGTTCCTCAGTGACGAGGAGACTTTCATCTCAGCATGACAAGTGCAAATTGCAGTTAAAACTGCAATTAAATGGTTTGAGGGTTTTAAATCACCAGCTAGCACTTCACATGAAATGCCATTAGTGGTTGAATGCCTTTTTAGAATTAATAACACAGTTATCTGGTAATTCAATAGCAGTGGATTAGGCAAACAGAGCGGGTGCCCTGGAGAAAGCAGCCCCAAATGTAGAAGAGTTGCTTCTGAGCAGCGGCAGTAGATTTGATGAGGGTTGAGTTTGGAGTCTTGTGCCAGACTCATGTATTTCCTCTGCCTGCATTGCTCAGTTATCGAGCCCAAGTACAGAGGGCTCCAGCACCTGCAGTGCTCCCTGCCTGGACCTGGATACCCAGACAACATCTGCAGCAGGCAGCAGTCCCCACTTACTTTCTGAACTGTTCCAGGAAGCGGTCTCGGTGGCCCTGCAGCGTGTCAGCCGGCAGACCTGGAGAATGAAGCGGGTACAAAGTTCACCCGGTGCCCCTGACCCAGGAGGGATGGCTCTGGGGGCAATCTGTGAGCATGAAGTCCCTTCCAACCCCTATGATTCTATGATGCTATGTCCATGGGGAATGGGTGCTCTGCAGGGAGCTCATCCTCCTCCCAGCTTCCTGCTGCTTAGGGTCTCACTGCTGGATCATGTCCCCAGAGATGGCCCTGGGCGGTTCTGGGACAGGGAAAGGCTTTGAGCTGGCACTACCGAGACTGCTGCAGCAATCTGAGGTCCTCAGGAGAAGCAGATTTCTCAGCCTGTGCACACCCTGTGGCATCCCCGACCCTTGCAGAGAGCTCCAGAGACTTCTTCCCACCTCAAAGGCTGGAAAGGAGCTCAGGAACAATTTGAGCAGGAATTAGGAGCCACAGATGCACACTGGCAACGAGCTGCTTGTGCACAGGGTGCTGTGAGCCTGGGCTGGGGGCACTGGATGCCCAGCGATTCTCCTCATGTCTGACAGCCCCCAAAAGCTTCCAGTCCCCACAGAAGGCCCTGAGGGTACTCACAGGAGTGGAGCTTGAAGAGCAGCTTGACGGTGTAGTCGTAGAGGTGGCTGCAGTCCAGGATCACCTGGATGAGTGGGGCCAGACGGCACTGCCCTGCTGCAGTGACTGACACAGAGCGTGACATGTCCAGGGAGTTGAACACTGCCAGGAAGAAGAGAGGCTCAGAGAGAGCAGGAGACCTAACTGGCAAGAGTCCAGGCTTCCCACTGTGTTCCTTGGCTCTTTGAGGCATGTTTCACGGCTCAGGGTGAGGGGTAGGGTGGGTCAAGCTATTGCTGCCTAAGCAGGAGTCTCCGTGTGCATTCATACAGAGCACTAACACAGCTGTACCCAAGTGCCCACTGAGGTATTTGGGCATACAGCAGGAGCTGGAGCTCAGTAGAGCAAGACACTCAGTACTACAGCCTCGTTTCCACAGTGCATCTGCATCTAAATCATCCCCACAGGCAGGGGTGGCTGGCAGGGCTGTAGGACTATGCCCTCCATTGCCAGGACCATGAGGGCATTGGCAGCAGTGGGGAAAGGCCAACCTAGGAAGGGATGTACAGCAGCTAGGAGGGAGGGCTGCTGTAGCCTTGCTATGGATGTGTCCGGGGTCCATCTTCAGGCTTTGTGCATCCCATAGAGGCCTTGGTCTGGTGCTGCTTTAACGAATCCCAAACTGAGTTCTGCTAGAGCGTGCAGAAGCGCATTGCAGTTCTGAGATTTGAGATCAGCTTGGTTTTACCCCTTGCCTGCTTCCATCTCTGCGTATTCTTACACCTTTTCCAGATGGAGCACGCTGCAAGCACCCAGGGAAGCTGTGTTCTCTGCTAGTAAAAGCCAGAGGCTGACACAAGCCCACAAAGCAGAGAACAAACTCAGCCTGGAGTGGCTGTGAAGCGGAAGCCTGAGGTAGGGATGTGAAGCTGGAGGCGTGGGGGGAAGCGGAGCTACACAGTGCTGCTGGCCTCACATGTTCCCCAGTGCTGCAGCAGGGTTGCAGGGAGGCTGGCATAGCTCTGACATGAGATTGCTTCGGTTAACTCCAGGGAAGTGCATTGCAAATAGATGAGCTCATACACCTTCAATCAGCTCCCTCCTGGATCGCACATCACACCAAACCTGGCACAGCATGGCAATGAGGGGCTTACCTGTCTGGAAGAGGTTTAGCTCACACTCCAGATAGTCAAACATTTCTACTGTCAGCTGGAAGCTGGGGAAGAAGGGTGAGGAAGGTCAAGCAGCGTCCCCACACAGCACACCCTGTGCCAGGTGCTGCCCCAGGGACACACAGGCGCTGCCCAGGAGGGACACGCCAGCCCTGCAGGTGGCTCTGCCCACTCCCATGTTAATGGCAGGCAGACATGGTGCCAGAGCCATGCCCCAACCACTCCTTGCCTCCCACCTGCCTGCACTCACAAGTTGTTGACATCGTTCTCTCCTGCCTCGTCGAGTTGCCGGTCAGACATCTGCAGATTGCCGGGGAACCGAGGGTTCTGGGGAGAAAACAACAGCTGGGAAGGGGCCATGGAGTGGCTGCAGCCCCACTGTAGAAGGTTGGGGCAGCTTGAGGCAAAGGGTCCTCAGGGTGGGCTCCCTGGCTCCATCCCAAGTTCTTCTGAGCAGGTGCTAATGAGAGGTCTCCTGAGCCCTGACAGAGCCAGACAGGAGCCCTGATGCTCCATGGAGCCTATATTCCCTCCAGAAAGAAAAAACAACTGTCCTTGGGCTTAGAATCTGCCAGCAGGAAGGGATGGGGCTCTTACAAGGCAACAACGGGCTGCTGCAAGGGAAGGGACAGCCATCTACTCAGAGGGCAAAGCCTCTCTGCCCACAGTGGTCCATGAAGGCCAAGGCTCCAAATAGCTGAACCAGGGCTATGGGTATGGCCTGGTTTCAGAAAGCATCTTAACAGCAGAAGTCAAAAAGAAAGAAAACGCCACAGGTAGCAAGCTTGCCACAACCAATTACTTTAAGGATTAGAGCACTTGAACCCATGCAGGGCAGTGTTTGTATACAAGACCACAGTGATGTTCTGTTCTGTTCTTGGAGGCACGCCTTCAGTTTAATGCCTCAAGCATAAGAGAATGTCTGCCTGAATAATAAACTCCATCAACGGTGCGCTGCTTCCCAGAGCCCTGCACACCACATTCCTTTCCATAAATACACTCCCCTCACCTCTGGCAGCTGGCTCCGGCTGTGCTGTGCTCAAGCATACTGCATGGAGCTCTGAGACCAGAAGCCAGCCAGCTCTAACCACATCCTCTCCCAAACCAGCCCAAAAGAGAGACCTGCACGATAGCTCTGCTCCAGAATCCCAAAAAAAGCTCCTGAGGCAAGCACTCAAGAGACAGGGAAAAAACATCCCTGCCGTTCTGCCCCTGCAAGCGCTCAGGAGCATGTCCTGAGCACCCCGTGCACAAGGTAGGTAGTTCTCAAGTACCAGGCAAGGCAGGCTGGGGACACATGGTGATGAGGAAAGGACCCCAAAGACCCCCAGCACCATCCCTGCCATGGGCTGAGTGCTCCCCCAGCTCAGGGCCCATCCATGGCCTGGGGCACCTCCAGGGATGAGGCAGTGGTGCCAGCATCTCACTGCCCTCTGAGTGAAGAATTTCCCCCTCGCACCTCACTTGAATCTCCCTTCTTTTAGTTTAAAGCCATTCCCCATCATCCTATCAGTATCAAACCATGTAACAAGTCATTCTCCATCATTTTTTAAAAGCTCCTCACCTTCGTGTGGAACTCCATCTTGGTTCTCAGCAGTTTGAGGTAGATGCTGCACAACTGTCCGTAGCCCTCGCTCAGGTGGCCCTGGGGACACCAAGAAGCTGGTCACACTTGGGGCAGGCTGCACCTTCAAGAAAATCTTGCTGTGGGCAGTGACCTGGCTGCTGCCTGCCCAACCCCCTACCCCATCCCACTGCCCTTTGCTGCTGCAACAGCAGTGCTCACCAGCCCACCACCTTCCTCATTCTCCTCCTCCTTGCCAGTGGCAGGATGGCCAAGTGCCCTCCATGGCAGGAGTGTGGGCTGAAATTGGGGTATACAAGAGATGTCTGTGTCCTCCCACCCCCTGTGCATGGGCTGCAGGCTGGTGGTCATTGTGGCAGCGAGTGTGCCAGCAGCTTTGTATGGATTTTGGGAGGGGTAGCAGCATGGGATTTGGTCACCACCTTCTCATCTCTATCTCTCCTATTGTAGATCTTCAGTGCTGTCAGAGTTTTGACATTTAAAAAAGATGGAATATCATAGAATCAAAGAATATCCCAAGTTGGAAGGGATCTGCCACAACTGTCCCTGGCTCCATGCAGGACCACCTAAAAACTAAGCTGCATGTCTGACAGCCTTGTTGAAGTGTTTCTGGAACTCCAACAGGTTTGGAGCCGTAACCAGTGCCCTAGGGAGCCTGTTCTCCCCATTCCCCTCTCCCTGTCATTCCAGGGAGATCCTTCACTGTGAGCATCATCATCCACCCCACTGCTCCCAGCCCATCTCCTGCAGCTGCCTTGCCTCCTCTCCTGTTCCCCTTGCTGCCTGATTTAACCTACCGTAGCTAGAAAGAGGTCACTCATGCTGCTGTGAGTATTTCTTGCTATAAATAATCTCTCTCATTCATCCCTCTCTGCACCATGGTGAAGCAAACTGAGCAGACTTAGTGATTCTAGGGCAGATGGCTCCAGGGAGGTGCTGAGTTGGCGGTCACGGGCAGAGTGAGGGATGCTGTGTGTCCCTGGTGCTCAGCACTGTGCAGCCCGTGCCAAGGACCCGGACCCATTTCACCCTTCCTGGGGCATCTGTGGGGTCAGCCACTTACCCACATCCTGCTCATGTCACTCAGCTCATTCTTGTACCTCACGGAATCCTTCAAGACCTGCAGAGACAGAGAAGAAAATAATCAGCAAGTGAGGGTGGCATGCAGGGCACTGAGGGCAAAAAGAGCATTACTACAGGCCACAGTTAAGCTACAGAATGAGTGTCCTGGACACATAACTGACTCTGCAGCCACACAGCTGCCCTGCTCTATCCCAACCCCAGGGTGCCTCTATCTCTGTCCATGCACAGGGCAGAACCTTGTCTGGTGACTCCCATGCCAACGCCCCGGGCACAGTGGTCCCCTCCGGCACCAGCACTGCAGACCAGGGTGGGTTATTCCATGGGACTTGGCATGGGGGATCTGGGGCAGATTGGCCCCGGGAAGGCATGTGCAAAGCAAGTGGGAAGGGATGCCCATGAAGTTCCCTGCCACTTGTCACTGCTCCTGGCTGCAGGAGGGCATCACCCTGTTGACATCCCCACTGCTCCACACAGAGCCCTGGGAAGAGCTCTGGTCCCAGGCTGGCTGCTGAGCCGAGTCTGCTGCACTGGGAGGTGTGGTAGGCAGTGGTACCAGAGCTCTGCAGGACATGGATGAGGGTGAATTAGGGAACGGGGGACACCACTGTTCTGGGGACAGACAATTCTGGCACCCAAAATTCAAGGAAAGGGTCATGAGCTTGAAGGATGCTGATGTATATGAGGTTTCTTGCACAGCTGGGGACACAGGGCAGCACTCACGTTTGAATGGCCATCACGAAGGAGCTTGTGGAAGACGTGGCAGAACTTCCAGCAGAGCACAGCATTGCCCGAGAGTGGCAGCCGGTTCACCACCGACCAGAAGGTCTGTGCCCCCTTCTCATGGTGCGTGCCTAGGATGCACGGTGGAGGCCAGTCAAGGAAAAGGGGACGGATGGATGGATGGAGGTCAACCCACAGCTGGCTGGCTGACCTAAATCATGCATGATTTAGCATGGGGTACTTTGGTATAAAGCACAGAGTCCAGCACAGTGTTTCTGCCCACCCCTGGGAATTCAAGAGGAAAGGAGGATGAGCCCATGGAGCCAGGCAGCGGAGCAACGTTGCCAAGCGCTGCGGATGCGGGACACACTGTCCTTTCCCAAACAGCACCTGCAGAGCTGAGGGGAGCAGGGCCATCGCTGACATGCAGCCAAGCCCTGGGCACACACTGTACCAGCAGCAGCTCTGCACTGCTGCCCTAGGAACCCAGGGCAGCTGCAGCAGGAGGGAGAGGAAAAAGGATGGACATGGACAGACCTCCAGTAAGCCCTGACTGGCAGGGAGAGCCCCTCAGGATCTGTCCAACCCTCTCAAAACCCCGCAGCCAGATCAGCACCCCCATGATGCACTGCCTTGCTGTGGCCCCTTTTCCAGGCAGCCCCAGCCAGCTCCCACGCTTGCTTGTCCCGTGGCCAACTTTTAGAAGGATATTTCTGGCGTGTTTCTCCTTGACAGCCACTTCCTGTGTATTAATAGCCTTATTGATGCTGACAGTCTGAAAAACAGAAGCCGTGGGGGGGTGAGATGGGAAGGGCTCAGGCTGCCCCAGTCCCCCTGCTCTGCCGGCACCTGTCAGTGCCTGGGTCACATCCAGGTCCCCAGCCCGCAAAGCAGCCACTGCCTTGTGCCAGCTGGATGCTGCCCATTCCCGGATGCCTTTCTGGGATGTGCCTGGCATCTGCCAGGTTCAGCTGCTGCCAGGATTCATTTACTCAGCATAATAATGATGCAATTAAAGCAGCAACCACAAAAGGACCCTCTCCTGTCCTGGAGGTGGTAGCTCAGGCAGAGGAATCTCTCCCCTGACCTTGGATCACTGGCAGCAGCCGGCAGCTCCAGCTTTACTTTCTTGGGCAGGCAGAGTAGAGAGGGTGCTCTGGGCAGGATGGGGAATCCAGCACAGGGATACTGAGATCACTGCGAGCCCCTGGTGGTGCAGGATGCTTCTGCCTCATGCACAGTGGAGGAGGGCAGCAGACTTACCCCACCAGATCACCCTGTCTCACAGTGCAGCCTTCACATTCCAGCTCCAGTCCTGCTGCCACCCAGCACGCTCTGGCCCCACCACACACCTGCCCCCAGAGTCTCCCCACAGCTCCCACCCTGCTCAGAGCTGGTACAATGAGCCAACCGTGTGCTCATGCTGCTCTCCAGCTCCCTGCCAGGAAAGCATGCTTTGCAATGCAAATGTTGTGGACCTTGTAAAGCCCACATTGAGAAGTGTGGGTGAATGCTGAGCAAGAAGCCAGCGCACTCTCTGTAGCCTATAGAGAGGCAGTTGCAGGAGGAGCTTTCTTTACAGGATTTTGAATGCAACGTTTTCTAGCTCTATCCCATTTCTGCACCTGCTTTCTCAAGTGCACAGCAGGGCGGGGAGCTGCACTGGAGCTGGGAGATGCTCTGGCTCTTGCAGGCACCCAAACCACAAGGGACTGAGCCTGCTTCCAGCCCAGCACCCTGCCATAGCCAGTGGTCAAACTCCAGCAGGCAAGGGACCCAAGCATGTGTCTTGCTCACAGACACACTGAGCACCCATTGGACACCAGTGCGCTGGTGTTTGCATTGCTTCGTGAGGATTCACGCTACTGATGAGAAATAGGCTGGCTCAATACTGTCAGAAGAAGCTAATTACTGATGTAAGTCAATTAAAGCAGTGGGACTAACTCCAGTGCCTTACTCACTGACAATCCTTCCTGCATCCCCACAGTGCTCTGCATCTCCAAGATGTCCTTGGAGGGGAGGCAGGGCTGCAAGGAGCTGCAGGCACAGTCCATACCCCAGTAAAGAGGGCTGGTCACAACACACCTTCCCCCAAACTGTCCCTCTGTCCCTCAGCGCCTTCCAAGGCAGAGATGGCTTCTGCTCAGACCCACACCCTGCAGCCCCAATAGGAAACGTCCCAGAGCCAAGCACCTCCCCCCAGTCCAAACCAGGGTGCCTGCTTCTGCCTTCCTGCTTGTGCTATGGGGACACTGCAGCAGGTGACAACATGGGGGGGTTTGCAGTACTGCAAATCCATTTAGCCCTTTGTTTTTTCCACCACCCATAGGGTGCAGGCTCAACTGAACACATGCCATGTTCCCTGCCTGCTGCAAGCATCCCAGACCAGGCCAGGGAGCTGTGGTGTGGATGGAGGGCAAAACTTGCCAGTTGGCCTGGCTTAATGGGAGCTGATTGGGGCCTCACGGGGCCACTGGTGTAACCTCCATGCCTGGCTGAGCAGAAGGTCCATGGCAGCAGGGCAGGCCCTGTATCGACAGGCTGTGGCTGGTTGTGGAGGGAAGCAGGGCTGGGGGGTCCTGCTGGTCTCAATCCCTCTGGAAAGGCTGAAAGTGAACTCTGAGGTCACACTGCTGCTTCCTGATGGCTTTCCCTGGCGATTCAAGGACACAGCTTCGGCACAGGCCCAGCGCGAGGAGCCCTGCAGTGCAGAGAGGCAGCAGCCACGATGTCACACAGTGACCTCCAGGAGCCCCATCCCCAAGCCCTACAGTCCCTCTGAGGCCAGGACCAGCCCCAAGCAGCTGTGGGAAGGGTTTGTGCCGCAGGTCCTGGTGTTGCCCATGCACCATCAGCTGCTCACACCTCAGGCACGGCCACCACAGGCAGTGGGCCTCACAGCAGCTGTGCCAGCAACCAGAGACATGGGGTGGTGGAGCCTGGTCCCTGTTACACAGGGCATGGAAAGGTACGAGCACAGTGCTGCTCCTGGCCTCTGTGGTGTGCCAACTGTGGGCTGCTCCACCATCGTGCTGTCCCCAACCTCCAGGCCACCGTGCGGCCTCAGTGGTGCCGCTGCTGGCTCTGGTTTCCCTGAGGGGAGGGAGTGATGCCAGCACTCTGCTCCCATACATGGGGACTCACAGGGCTCCCCTCCTGCCACCCTCATGCCGCCTGCACAGGTGTCCAGGTCCTGCAATGCGTCCCAGGATGGATTTGAGCCATACACTGAGCATCCCATTGGGAATGGGGTGCATGTGGGGAAACGTGCTGGGAATAGGAGCACACAGTGGATATGCTGCCTCAGTCCCCCTCATTCCCCTTCCAGATTTCCCCAAATTACAGGCTTACCATCCATTGCACTGCAAGTCTCCCACTATGCAGAGAGCAGTTCAGCTCTGCACTGTAGCTGTGCGGAGCCTTCCCGCGTCTCCTTTAATTTCCAAAAGGAAATGAGTGCTGATTAAAGAATCCAGAGCTGTTGCAAATTATTTGGAGAAACTGAGTAAGTTGCAGTGCAAATCCTCTTAGTAATGGCTCCTCATTTCTCCTTAATTCCTTCCTATAAATGGAGAGCTGGGATTGAGCATACCTTCGGAAAACAGCTCTCCACCAAGCCCTGCAGACACAGGGGCTCTGGGGGAAGCAAATGAGATCTGTCCAGGACAGAGCTGCCTGGGAAAATCTGGGAGAATAATTAAAAACACAAATCCCAATCCAGCAGAGCTCTGCTGCAGCTGCTGGGCAGTGGAGTGGGGGGGAATGAGACACAGGAATCCTCCAGTAGCCTTATGGAGGTGTAAATCACAGCAGCTGGAAGGGCACAGGCATCTTTTTAAATGTCACTTGCCAGAGGCAGCCAAAAGCAAAACACAGGCTCCTTGGGCTTGGGACAGGTTTTTGCCTCAAAATCCCAGTGTGTGGGGCTTCCACTGCGGGACCGAGAACTCAGAAAGTGCCACTCACACTCTGCCTGGGAGCTGGAGACACTCCAGGCACCAAACACCACGACCTGCCCCAACCACACAGGAATGCCCCAACAGGCAACAACTTGTGTTAGCCCTCACTTGAGCCATAAGAGACAGCCACATCCTCCCCAAAGCAGTTTTCTGGCATCAAGTACCCTGAAACCTTGCTATATCCATCAGGGTTTGCTCACTGCTGGAGATGTACCTCATGCTCCATCGGGAAAATGACACCTCAGCTCAAGAGCTGCTGCACAACACGGGTGGGCACCTGCTAAGGACAGCGAGCACTACGCATGGGCTCCTCCTGGCACAGACATTGCACGGCCAAAGGTGACACCACGATGTGCAGCTTCTCAACCTGAATTGCTCTACTGGGCTTGGCAGTTTGGGACTACATCACATTTTACTTTCCCAACAGCGCAAGAAATGGATGCATCATGGCTGCTGGCAGGTGGCTTTGGGGTCCTCTGGCTCAGCAGCAGCAGGAGAGCTGCAGAGGGCAGAGGAGGGCGATCTCATCACAACCACTACCTTTGAGACAGCCAAAGAGAAAGAACAAAGGAAAACATCCAGGAGTGAGAGGTGTGGAGGTGCCAGGCAGGATGTCTGAGCCATGGGAGGCAGAGACCCAGTCGGTGCCAGGGGTGAGCTGGGCTTTCTGCAGGGGCTCTGGTGGCTGATTATGGCCCTGGAAACAGGAACGTGCTGCGATGAACACAGCATTTTGCACCACGGCAGTATCAGAACCCAAATAGTTGGGACATTGATTTCCCAAATGCCATAAACAATTTATGCAGATCAATTACTCTGGATTTTTTTTTTTATGTTAAATCCAGCTTAAGGAATAGACTCTTTCAATACGCAGAAAAGCTTTCCCAGCCCCCACCCCCACCCCCGCAACTGCTCCCCCAACACACGCTCATTACTCTCCATGCTTAATTATTGATAAGGGCATGAGATCAGCAGCAGCCAACTGTGCCCATGCCCCACATGGCTGGTGCTGGCCACAAGCCCGTCTGCACTGTCCCACTAGCCAGGCTTTTAATTTTAAGTGGAGATTTTATGCAAAGATAATCTCTTTCACCAGCAGTGATTTATATCAGTGGGGGTTGCCCAGGGTCAGTGTTTCAGTCAGGTCCTCCACAGCCTTCATGATGTTTTCCCCATGGCCCCAGCTGGAGTCCCATGATTGCAAATATTTGGGCATTTTTTGCAATGGGTGAAAACGGGAGCAGGATGGGATGCGGGAGCAGAACCAGACTGCCACATGCCCATCCCCAGGCAAGTGTTCAGTGACTGGCAGCCATCCCAGGACTAAACCTGCTTGGGAAACAGTAGCCCTTGTGCAGGTGTCACCACGAGGACACCTGTCACTCCAATGGTAAAGCGCATCCCAGAGTGATGGCATCAGCGCTGTGCTGTGGCCATACAATCGCGAGACACAGAGTCGTATCTCGCACTGCACTGGCGGGGTGAACCCCGTGGGGTGAGCCCTATAGGGCTGTAGCGCGTGAGGTCGGACTGAGCCGGCGGCAACAGGCGGAACGCCCCGGGGCGCAGTTCCTCCCGCAGAGGTGCGAACAGAGGGAGGAGTCCCTCGCCACTGCGGGCAGACGTGAAAAAATTAAGGGAGCGTTCCTCTTCCCTACATCGGTTTGATGAAGGACCAGCATCCACCCGGTGCCGGGGGCTCCAGAAGTGCGCGTGTGTCCCTTGGGGACACGGAGCAGGGAAAGAACCAGGAGCAGCCCGCACCCCGCGGGCTCCACGCTGCGTCCTTACGGCCTCGCCCTGCCCCAAAGCCGCACCCGCCGCCCATCCCCTGCGGACGGAGGAGGCAAAGCCCCTCTCCCAAGTACAGACGGCCCTCGCACCCCGCGCCGGATGCGTTCTCTGTGCGCGGCCCGAGCTCACCGCTTGCAGCAACCAGGGCACGGCGCGGGCTCCGGGCGGGGGCAGCGCTGGGTCTCCCGAGCACGGGCAGCCCGACAACGCCGCAGCCCGAAGCCCGGCTCGCATCGCAGCGCACCGGGAGCGCAGCAGAACCGCACCGTTTCGGGGCTCACCGACAGCGGCACCGCATCGCCCCACCGCACGGCGCCCGGCAAACCGCCCCCGGCCCCGCGCACGGCCGCGGCCCGAGGAGCCCTGCACGGCTGCGGGGCTCGCGGAGGAGGATGCGCTCACCATTTTGCCCGCCTCCATGGCCGCTCCCACCGGGCCTCGCCGGAGCCCGTTCGGCGGGGCCGGGCCCCGCTCCCCGCTCCCCGCGGCTCCGCAGCTCCCACGGCGGCGGCGCGGGGCGGGAGCGGGGCGGGGGCGAAGCGCGCTCCCGCGGGGCCCCGCGGAGGGATGGGGGGAGGGAGGCGGGAGCGAGCTCAGTCCTGCGCCGAACAACAAAGGGCGACCGCGGGGTCGGTGCACGGCTGAGTCTCCCCACGCCGGGAGCGCCCCCGAGCTCGAGGACTCGGGGCGGCGAGGGGTGAGCGGGGGGTGCCCCTCTGCCCCAGCCCTGCCCTGGGGCCATGGGACGGGGAGCAGCCGGGCAGGAGGGAACACAGCAGCAGGTCGGTGTCTTTGTTTTTCGGTCGAGAAGCGCTTAAGTGGTTTCACATAGGAGGCACAAAGGAAACCCAAACAACTCCGCTCTCATTTTTTAAATTCCCTTGAAGCAAACCCAAAGCGGAGAGAAGGAAAAGCACCGCAGCACTGAAACACAGCCATCCCTGTGCAGACAGTTCCCAGCCTTGGAGAAAAGATGCTGCATGGCGCCGGCCGTGGGCTAGCGGGGCCACGTCCCAGGCTGCTGTGCTCTGCTCGCGGCTCAGCTGCTCACTAAGGGTCTCAGCCGCCCAGTTTTCACACCTTACCCTCAGCTTTCACCCGTTGCCCTCACACTGTAGATACCTGATGATGTGAAAAAAGTCCCAAAGAGCGAATTCCCACTTCCAATGAACCTATGGGAGAAAGTGCTCTGATTCCTATTCCTCATCCCAGCCCATGAGTACACACAAGACAGCACTCTGGGTACAAGCACCTGTCCCCATCCCCATCCCAGCACATCCCTGCAGCACGTGTGGCAGGAGCCATGCATCCGGTCCGCACAGTATCAACCACAGCTCAGGCAGGAGACAAAGCCTGGATGGAGCACTGTGGGGTGAGAAAGGGAGCTAGGTATGCTCCCTCCTAGCTGCAAAGCCCTGAGTTCAGCAGTGCCTGGCCACTGATGGGATTTGGGATGAAGCCCACCATGTGCCCCAAGGAAACCTCAGTAACTTGAGTACAGATGTTATGAATGAAGACTGACCATCTGGGACCTGAGAAAATGCTGCATTCACTGCAGCCCCTCCTGGGAACACAGCATGAAAATGGAAGCTGTGTGGAAGATGAATGGTGTATGGAAGATGCATGGAAGATGGGAGCTGCATGGAAAATGAAACACAGGAGACAGACAGAAAATGTGAATGTCAGTCCCCATCACGCAGCCCAGCTGCACATGGCACTCCTGCCCTGTTGTCCCCCTGGGTTAATTAACTCAGCACCAGTTGGGCTTAGCATCACTTTGAACCAGACCTGGCAGTGCCTGGCTTGCTGGCCTGGACTCCATGGTGCAGAACTCCTCCTGTGGATGCAGAGCACCACGAGGCCGCAGCCCTGCAATTATCACCTCCTAGCCGGGCTTTAATACCTCATTTGCACACACAGGGACCTTAAAGTACTGTGTGCCACGAGCACAGCCCAGAGCACAGTGGAAAACAAAGAGAACCGCTCACATTCAAAGAAGAACCCAGTTCTGTCCTCCACCATGACATAGTGAGTTTTCCTACTCTGCCACCTGCATGGGGATTACATAGCTTTTAAAATAATTTGCAGGATCCCCAGTTATTTCACAGCAAACCATGTCAGCTCATCGCCATTAAGCTCATCTGGCTTTCATCTCAGCCAGACCGAGAGGAGGCAGGGACAGAGCAGAATGGTGCTGGGTGAGCTCTTGCCATGGGTGCTGCCATCAGGAGTGTCATGAGTTGGTGCCATGAAAGACATTCCCATATGGAGTTGCTGGAGCCTGTGTCCAGGTCATGTCCCCTCCTGTGTCAGTGCAGCACGGACAGCAGAGCCATCAGGGAATGGGAAGACCCAGCTCTGGAGCAAAGAGGGCTCAGAGGAATCTCTTAGGCTAAAGGGCAGGTACAGGAGCCAGGGCAAGAAAAATAGCAGCCAACTCTCACTGAAATGAAGGGAGTGAGGCACAAAGCATGTTGGCAAATGGGGCTGTGCGTCACTGCAGGCAGTTTGACAGGGTCAGTCCAGCTCTGATCTGCAAGTCGCTGTGTTTGCATGGTTTGATGTTTTTTAGTTCTCTCTGAGCTCATGCTCCAAGGGGAGATGCAGCAGAGCTGGGTCCACCCTGCGATGTGAACCGTTTGTGTCTCAGAGTTCAATGGTCCCTTTTTCTCCCCCACTGCCTGTTTTACCAGGTCTAAAAATACTTTGAAGCCTTTTAAACCCTCTTCCCTTGCAGCCTCCTCCCTGCTCGATGACTAATGACATCTGGAGCTCCCTCCTGATATCTCCACACTCCCCTGGGAGGAGAGCTGGAGCAGCTTTTGGGCACCCCACGGAGTCACTGTGCACTCACCACAGGATTATCCCCTGTGGGTTTGCATTTGCTGTCCCATTGCTTGGGATGTCCTCCTCCCCGCTCCTGCTTGGAAAGGGTTGGAGCTGCACAGCTGCTTTGTGCGTGAGGGCAGCGTATGTTGTCCCTGCACTGGGAGTTGTCTCCTCAGTGATCTCTCCTCAGGGGATGCATTTTTTTCCAGCTGCCTCAGCCTGGAGGAGCCATTCAACCCAACACCCATAAAGAGTTGGTGGCTCCCGGGCCTGCCAGGGTGCAGCAGCTGGAAAGGGTTTGCAGACCCCTACGCATAATGCAGAGTTGCAAGGCCAGTGACAAGCACTGAGCACATAGAAAACCATTCGCTTTCTGCTTTGCAGGCTTTAGGCATCCTTAGCACCAGTCCTGAGTTCTCATAGCATCCTGAACTCAGTCCTGAGTTCAGCGCAGCTGTGCTGAGCTTTGGTTCTGCTCTGCAGAGCTGGGGTACACTTTAGGCTGTGTGGGGGTCATTGGCTGCACTGCACTACTCTGGAGCCATTCAGAGGAGAGCATATGCCTGAAGTGAGTACAACCGAGGGTGAAGCAGCTGCGTTCCAGTACCGAGTTGTGCATGAGCCATGGAGTGGCACTTTAGGGTGGACTGCAAAGCTGCTTGTGTGCTCCAACACTCCTGAAAATCTTGCCAGACTATTAATGCCCAAATACCTACAAATCTTGATTTACGATAATACCCTATTTAGTGCAGTACTTATAAAGCTCAACTCATTAAAAAACTTTCTAATACTGCAGTTCTCCATGCATGTAATACTGCAGTTCCCCGTGCATGTGAAAATGAGAGCAAAAAGCTGAGGGTGTAGGGTGGGCAGCTCGGGCTGTGGGGAGGGCCTGTACTATGCTCTATTGTGCTGTCAATATATAGATTTTCTTCCAAAATTAAATAATACAGCCACAGTTCATGCCCCTGCTATTGATAATGTGTTATTTTTAGCTGCAGGTTCCATCAATGTCTGCTCATGTTCCAATGCCTGCAGCCGGGGCTGGTGTGGGGCAAGCAGGAGCTCAGCAGCTGCAAAGCAACGAGCTGAAAAATGCGCGAGAGATGGGAAGCAATGACAGTGCCTGCCCTGTGGGATCCCACCACTGCAGGGCTGCTCTGCGGGACAGAGACAGGTGCAAACCCTGCATCCTACTGGGCAATGGGCACAGAGCCTTGCTAGGGGCAGATGGGGCAGGCACCAGCTTATGTCCTAAAGCCAAAAGGACAGCATTCAGCAGCATCAGTACCACATGGGTGTAACCGAATTGCAGCAGAAGGATGTGAAACCTCACGTCTAACCTCAGCTAATATTAAGTGGCCGCTTGCTTAGCACTTGCAGATGTCTCTGTCCCCTGCATCTCCACATGGGCTCTCTGGAAAGCCCTTGTGACTCCAGCGGAGGCTCGGTTTTCCTTTACATGCATACAGCCCTCTCTGCACAATGCACCACTTGAGTTCTGCACTTCCTTCTTGCGAGCTGAGGGGACTAGATAAGCACAACACCCAGCAAAAGGAACTGGGGTCAGCAGAGTTCATCAGTGTGTTGCCCAAAAACCAGTGCTGTGCTCTGTGCTCACACTGCTCCCCTTGTCAGACAGCTGGCATGGGGAAGGGTGGCTGGGCGCTCCTCCATCCCCTGGGTGCTTCTCTGTCCCCTGGCTGCTCCCCTTTCCCAGGTGTTCCTCCATCACTTAGGTGCTCCTCCACTCCTGGGTGATCATACTCTCCCCGGGTGTTCCTCTGTCCTCTGGCTGCTCCTCCACCCCCTGGTTACTCCTCTTTCCCAAGTGCTTCTCGACCCCTTGGATGCACCTACATCCCCCAGGTGCTCCTCCATTCCCTGGGAGCAACTCCATCCCCCAGCATGCTCCTCCATCACTGGGCGCTCATCCATCCCCATTCCCCCTTTGAGCCCCCAGGGTGCATTCAGCTAAATGCTCCCAGGCAGAAATCAATGGCTCCCGCTTTCTCCTCACTTCTTCACCTTGCAGCCCTTCCATAACAGGATCGTTCCCATAAATTATTCAGGAAACAAGTCGATAAAATGCAGCTCCCATTGAGTTCCTTTCAAAACCCTTAAGTTTTGCCTCACAGGCACCAGCTTTCTTTACGGGGAGCCAGGGCGGCAGGGCTGCTGCAGAGGAAGCACAGCCAAAGTAACCCCACCCATCACATCCTTGGACACTTGGAGAGGTGGATGATGCCCCATGCCTGGCAGTATTCAAGAGGAATTTGGACAATGCCCTCAATTGTCCAAAATGCTCTAACATTCCATTAGTCCTAACATTGGACTCTACGATCTCCTGTAGGGCCCTTCCACCTCTGGCCATCAGTCAGAGGCCATGAAACCCGTGGGGCATGAGGCAAAGCAACTGGTTCCAGAATGATGGGTACAAATGGGAGTTCCCAGTAACTGTGTTCTTGACACCCTGGTACTTTCACAATGTGGATTTTCTGGTACCATCACCACTGCCTTCCCTGTGTGATAGTTAATATTAGAGACCAGAGTAGGGTCAGCCGATGGACAGATATCCTAGGTTCAGGTTAGAAAATGGCCTCACATTGCTGACAGTGACAAGGCCAGGGCAGCCCAGGCTGCAGAGAGGTCCCAGCATGGTGACCTTGCGAGTGGCACTGACCTGTGCTCAGCACAGACTCACAGAGTGGTTGGGTAGGAAGGGACCTCACAGCCCCCCCAGCCCCATCCACTACCATGGGCTGGGTGACCCCCAGCTTAGGCTGCCAACAGCCCATCGATAGCCTGGGGCATCTCCAGGGATGGGGAATCCACAGCTCTGGGCAGCAGTGCCACCACACCACCACCTTCACAGTGAAGTATTTCCCCCTCGCACCTAATTTTCTGATGGACTCACAATAGGAGAAGAGCAGTTGCATTATGGTACCTAAGTGCACGCTTCCATGTAGATTCATAGATTCATAGATACATTAGGTTGGAAAGGACCTACAAGATCATCTAGTCCAACCATTCTCCTATCACCATCTCTACCCACTAAGCTACTAAACTAAATCCCTTAGCACCTCATCTGAACGCTTCTTGAACAGCGCTAGGGATGGTGCCTCAACCACCTCC
>VXAB01006014.1:271364-296799 GCA_013399175.1 Odontophorus gujanensis | reverse complement strand
TGTCAAAGGCCTTGCTGAAGTCCAGGTAGACTACATCAACATCCTTTCCCTCATCTACCAGTCTGGTCACCCAGGCATAGAAGGAGATGAGGTTGGACAAGCACGACCTGCCCTTTGTGAACCCGTGCTGGCTGGGTCTGATCCCCTGGTTGCCGTGCATGTGCCGTGTGATCTCCCTCAAGATCATCTGCTCCATAACTTTCCCTGATACTGAGGTCAGGCTGACAGGCCTGTAGTTCCCTGGATCTTCCTTACGGCCTTATATGCTCTTACAGAAGCAGCAGCGGTCACACTGCTCCTGCTCAATCTTTCTCGTGCTCAGGATGTGCGTTTGTTTGCTACAAGTGGGGAAAGCAAAAGCATGTGGTGCAGCAGGACGTCCGCTGGGATGCGGGTGGAGCAGGGCGTCTTCAGTGCCAATACTGTGGTGGAAAAAAAACAGTGTTTGGAGGAAACAGCTCCTGCTGCCTGCCTGAGGCTTACAAGCGGGGCAATCACAGGCACAAAAGGCTGCAAAGTTCCTTCCTGAGATCCAAATATTAGTTTTTACTCATTTTCCATTTCTGAAAACAAATGCTGCTGGCCTGGAGTGCACTAGCAAGCCGTTTTACTTCCCAGCCCTAAAACAAAGGGCTGCACTGTGGTGTGCTTCCAGCTCTGGGACTGCTGCTGGAAAGGAATCGAGAAGGCAAAACCCTGCCCTGGGCGTGGAACACATGCCTGTGCCATCCAGCAGGATATGGAAAATTGCACTTGAACTGCACACAGAGGATCCAGAGCCATCAGGAGTCTCTCTGGAGGCAGAGAAGTCCCTGCATGGCCACCATTGTACTATGGCACCGTGTGGAGGAACCCTACTCCACGTCTTCCTGGCTTTACCCCAGGGATGCTGCAGCAAAGCCTGAAATCTTCCAAGTGTTCGTGATCATCATACTAGATATGTCCAATTTAATTATTTTTATGCCATTCTGGAAACTCCCAGGCTGCGGCATGGAGCCAGCACAGCACAGGTCCTCACTACCTCCTCCCAGAGGAGACCTGCGGAGACAAGGGACATACAAACACACTGTGAGAGCTCAGACCCATGGAAGAGCAGCACCCAGCACTGCTGTGAAGAAAATCCTCCACATTCCTTTAGGCAATGGGGACTTGGAGCACATTTTTGGATGCTGTCTCCTGGCTGAGTGCAGCCTCACCCATCCCAGTGGTGTGTGGAGCTGAACACTGTCCTCAGCCCTCAGGGCCACTGCTGCACTTGGGTGCTGTAAGCACAACGCATCCCTTGAAGGCTAAAAGCAAACGGGCATTTGGAGGTGCTCAGAAACCTACAACTCACTTATCAGAAGAGAGCTTGGCAGACTCTGATCCTCCATTATCTCTGATAGCAATCAGCAGCTCTCAACATCTCCACGCTCTGCAAAATCTCCTTTTTCCTTCTCCCAAGGGGAAGAGAAGGTGGAGATATATACAGAATAATTGATCACGTGGCAGAAGAAATGGGGAAAAAGGGTTAAAACCATCAACAATGCAATGCATGCAGTGCGGCTGATTGCCATTTCCATGTAGTGGCTGATGAGCAGGAAGACTTGGCTCAGCTTTGACTCGGGTGCATTCTTTTGGCAAAGTGTAAGAGATGTGAAGTGGGATGTCCCGCAGGCACTCCCAGCAGGACCAGGCAGCAGAGCACAGCCCCAGCCCCAGTAAAGAAGACAGAAGCCTGACACGAGAGGCACAGGGCGTGCTTCCCAGATGGGCATTTGCAGCAAACTTGGACATCTCTGTTAAAAAAATAAAACGGGAATGCATGAGACTGTGCCTATTTCTAGCTGTGGCTCCACCCCTGTGCACTTGGCCTCCTCCACGACTCAGTAATTCAAGGCACTGCTTTTGGAGCTATAAACAGAGGCCAAGTGGGACTGCCATCGCTGAGGAGACAAACAAGAGCAGAGCATGGGGTGAGCCCGTGGGGGCAGGGGGGTCTGCAGCAGCAAAGGGACCCAGGAGTGTGTACCTTTGCACCCTCCAGGCAAGTGTTTACCTCCACAAAAGCAGCCAGACCTCGCTGGCTCTGTAGGAACATTTCATTCCCATCTGTGAAGTAAACAAAGTGCTTCTTGCCGGGAAAGTATGGGATCTCCACCAGGTTACAGACTGGGAACGATGCCACCAACAGAGTTTTTCCCAGGCAGCACGGGATTCAAGGACTTCCTCTCCCCCACTCCAGCCATGCCTTCAGAACTTCCCACATTGCCAGAGGAAGGGTGACTTCTGCTGGGAGCACTTCTGGAGGCCATTCTGCTGGAGCAAGCGGCACATGGGATATGACACGATGCCAGTACACTGCAGGTGCTGGAAACAGCAGCACGGGTGATGACAGCCATGTGGAGCTGGACTGCAAGGTCCCTGGGGGTCCCTTCCACACTGGGATATTCCAGGACCTGGGGCTGCCAGGAAGAACAGGGACAAACCATGGGTGTGTGTGGCAGTGCACTTTGTGCTTACAGAACCCTGTATGCTTGTCCACTTTATGTGAACACAATGACTGGAAAATGCTATTTTCCAGTCAGCAACTGCTAATTAAAATAGAAAGCAATGCCATACACTCTCTAGAGAGCTCTGGGCTGCTTGCATGGAATAAAAGAGACAAATGTTAACAATAACAGCAAGTCTCCAGCCCTGCCCTGATGAGAGAAGCCTCTGCTCCCAAAGGGTCCCTTTGTTTGCAGCAACTTGCCTCCTCATTCTCTATGGTAAATATTTAATGTGCCATCTCCAGCAGCCCAGCTGCTGGGAGAAAAGTGCTTTCTGGGTCTGTGTCTGTGGGCCATAAGGCAAAGCGAGAGGTGGGGGGTGAGAGACATAGGGCCCCCAGGACACCCCAAAGCCCATGACAGTGTTGGGTGCCTTGGGATGGATGTGCACAGAAACCTGGTCTGTACAGGGAGCAAGGCCATCAAATTGAGCCTAAGTGTAGTTCCATAAAACTGCGAAACAGTCAGGCTGTAACAAAAGTAGAAGGCAAAATTATTGAAGTCCTGCAAAATGATGGTTGCAGATCTGGTAGTGAGAGAATGCAATGGTGCCTGCCCATCCCAGCACCAAACCAGCATGGGGGGCAAGGAAGACAAGGCAAGGAAGGGATCAGTGAGCACATGCTGAGCCCCATGGGCAGGCACGGAGGTGGAGGTTACACACCAGTGGCACACTCACCTGGAAGTGTCCCTGGATGAGCTCCCCAGGGCATGAGCCCAGAAACATCCCACCAAAGGAGGAACTGAAATTCTTCCATTACAAAAGGAAGCTGCACATGCTAGGACATAAAATATTAAATGTCTGCACACAGTTTGAGCCAGGAACTTTTCCTACTGCGTGCAGACTGGGGGTGGTTTACCTGCCACTCTGGAACAGCAAACAATGCACATGGCCAGCAGCAGTCAAGGACACGCGCATCCGGGCCACAGCACCACTGATTGCTTGTTCCCTCCAGACACTCTGTCCCCAGGAAGTTTTCTTGGTTGCTGACTGTGCAAAATGAATCAGAAGACCACGGCCTGGCCCTCCCTCTGCTCCTCATGCCGCTGCATCATCCAGGCTGTGGTAACAGCAGCAGGACTGGGGTGCCCCGACTGCCCCAGACAGACCCCTTTAGGACTGGGTGGGTTTAAGTTAATTCTCTGTACCTATGCATAGCTGACACTGAGCTGCAAAACTGGAGGTGACCAAGTTTGGGGTCTTGCAGTGTCTCCATGGATCCAGCTCCACCAGCACCTCCTTTGCTGCCATCCACAGCCCCACCTGCTCCTTGCACCCACTTCCTGAGTTCAGCATCACAGGAAAACCTCAGTTATTTCTGCATGCATTAAAAAAAAATAAATCCCATCATCCCAGATTTCATTAAAGGGAAAGACAGACCTCATGCAGCTAATCTGGGAGAAGAGAAACTATTTTCTTTCACACAGATGTGGGGACTGAAATAAGTTCCTCAGCAAGACTTGCTGACTGGAACTGTGATGACTCATTTCTTCACTGCTGAAGTTGTATTCACTCCCAAGCACCTCTAATGCCTATTACAACAAGACACTGAGAGCGTTGGGGATCACTCAGGACAAGGCCCAAGAGCTTGATTTCCTGGAGATGAAAGAGCAGAGAATTAATCCCCTGTACCACTGGCTCCCCCAGGATGGGCTCAGCTGGCTTCATCCCTCACCCTCCATAGACAGGAGCTATTTTTTCCTGTTCTTGCCAGTGTCAATATGTTTCTTTAAATATCTGTACAGAGAGGCAATATATATAGCAACATGCTGGTGCTTTGAAAGGAGCCTCATTTCCTCTGTAAGAACTGAAGTTCTTGGCAAAACTGCAGCATCTGAACCACAAAAATGGTTTTGTAAAAGCAAAGATGTCAGAAGCAAAACGGCATTTCCTCCATGAGGCCAAATCACAGTGAACTGGCTCCTGGATGGGGAACGTCACAGAGCTCACTGCAATGCATGCAATGGGATTTGGAGTGCTATGGGAGCAGGGCTGCTCCTCACCAATGCCCACCTGCAGAAGTGGCTCCAGAAGTCGTGCAGCAGCAGAAGACAGCAAAGGCTGGTGGCAGAGCTTGTACTGCAGGAGATGGCACAGAGCAGAGCTCCGAGAGGTTCCTTCTGGGAGCTCAGTCACCACCTGTGGCTGTACTGATGTCTTCCTAAGGGGATTTATTTCTCAGGCAGAAGATGCTATTAGTGCTGGTCCTGTACCAGTATGTGTCTGTAAGACCCCTATGGCTGCACACAAGGAAGGTACGGTGGCTGCAGTGGGTGATTTGCAATCTGCATTTCTCCCCACCAGGAACAACTTGCAGAGAAGTGCAAGCTTTTCAGATTTCCTGGAAGAATTTTAAGCAAGAAACATTTTCTCCCAACACTTGCCGCAATCAAGAGAAAGCCCAGCAGACAAATGCCCAAGGACACTGATGGGCATGGGACATGGCACAACGCACACAGGTGTCCCCTCTTCAACGCCAAGCACCACCTCCAACAGCACCACTGCCTCCAAGGCAAACACAACAAGATCTAACATGGACACAACATGTACTCCTAACATGATTCTACTCAAGCCTTGGGACAGCACTGAGAACCACAGCCATGACAACAGCCCCATCCCAAGTCAGGCTGCAGCCCAGAGGGACAGACATAAGTCAGGCCAGGAGCATCCCCACAGCCAAGCATGCCACTCCTCGCTGCTGCCCTGGACACCAGCACCCACTGAGGAAGCCTCCAACATCACCGCTTTCCAGGCATGTTTGCCCCTCTCCAGCATTTGGTTTCCCAAAGGAGGGTACAGGCCATGCAGGACACCAGAGGCAGCTGGGCAGATGTGCTCAGGGTGAGGCACGAAACTCTCCCATACAGTGAGTTTTTCATACAATATTCATCCCTATCCACAGTGCTGGGGGTGCTCCTGGGGCTGGCAAAGCCATTGTCTGTGGGGGTGCAGGGGCAGCCAGTGGCACAGCAGAAACACTGGGTTACTTTGTGTCCTGCTATGATGCCTGGTACTCAGCTCTATCTGTGCAGATCCTCTGCATTTCACAGAAATCCTTCCTCCCCCTGAAGCCATCTCAAGATCTTGGCTCACCCAAATGCCAAACACCTCATCTCTGCCAAGGCAGTGCATCATGTTCACGCACTATGATATCAAGACATGCTCCTCTGCCCCATCCTGGCATGGGAACACCCACAGAAGGAGCAGGGAGGAGAGGGGAAGCCAGGCAGGGAAGATCCGGAGGAACACACAAAAGGAAGGGGGTCTGGGTTTCAGCCCTTCCCTGCACACCTCCAGCACAGGTGAGCCTCAGCACAGAAAGATGGCATGACACCCCATAACCACCACCAGGGCTTTGCGGAGTGCTCTCATCTCCCCTTTGACCACATGAGGTGGTGGTGCCCAACCCCAGCAGGTGTTACCCAGGACACCATGAGCCCTTCTGACACGCTTTCTAGGACCCTAGGACTCTTTCAGCCCCAAACATTTTTCCATGTTTTGATGGTCATGTTTGGGAGCAAGAAGGGGATGGGGCTGTGCATGCAGAAATACAGGTACAACCTTCATCTGGAAAACTGTCAAGCAGATAGAACTTCGGTTAAGAATTAAAGCAATAGAGAAAACAACAGCATAAGGTTTCTGCAATAAAACCCCACTAAGAAGTTTGACAAACATTGTGGATGACCATTGTGCGGAAGATCTGAGGGGCACCTCCAAGTTCCCTAAACTACAGAGAGAGAATTATGCAAAGGGAACAGGGCAGGAAATTGCACAAAGCTGAACACCCACAGGAACTGAGAGCCACGCGGGGCCCAAGGCAGTGCCAAGAACAGCTGCTGGGCCCTGTGCAAGCAGGGAGCCCTGTGCCAAGCCTCACCCCACCTGAAATCCTCACATTTCCCCTCCTGCGAAGCTGATGGAGCTGCTCCCGGTGAACTGTCACTATGGAGCCAGCAGACACCCGCTCCATCCCCCAGCTGCCTCCCACCAGCTCCCTAAGCTCTGTGCCTCACCAGGGGAACTCCCCAGCTGCTCCCACACACCCCTTGTCCCCACATCACCTTCTTTCCCCCAAGGAGCCTGCGCACCCCTGCTTCCCCAGCAGAGCCAAGGCTGCGCCTTCAGGACCACACGGCCAGGCTCCACTGCTGCAGCACAGCCCAGGGCCACACCAACGGTATGCCAGCTGTCCCTGAGACACAGGGGTGACAGCTGTGGGGACCTGAACCATGGACCCGATGCCAACAGGCCACACCCCGCACAACCCAGGCCACCACAGTCCCACCCAAGATGGCGGCCAACAGCCCACATGGCTGAGCCGCGCAGGCCCCGCCCACTCGTGTTATCCCCGCCCACTCGGATTGGCTCCGCCCATCCAGGGCTGCCCTGTCCAATGAAGCCCTCTCTCACCACCCGGCTCGTCCAACTTAGCCCCGCCCACATCCACAGGTTCCGCCCACTGCACACTCCCCAGCTCCCCGGGCACGACCACCCCCACCACTCAGCCCCGCCCCCCTGCCACCCCCCCCCCCAACACAGCCCCGCCCATTTGTGTCGCCCCCACTCCCGCTCCGGTCCCCGCCCCCCCGGGGCGGTACCACCCGCCGGGGCCGCCCTGCCCGCACCTGGGCACGCTCGAAGCTCTCCGCCTCCAGGCCGCCGCCGCCCGCCCTCCGGCTCAGCACTCTGGGCAGCGGGTTGGCCGCCTGCCGCATGGAGCTGCTCACGCGGTCCATAGCTCCGCCGCGGCGCTCCCGCTCCGTCGCACGCTCGCCACCGCTTCGCTCGGCGCCGCTGCCGGCAGGGCCGCGCGCCATTGGCCCCTCTACCTGCCACTCACGGAGCGGTCCGCCCCTCCCGCACCCCGCCCTGCGTCCGTCCTTTTACTCTCATTGGCTGCTCCTAACGCCGCTCAGAACGAGTCCTCGGGAGGGCAGGTCTCTAGCCGCGCAGGCGGGCAGCTCACGTGATCTCCGCCGAGCTCATTGGTACGGCCGCACGCTGCTCAACATTAGATCCCGCCTCGCCTTCAGGGGCCGCCCTCTCCTAGAGCCCCCCCGCCCTATAGTCCAGCCCCCTCGCAAACTCTGCGGTCGCGGCGGCTGGTGCTCACGCACTCCGCCCTTCCTCGCTCCTCGTCCGGAGCGTCCGCGCGTGGCAGCGATGGAGCGTGGCGGCCCCTGGCGGGCGGGGTGTGCATGCACGGAGCAGGCGGCGGCGCGCTCGGGGCCACCGACAGCGCCCCGCAGGGGGAAGGTGGCGGGGAAGGGTTGTGGGTAGGGGGCTGCGGGACGGGAGGCAGCTGCAGGCCCCCACGGGCACTGCTCGCTGCGAAGGCGCTCCGAGGCCGTTCCCTGGTTAATCCCTGGCGATAGTGAAGGAAAGCGCGGGGGGGGCTGAGCTGAGACTGTGCCACCCGTGTTCTGGGACTGTAAAAGCAGACTTAAAATCATTGTCCCCTCTTCTGTGTATCTGTGCAGAGCCATCCTGTCTGCTTCAGCAGGGGTGATGGTGCGATCTGGGCTGAGCTGCTTGGGATGTGGGTTGCCTTAAGCAATTGTGCAAGCGGTTATGGGCTGCGTAAGTCGCTGTCGAGGCGTGTTTTTCAGTTGCCACACACACACAGCAGACCTGTGAGCAGGCTGCTGGTGTGACACACTTGCACATCTCTGTGCTTCTGTCTCAGGTTCCCGGCTGCTGGGAAAGGGCCAACACTCTGCAGCCAGGCCGTCCCCGCCCCGGCTTGTCTTGGTCTCCCTGTCTGCCTTCTCTCTAATGCACTTTCTGGAAACCTGCCTCCTTCCTTGGGTCTGGTCCCAAAGGAGCTTTAGCGGGTTTAATTCAGCCGCTATTGCAGCAAGATGATTAATAATTGAATAAATGAAGTCATTGCCGAATAGAGATGAAGGAACAGATGACCACAAAGGAAAGGGAAAGATTGGATGTCTGCCAGCCCCACCCCTCTGCCTGGCTACAAGCACCCTGCTCCAGCATGGCCCTCAGCAAGCAGGTCAGGGGGCTGCAGGGTGGCTGCACCGTGGACCCTTGCAAGGGGCTCCATGTTAGCTGCTCTCTCTCACTGAGGAGCAGTCACCATCTCTCTGTCCAAGGTGAGGGCTCAGTGCCCATTTTGGGACCTGGGCTGCCCAGTGGTGAGATGCCTTGCTTGAGCAGGATCAGAGGGCAGATGGACACAGGCCAGAGTGGGTTCTTTGTACCAACTGCTTCCACACAGGGGCTGCAGCAGCATGGAGCCAGAGCCAGCCCATGGTTAGATGTTTAGAGTGCCCTGTGGTGCTCATGGGGCTCTGTAGGAATTTGGGGCACTGCTTTCTGGTGGGAGCAGGTACCTTGCAGGATATGAGACGCTCAGAGTGAGCGTAGGGCTGTCTTGAGCTGGTCTGCTCCTCTGCCTCAGGTTTCATGGGAAGGTAATTGGGGAGGGCTGGAAGTGAGCAGGGTAGAGGAAAGATGGGCTGGGCACCACTGCAGCTGCCCAGAAGGTACTTCTCAGAATCTATGGCTGGGTTTCCTCTGATCAGTTGCTCCTTCCTCTACCCCAGTTCCAAGAGGTTGGGCTGTAGCCTGGAGGCAAAGGGCAAAAGGAGAGCCTGTCATGGGGGTGTCTGTGAGGACGGATGCTTCCCAGCTTAATCTTGACCTGAAGGACCTGCAAGCCATAGGGAACAGGAAATGGCAGGAGTGTGGCCAGAGGGGGATGTGAGGGGTGTGAGCCCTGACTAGGCAGAGGGACACTCTGTTCCCAGGGCTGGGAGCTGCAGGCTCCTTGTCCAGCCACCCTCGCCAGCCAGAACTGGAGAGTCCCAGGGTGCTACTGCCACACTCCTCAACCTCCTGTGGCCTGGCCCAGGCTCAGCAAGAGCACAGATTCCCCCTTGTTTCAGCAATAAAATAGAGGCACAGAGAGAACCACAGTCTCTCCTCTGTTATCCAGCTGGCTGGGTTGGAGCATGCAGGCATGGGGCTCTGTGCAAAGATCCTGCTCTCTTTGCCCTGGAAGTGAGCCCTCAAACAGGCTTCCACACTTCTGGAGACAGTCTAAGACACAAAATCCTGAGCTCCCTGAAGCAAAGAAGCCAGCCCTGGTAGGCATATCTGGAGGGAAGTGTTGTGACAGTCCTTCCACAAATGCAGTAATGGCACCACAAGTTCAAACCTGGTGATGAGGCTGAGCGTACAAATATAGGAAGAAGTGTTTTCTGAGCCAAAGTGCCCACGTGGTGCAGGGTGAGGGCTGGGTCTTGGGTGCAGGGTGGTTGCGCAGACCCAGCAGGAGAGTCTGGCAAAGCGAAAGGCATATGGAAGCAGGTGGAGCCTGCACATGAGTCTTCATTATCTTCCGATCCCATTTTTTTAATACGTCAGGCAAAACTGCTGCTGAGTCCTTGTCAGCTAAAACCATCACAGAGTCTTTGTAGGAAGCAGCCTTGGACTGCTACATGGGGCAGTGAGCAGAGAGGGGAAGGGGGAGGTTGTCACTCAGTAGGATTGCCACTGCCCAAGCACACAGGGAGCTAAGGAGCCTGAGGGCACCCTATGCTCCATACCTGGGTGAGCTCCCCTGCTTGACCAGGTTCTGCAAGGAGGGATGCAAACCCAAGCATCACTAGGTGTGTTCTCTGCACTAAAGCCTCAGCAGCTACCTCCCATTTTCCAGGAATCCAAAAGCAAAGCCGAGCATGGCTTGCAGCTGTATCTCCAGGCCAGAACTTTGCTGGGCTGGCTGCCCAGGTGAGGAACTCGCTGGAGAGCAGGGCCTGGAGGTGAGCAGTGCTTGCCATCTGCTGGACGGCTTCTCCACTGCAGGTCAGCAGCTGCTGCTTCACACTGAGCCCTAGGCTGAGCATATTGCATATCCTGCTCCCCGCAAGGGCAGAACTCAGCTTTGCTTCTGTGTTATAAGTCAGCATGTGATCACTGAAAGAACGTCTTCTGTATGGCTTGGGGCATGCAGGGTTGTGTGTGGGACTGTGTAGCAGCAGATGCTTGGAGAGGTCAGGTCCTGACTATCCCAATGCTGGCATTCAAATGGCTTTCTGCAGTTTCTCTGATCCTCAGCTGCTGAACCTAAACTAGTCCCTGAGTGCTATAGCTGCTGGGCAGACTGGCCCAGCCTCAGGCAGGGTGGTGCTTGGTGCTGAGAACATCTTCAGGGAAACCAGGGCACATCCAGATGGCTGTAATTTGGCAAAGGATGGCGTGGCCTTTGAAATGCTTCTGATATCTGTGGGACCAGCACAGCAGGCAACTGCCTCCTGCTCTCCAGAATCCTGGTCCCACAGCAAGGCTTTTCTAGGTGCCCTGTGTGTACCCTGGAAAATGACAGAAACTGCATTTCCTCCTTGCTGCATTTAGAAACAATTGGTGTCTTTCTGCCAATATTTACTGCAAATGTTAATCTATTCTGATATAGGAATTCCAGTCCAAGGCTTTCAATGCATTTTCATAGAAGCGCTGCAGACCTTACAGCCCTGAAAGAGCTGCTGGCCCAGGGAATCCACCACCAACATTTCTTGCACACAGTCAGGATGCACGCAGACTCAGGGTCCTTCCATCCCAGCAGTGATGGTTCCAGACGTGGGCGCTGTGGATCTGCTGAAGAGAAAGGCAGCTTGTGCTGACTCCCTTGAATGTACACTCAGCCTCAAGCCATTCTCATTTAACAAATTTTCTTGAGCCTGTCACTTGAAATCCATGCCCTGGCTCAGACACTTGGAAATGTCCTTGTGATTCCCACGTCCCTCAGCAAGATCTCATCTGAGACCTTGCTTGTCTTTCTCAGGTTGGCAGCACCCTGCAGTCGCCAACTAACTGAATCCTACTCCTTATGTTTCCAACTGATCTGCTCCCAGTTCCCACAGTAGCCATGGGGCAGCTTCCCGAGGGCACGGTGAAAGCGTGACCCTTGATGAAACTCCAGAAGTGAGTCACGGCGGTGGAGCAGGCTACCTTCAGGGTTAAGAAAAGACTTCCTCCCACGTCCCAAAGCTGTTCTTGTAGTGAATCCAAAGACACCATATGTGGTTTCTATTGAAAGCTGAAACACTCCATACAGCAGAGGTTTTACAGACTCCATAAATAGCTGCTGTTTAGGATGTATGGTATGGAGGAGGCTTTAGAAATCAAAATATTTAGAGATTTGCATTATTTGTCTTGGCAGGAAGGAGCAACCAAGACTGAAATACAAAATCGTCCTTCAAGGAAGGAATAGAGTTGAGGAAAACAGTGAAATGTGGGAATAACAGAGGTGTCAAAACCTCCAAGAATTCTCTCTGCAATGAATGAGAGCAAGAAACATAGCCCAGTATATCTGAAAGAAGCAAGAATTCATTCAAAACGCCTAGGCACATATATATTTCTGATAGAAAACACTGATTTTCAGGAAGAATTGTGACATTTCCATCAACAGCACATTTGAATATTGCAGGAACATCCAGAACACTCAGCTAAAAGCAGCTCCAAGCTGGGTTGTGTCACTGTGAGCTGCATGAGTGAGGATGTCTCCAGCTCATTCTCCAGCCTGTTATTCTTCTCTCTGTTTTATTCTAGTTCCCCATGTGGAGCAGTGAGTGTAACAGGAGCACTGTGATTGGCCTGAATGGGGAACGTGTGCAGATGCTGGATGTGAAAGCACTGGTGGAAATTACGGGAGCAAGGTAACAAGAGTGGGAAGTGTTGGTGGCACGTAGGTTAGCAGGTCATTGTGACTCCAACGTGTCGTGGTTTTCTCATCATCATCTCCTCATCTCATCTCATCTCATCTCATCTCATCTCATCTCATCTCATCTCATCTCATCTCATCTCATCTCATCTCATCTCATCATGAGGTTTCCCAACCTGCCTCTTGGTCAAATCTGTCTCCAAGCCTGCTTTCAGCACCCCCAGCCTCAATCTGCCGTCTGCTGCTGCAGGAAAGTGAGTAAGCTTGGTCTGGTACCTTGGTTGTGTCAAACCATCCCGTCTGTCATCTCTGGTGGCACATCCATCAGTCATGTGTTGCTGGGCTCATGGGGACACGGATGTGTGAAGGGCCTGCTAAGTCCAGACAGCTCCTGCCTGTGCTTCACCCACCGCTTCCCCAGCATCCCTGAGCAACAGCACAGGGTGTCAGCAATCCCAGCAATGGGGAAAGTGAGATACAGAGAAACAAAGGGATGGGTCAAGGCCTTTACTGCTGCAAAGGCAAAGCTGGAGGCTGAGCTATGATGGTTGCAGAAGGACTGTAGGGTGTGGGATGATATCTCATAGAGAGACACCTACACATAGTTTCACCCCAGCCCAGTTTTGCTGATGCTTAGTAACGCAATGTTTTAGTGAAGCAAAAAGCTCTGGGCTTATATAAGAGATCTTTCAGTGCCCTCCAGCCCACACTTTCTGAAAGTTCTGACTCAATTTCACAAAATTCAGTCTGCTGAGCTGTGGTGATGGTGTACATCATATCCTGGAGCACTTGAAAGCCCCAGGCCTGGAATAAGCTCTTCAACTGGTACAAGGAATCTTCTCACTTCCCCCATTGAGTTCCTCCTCTGGACTCTTACAAGGCCACCACAGTGGGCAGTGGTTTCTCATGTCTAAATATGTCCTCCCTCTCATGTTCTCCATCACAGAGGAGCCCAGTGGCTGCAGCTGTGGTTATCCAATGGCCACAAACTGCACCAGCACCAGCAATACCTTGCTCTTGCTCTTCCTCTGACTGCATGAGGCTTCATCCATAAGCCTTTGCCTGGAGGTCAGCAGAGCCCTTCTGTGGGGATGGAATGTTTCTGAGAAGAACTTCCAGCCAATGCAGTGACATTGTTCCTGTCCTAATTGGCACCAGCTGAGCCAGCAAATCTCTTTTGTATGTGTATATGGCTGCTGGGACAATGCCAGGAGGATGTCAGTACTACATCACTAGAGCCAAACTCCACCATGCTAACATCATCATGAGCTTCTAAAATTCTTGATGAAGGTTAATGGCCAGTTCTTGTGTCCACAGATAACACAGTGATATTTAAGCTGTCATGGCATTTGTGGAAGAGCAATGTAGCAACAGAACCAGTTACCTAATGAGTTGCTGCAAGTGATGGGAAGGAGTTGGAACGACAGGCGAGGAGCACAGACTTAGGGCAGTACTATGCTCTACCCTCTGCTCTGCATGGTTATGTGCTGGTGCTGCCCTGGTTTCATGATGAAAGCCCCATCACTCTGTGCAGTGCTGCAAGCAGGACACAGTGGCTACCTGCCTCGCTGACCTGCTGAACAGGCAGCCAGCATAGCTGGCATGATCCATGGCTCTTCCTGCTGCCATGGCTGCAGAGTCCACTGCTCTGCATTTCTGTGATGCAGATATTCTAGATACATCTGCCAGCTGTGCTCCTTCTCTGTCCATTGACGTGACTTCTAGGCAAAATCTTATGTAGCAGTACTTCTAGGTTTTCTCCTTCTAGGTTTTCGTCTGAGAATAGAAAAGAAGAGTTGGTTCACATCCTGTTCCCTCTTATTTCACAGTATTTTTTCATAGTATATCACTTACCACATCCGGGCACTGCTGCCCACTGGGGCTCTGGCTACTTCTCTTCACAGGATGGTGTAGGACTCTTTATCACTCTTTATACAGAATTTCTTAACACAGCACTTCTTCCATTGTGTCATGCTGCCTTTCTGCAGCATTTCATCGTGTTTCCAGCCTTGCACTCCTTTATAAAGCAAGCTGAGCCCAGGAGTCTCACATCAGTCCCAGCAAAGGACCTTTTGCAGCAGTCTAGCCTGGCTCCTACAATTTATCTCCACTGAATGCAAGTATGAAGTCCTCCTCAGCTGCCATTGCTGTTCTCATTGTGGCTGCCTTCTGCTGCGAGGTCTCCTCTGCTACACGTGAGTCCGAGCTCTCCACTCTGCCGTAACTGTCTGCTTACTCTTTGTGCTGTACAAGTCCCAGTAATTCTTGGTGGCTTTCTCTTCTGAGCGTCTGCTGCAAGAAAGGAGAGGCACATCTTGCTGTTTTTTGTCTTGCTGAGGGAAGGGTGACTGTGGTGGGAGACTATGGTGGGAGCAGCACCTTCTTCAGTGTGGCCCTTCTGGTCCTGCAAACCTGCTTCTCCCTGCTGGCACTGTTCCTGGGATGGCTTTAATCAGAAAACCTCTCTTCCCTCCCAGTTGCTCTCAGGTCGCGTGGACGCTGCTGCCTCAAATTCTTAGACAAAGCGCTTCCCCCGAACAAGGTGATGATGTATGAGTACACAGGAAGCAGCTGCCCCTACCCCGGCATTATGTGAGTAGTTCTGCCCAGATCCTGGAGCTGCCCACTGCAAAGGTGGCAGCATCAAGGAACCCCACAATGCGCTGTGTCCTGGCAAGGGGCATAACCCAGCTGGGCTCTGCCATGTTAGGAGAATGGCCTGGAAACTTTTCAGAGGCCAGTTCTACATCCCACGCAACTGGCTTCTGGTCCTCCCTGTTAGATCTAAGCAGGTCACCTCCACTGAGACAGAGGGTCCTGGGCAGGACAGCATGCTGCCTGGGGAAGGCAGCTTGAGGGGGAAGTGGCTTTCTCCTCTAAGGAGCAAGGACATCTATGATGACATTGAGCTCACCCCAGTGTGTCCCTGGGGCTGCTCTGCAGCTACAGAGGCGTCAGCTTGGTGGAGCTCCCCGTGGCCAGGAGCAGGTGTTTGCCCAGCCCTGCCCTCCCTTCTCCCCCACCCTTAAACTGTGTTTCCTTCTGCAGATTCACCACGTTTGAGGATAGGACATGCTGTGCCAACCCAGATGAGAAGTGGGTTCAGGACCTCCTAAATGTGGAGAAGCACAAGGGTGGCAGCAAGTGAACCATGCTCTGGTTCCTTGCAGCATCATTGCAGCTGCAGACCTCCCATCACAGCCGTCATCTCCTTGCCTGTGCATTTGGCAGACTGTTTGCTGTAGCATTTACCTTTATTTATTTACCTATTTAAGTGTATGTAAAAGCATTTTGATTTATTTGACTTCTGAAGGACAAACTTTTTGCTATAATTTGTACCAGTTGTCTTTTCGTTGACTTTGTGTCATAAAAACAATAAAAAGCTGCCCTTTGTCCCTCTGTCTCTCTCTCAGGACGCTGCATGGTCGGGCTGGGCAAGCAGACTGCACCCAACCCCATGGCGGCCCCATGGGCAGCAGGCCGTGCTGGGGCTGGGCAGCACCTGCACCAACATCCACTTGTCAGGCCTGGGTAGGGGGGGGTGGGAGCCCTTGGGCCCCACGCCGTCACACCATGACTGCCCTTTTGTCCCTGCAGGCCTTAACTTTCACTTTCACCCTCCGGGCCAGGAAGGCCACAGCCCTCAGGGCCGCCCCACTGGTGCCACGCTCCGCCCATGGCCGGGTGTCATCATCCCAGGGCCACACGCAGCAAAGCTGCCGGGCAGCGGTGCCCACCATGGCCCTGTCCGAAGCCCTGGAGCGGCTGTACGAGGAGGCCGTCTGCTCCATCTGCCTGGAGTACATGAGTGAGCCCGTCAGTGTCGACTGCGGGCACAACTTCTGCCGTGGCTGCATCGGGAAGCACTGCCAGGAGAAGGGGTTGTGGAACAACGCGCCTTTCTCCTGCCCGCAGTGCCGGGCTCCCTGCCGCCGCAGCAGCCTGCGGCCCAACCGGCAGCTGGCCAACATGGTGGAGAGCATCCGGCAGCTGGGGCTGCGGGGCGGCTCAGGGACGGGGACGGGGATGGGGACCCCGCTTTGCCCCCTGCACGACGAGCGCCTCAAGCTGTTCTGCGAGGTGGACGAGCAGACCATCTGCGTGGTGTGCCGGGAGTCCCAGCAGCACCGCTCGCATACCATCTATCCCATCGAGGAGGCTGCACAGGTGTACAAGGTATGGGCACCGCTCTGCAAATGGTCCCGGGCACCGCTGTGGGTGTGAGACTGGTGGCAAAACGGGTGGCGGTCACTGTGCTGCTGGTGCCAGGGCTGAGGACGGACCTACTGCCTCCTGACTTGGGGGGCACTGTGCTCCCATCAGCCTGTCTGCATAGGACGGCCTGCAAAAAGATGGGGCAGTGGGGTGTGGAACTGCTGGCACCCAACACCATGTCCCAGTGTTGCGGGGGTACCCAAATGCCACATCCCAGTGTCGTGGGAGGCAGTCCACTTGCTCTCCAAACTAAAATAGTGAGGAAAATAGGGAAAGACCCGAGCTGTGTGGAGGGGGTTAATGCTGTGAGCAGAGTGAAGAGCACAGCTGCTGGACATGGGCGCCAGAGATGGCACTGCCTGGCACAGGGCAGTGTCCCCCTGCTGCCTGCTGGCATCAGCAGCTGTGAGCTCAGGGACTGGGCAGAGCATGCAGAGTGGGAAGTGCTGACCCCATTTCTGCTCTTTTCAGGTCAAACTCCAGAAATCGCTGGAGCAGCTTTCCAAGGAAGTGGAGGATATGAAGAAGTGTGAGTCAGAGGCGAAGATGAAAACCCAGGAGTGCAAGGCAGGTGCTCAGTTTATTTCTGAAAGAATGAGCTTACATAACATCAGGAATTTAAAAAATCTGGAATGATCTGGGGCTCAGTGAATTCAGTATAGTCCTCAGGATGGGACATGCTCCATGTTCTGCTGCTGTAGGGAGGACCTGCATCTATCAGGGAGCCTGACCCATCACAGCGGGCAGTGCCAGTAGCATGGTGCTGGAAACCAGCGTCAGTGAGTGTGAAAACCACAGCAAGTGCAGTTCTGAACAAGTTTATAAAAACCAGCAATGCTTGGGAAAAGCAGCAGGGCAGCTCCAAGGAAATCGTGGTGGCTTGTGTGTCAGTTCAACAAATAGATGCTTTCTGTTTGCCTTTTGCTTGAGTGAAAAGCAGGCATGAGACACACGATAAGCTCTGCTCCAAAGTACTGGAACTGAAATTGTTTTTATTACAAAGATAGAAGTGAATTACTGCTCCTCTGCTTTACCCCACGCAGCCCCAGGGGGCAGAACAGCAGCAAAACAGAGGCAGTTTATATCTAGAAGATAACTCCTGAAAAGAAAATGAAACTTCTGGCCGGAACTTTCCCCTGCTGACCTGACGATTAATCAGCTTTGGCGGGGTAAACAGGTTTCTCAGCACTCTCCCAGTTTTCTGTGTCGCTACTGATAGGGTTTGGGGTGCTGCTGTGTGCCCACCATCCCCCTCAGGCACTGCATTGTGACTGGACTGTGTCCCATCCCTTCCTGCCTGAGTCAGGGCTGTGAGGTCAAAGCTGGGCTGATCCTCGGCTTTGTCTGCCGCCAGCTGCTGATTGTCCTGCTTTAGTACAGGGGAAAAAATATCCCCAGCGAGTTCTGAGCTCACAGTCCTGACTTATCATGAATACATGAGTCAGGCCCAAGAAATCATATGCTTAGAAGAAGAGGAAATGCATTTTGATTTTCTCTCATTTTCCCTCTGGGCTTTGAGGTTTCCTGGTCCTAGTTAACCCCAGTGTGTTTTTCTGGAGTTGGTTATGTGCTTTAGGTTTTGAGCAGATGCCGAATTTTAGGTCTTGGGAAAAAAATTTCTCAAACACAGCAGCACCCACCTGTCACTGCTCCTCTCACCTCCGTGTTCAGCGAGAGCTCTCAGTGACACAGGGAGCCCTGCCTGGCTTCCTCCAGCCCCTGCCCAGTCCCACCCCTGAGTGCTGTCGCATTTTTGCAGGACTGCCAAAGCAGAGCTCAGCCTGAGCCTGGCACAAAGTGGAGTTGCATCACTCCTAAAAATAAAATTCTGCCCCAGACCCCACCAGACACCTGGCAATGTCTCCTTGCAGCCTCCATAGACCTTTGTGCTGCACCGAGACATCAGTGGGCATTGGAAGTCCAGCTGGTCACAACTGCCCTTTTATTGGAAAACAGAGGATGTCAAGTGGGAACTCTGGCTAGATCAAAGCATGGCATTTATCATTCGGCTCTTCTTTTAAATAAACACAGTGAGATAAAAATGCAGCAATTTCCTGGATGGTGGGTGTTAGCGTTGGTCTCTGACTCAGCTGCTTGGCTATCTTGTCTGTCTCCCTTCACTCCATGCATCTTTCCTATCACAAGGAGAAAGTGAAGAGAAAGCGGGAGACAATTGTGTGTGAGTTTGGGAAGCTGCATCAGCTGCTGGCTGATGAGGAGAAGGTGCTGCTTCAGAAGCTGGAAGAGGAGGAGGTGCAGATTCTGGTGATGATCTCTGAAAACCTGGCCAAAGTGACAGAGCAAAAGTGCTTGCTGGTCGAGCTGATCCTGGAGATAAAGGAGAAGTTGCAGCAGCCAGTTGAGGGGCTGCTCAAGGTCGGGCTCTACCACCATCCCTTTCAGTTGTCCCCAGCCTCAGCCCCAAGGCTTCTGCTGTCTGGCCAGGTGGCCAGGGCCAGGCTGGAGTGACATACCCAGAATGGCTTTTCTCTTCTAGGACGTGAGATGCATCCTGAACAGGTAGGTATCTGTGCTCCTTCCTCCTACTGTCCCGGCTACCTCCAGGCTCTCAGTGCCTCTGTCTCACAGAGGTCTTCTAGAGAACGAGTGCCCTGGGGCTGACAAGACTGGGGATTGAAAGCTGAGTCACTGCAGAACTCTCCTTTTCCAGGGCCTGAAGTCTTGTTTGGGATGTGAGGTGCATCCCCTCCTGTGGGACATGCTGGCAGGTTGGCACATCTCCTTTCTGTCCCAGGCACTCCTGCTTGGCAGTGGCACTGCACCTCCCTGGGTTCCTTTCCTTGTGCACCAGTTCATTCTGGAGCAAAGGTCCCATCACACTTGCTACCAACCAAGTAGTCATCTCTGGTGCTTTGTCATGGCTGTGGAGCTCAAGGGCGGGAATGCATCTGTGCAGTTGAGTGAAAAGCATTAGAAAACCCCATGATGCAGCAGGAGAGTGGTTGTGCAGTGGGCACTGGATATGGCCTTCAGTATTGCTCTCCTTTCAGGTGTGAAATGATGAAGTTTCAGGCCCCCAAACCTGTTTCTGTGATCCTGAAGAACTACAGCATCCCAGAACACTGCATGGGCATGAGGCACATGCTGAGGAAGTTCAAAGGTGAGGATCTGCTTCCACATCCCAGTGCAGGTGGTGATGGTCCCGTGCCGTGGGGCATGGGGAAATGTTGGATGTGTCCCTGACACACGGGTAAGCTGCTGACAGAGGTGGGCTCCTGGCTGTAGCCTTTGGCCCTGGCAGGCTCTGTGGGAGGCTGCATTTGTACAAGGGAGGCTGTGCCACCAGCACTGCTTGCTGCTGTTGTTTGGGGAGCTGCAGATCTTGGTTTTGTGACAACCACTCCCAAACTGGCTGTGTGGAAATCCATCCAGGTTTAGGCTCCTTTTTAATGACATGACTTTAGATCAGGCCCCATTTCAGACAAAGCTTTTCTGTTAACACCAGTGCTGTGTTTTTTTTTTGTTGTTGTTTTTGTTTTTGTTTTTTCCTCTCACACCACATTGGAGTTAGAGAGCTTTCTTTCTGAATTTTGGATGACATTGCCAGTTTGCATACAGGTGGGTTCAGGCTGGTTCCAATGGTTGGAGACTCCTCCTTCTGGTCTCAGAGGAGTTGGAAGGGCATTGCTTACAAACTCTTGTTTTGAATGTTGCTTATTAAGCTATACCCTGAATGCCAGGCTGCCCTGGTTGTTCCTGCTCTGCAGCCACATGCCAACTGGTTTGACATAGTTTACAGCTGAAATGATTTTTATGAATCGCACTTCCTGCACTGTCAGCACCAAGTGCAAGGTACACATAGCTGGCAGCAGGGGCTTTGCAGCACCTCAGTGGCATACTCACCAAGTCCATTTGTCTTCCTCCCTTCTCCCTCATCAGTGGACGTGACTCTGGACCCTGAGACGGCGCACCTTGAGCTCATCCTGTCTGAGGATCGCAAGAGTGTGCGGCGTGGGGGCAGGAAGGTGTTCCTGTCCTTATTTGACAGCCCCAAGAGGTTCAGCTGTGCTCCAGTGGTGCTGGGGCTGCAGACCTTCTTCTCGGGCCGTAGCTACTGGGAGGTGCAGGTGGGAGACAAGCCAGAGTGGGGCCTGGGGCTGTGCAAGGAGGCTGCCTGCCGGAAAGACAACATCGTCTTCTCCCCAAAAAATGGTTACTGGGTTCTGCGGCTGCAGAACGGCTGTGGCTACGAGGCCCTCACCTACCCCGTCTCCTGTCTGACCCCGAGTGTCAGGCCCCGGTGCGTTGGCATCTTCCTGGACTATGAGGCGGGAGAAATCTCTTTTTACAATGTTTCTGACCGCTCCCACCTTTACACCTTCACTGACAAGTTCTCGGGGAAACTCCGGCCTTTCTTCTACCTGGGTTCCCTTATGGGGGGCAAAAATGCAGAGCCCTTGGTGATCTCCTGGATGAGAGACACACAGGGGACCAGCTGTGTTGTCCTGTGACAGAGACAGGCAGAGCAGTGGGGCACAACTTGCTGCTCGGGTCAGCAGGGGGTGACATGATGTCTGGCAGCCACCGTGCACATGGCACGGAGTGGAGACCCAGCCAGGACCATGCTGGGATTGAAACACCTGCTGTCCACTGGAACACTTCTGCTCATCCACAGGCTTCTGGTGGTAGGGGCTCACAACCTGCTGCGTCGTGGTGCTTTGGGTATGAATTGTACAAGGCAATTGACACAAGGCAATAAAGAGATGATCTGGGGAGTCCTGAGCATTTAGCAGTGCATTTTTGTGGTGCATTTATTCCTGCTGGTTAGCCCCAAGCCCTGGCTAACACCCAGCATCTCAGCACCGAATTTTGGAGCATGGAGAGAAGGTCCTCGTGCACTCACTGACCTTTGAGCAGTGTGTAACCCTGCTGCTATCAACCTCTTGTGGACCACGTGTGTTGTCAAAGGGTGCTCTGTTGCTGGCCATGGCCCAGAGGAGACCTCCACAGCTGTGGTATCCCAGATGGCAGCTCTCTGGTCCTTCGGTTCAGCTGCTGCATCAGCCGATGCTGCTCACTGAAAACACTCAGAGGTAGGAGGTACTGCCCAGCAGCTATGCCCTGTGCTTTGGGGACAAAAATAATGAAGTTTCTTAACTCAGTAACTGATTCAGTGAGAACAAAATGAGAGCTTTTATAAGAAATGGTCTCAGTCACTTGGTATGGTTTCTCTGGGTATGTTTAGCTGGAGATTAGGAGGCTCCTAGTGAAAATTGGCACTGGATGAAACACAATTCCTCTTGGCTGGTTTTTGGTGTTTCTTTTTTTGAATCCCACCCAGCTCCCCTTGGCTGCAGAATCTCTCTTTTGGAGCTGCACATCAGAGAGGAGAAATCGTCTACAGGAGTCTATTCCCAGATCTGCCATGTCCGAGGAAGGGCCTTGGTGGACTCTACACCATTTTTTGACCTCCAGGAGGATTTTAGAGATGGAGTGTATAAGAAGCTATAGAAAGAATATGATTTCGAGGGCTTGAAAGAGGGCTGGAAGCTGAGGCAGTTGAGCACAGCCAGGGAAACCGCTGCATAGGGTGGCAGTTAGGAGGAGACCAGGCTGAATGTCACCAAGATGGCAGGAGATGGTGATGTGGAAATTCCAGAAAGCAAGAGCACTGTCACTGTGGCAGGGTGCCAGATGAGGGGCACTGCTGCTGGGCAGCAGTGATGAGCAGCTATTTCAGATGAAACAGGAGGAAATGCAATCAGACAGAGGTCTTGCAAATAGTCAAGGGTGCAATGAAGGAACAAGTGAATGGCTGAGCAGAAAGGATGTGAGCTCACTCTGCCACAATGCTCAACATGTTCCTAGAAGTCATGAATCTGCATCTCTCTGGAAGGAGAGTAAAGGTCCAAGGCATGAGATATCTGAACATGTAGTACAGATTTCAACTTCATGGAATCTCTGCATCACTTGCAATAAGAAACCACTCTAGGTTGACACATCTGCCCTGACATGCCTGGACCAGATTACCATGGGCAGAGAGAAAACTAGGAGCACTGGGACCTGGCTTTTAGACCTCCCTGCTGACTTAGTGCTACAGCTGTTTCTAAAGCTGCTTGCAGACTGGTTTACTAAGTCATGGCAAGTTGAGCTTGCCATTGTCTTCTGCGGAAACACTTTGCTTGTAGATTCATGGAATCATCTCAGTTGAAAAAGACCTTCAAGGTCAGTAAGTTCAACCGTCAGCCTGACCTACCCGGTCCCATCACTAAGCCATGTCCCTGAGTGCTACATCCACATGTCCCTTCAACACCTCCCAGAGATGGGAACTCCTCCACTTTCCTGGGCAGCCTGTTATAATGTCCGGCCACCCTCTCTATGAGGAGAATCTTCCTAATGTAAAATCTAAACCTCTTCTGATGCAACTTGAGACCATTTCCTTGCATTTCCTTCCTTATGATCTGGCTCTGGCCCACCATCAAAGACCAGTCCTGCTCAACCCACCAGCCCCAGACCAGTGGAAAGTGTGGTCTGACCTGGGCACTTGAGCCCTTCTGCAGCTCCTGCTCCCAGGAAACCAGCACCAAGCAGCCTGGTGGCCCTCATGCTTGGGCATGGGTTATTTATTAGTAAGAGGCAGGTCTGTATGATCACTGTCACACCATTTCCCTTTGATTTCCATGTGACAAAGGGAGATGGACATATGCATATGTATGTATGTGTGTTCAGTGGGGACATTTTGGACTGAGAGTATCTTGCTGACCACTGTCTGCTTCTAGTGAAGACACCCTAAGGATGTCACATCACCAGGGCGGACACATGTAGAGCTGTGCAATCAGGGAGCCACTCTGCTGAGCACTCTGTGCATTAGTCATGGTGTGAGGCTTTGTTTTGGTCATCCAGAGGTGTTGATTGTCCCTGGTAGGATGCTCTGCAGTCAATTTACAGGTCTGCAGTTCTAGAGATATGTTTTCTCAAAAAACACTCTGATCTTCAGCTCCTTGTGTGTCTTTCTACCTCAAAATGCCTGTGGAGGTTATAGCTTGGTTTCCATTTAGGCTTTCAAATGGTTTTCATAAAAACTTTTGTGAAATGTATAGTAGACTTTAGTCAGTATTACTCAAAGAAAATGCAATGCTTTGTTGCATTTCCAAAATACACCAGAATACAAAAAGCACTGACTCTCAAGAAGTGCACTGTGCATTGCTCAGAACATGCAGTAAATACCACACTGTTTGCAGGATGAGTGTCTCCTGCAGCAGCTTACCAATTCTGAAACCGCTGAAGCTGTTGCTCTTGTTTGGATCTGTCTGAGCCCCAGCAGAGCTGTGGCCCAGATGAGCCACCCTGCTGTGGGCTGCATCCTGCCCTTGCTCTGAACCATCTCAGTGCCAGGAATGCTGCTTCTGGGTTCTGCTGGCAGCAGTGGGCTGGGACCGTCTTTGCTTCTCTGGTGCAGGCTCACACCCGTGTGCCAGGGGTGTGGATTAGTGGAGTGCTGTGTTCCTTGTGTGCACTGAGCTGTCACATGTGGGTGGGTGTAGAGAATGACATGAGCAATTCAGGACTCTGCAGGCTCCCAGAATAGTGGCGTGGGTTAACTGAGGTACACAGAGTAGGTGTCTGCTGTGGGTGGCTCCAGCATGACCCAGGAGCTAAGGACGTTCATGCATGCTCTTGTTTGCAATGGACTAACACAGTACATGAGCTGGTGGTGCTGGTGGCTGACCTTCAGCGAGGACCCAACAGCTGTGGGACTGCTCCTGGTGCTCCAGAGCCTGGAGAGCTGCAACTATGAGAGACTGTGTAGGGCAGAGTCCCTGTTGTCAGTCTCCCCATCCTGCACAGGTGCTCCTGTCCCCTGATCCTGGAGTGAGGACAGCTGTAGGTGCCCAGCTTCATGCCAGACTCAGCCTCTGGGTGAAGGTACAGACTCCAGCACACAGGCAGTGTGTTGGGTGGTATGCAGTGGCCAAGGTTTTCTCTCATCCTTGATGGTGTTGGAACGCTGCTAGGGAAGATCATACAGCAGATCCTCCTGGAAGCTATGCTAAGGCATATGAAAAGCAGGGAAGTGATATTAGGCAGTCAGTATGGCTTCAACACAGGGCATGTCCTGCCTGACCAACCTATGGATTTCTTTGACGGCGTAACTGTATCAATGGACAAGGGAGGTGTCACTGATGTCATCTGTCTGAACTTCAGAGAAGCCTTTGACATGGTCCACTACAGAATCCTTCTCTCCAAATTGGAAGGATATGGATTTGATGGGTGGACTGTTCCATGGAGGAGGAACTGGTTGTGAGAGAGTACCCAGAGAGTGGCCGTCAATGGCTCAGTGTCTGGATGGAGACAAGTGGTGTTTCCCAGAGATCAGTTCTGGGACCAGTGCTCTTTAATATCTCAATTGATGACACTGACAGCAGAACTGAATGCACCTGTGCAGTTTGTGGATGACACCAAGCTGAGTGGTGTTGCTGATGTACCTGAGGGATAGGATGCCATCCAGAGAGAGCTGGACAGACTAAGCAGCATGTCCAGGAGAACCTCATTGCTCAATGGGCTGAGGCCAATGGGATGAGCTCCAACAAGCCCAAGTGCCGGGTCCTGCGCTTCGGTCACAACAGCCCCACGCAGCACTACGGGCTTGGGGCGGGGTGGCTGGAAGCTGTGGAGAGGAAAAGGACTTGGCACCGAGGGACATTGTTAATGGGCATGGTGGGATGGATTGAGGTTGGGCTTGATGATCCTAGTGATCATTTCCAACCTCAATGATTCTATGATTTCAACCCCTGAGGGCTGAATGGAAGGCAATGGAATTTAATTGGCTGACTGTACACCAGCAGTAATAAATAATACACCAGCAGTAACTAAATAACTTAAAATGAGTGATCCAAACTACTTGCATCTGTGCTCCTCTCACATCTCCTCCTGGTTATTGTTTTTCCTTTCCTTTCCTTTCCTTTCCTTTCCTTTCCTTTCCTTTCCTTTCCTTTCCTTTCCTTTCCTTTCCTTTCCTTTCCTTTCCTTTCCTTTCCTTTCCTT
>VXAB01006014.1:165473-263785 GCA_013399175.1 Odontophorus gujanensis | reverse complement strand
TTTTTTTTTCACTATTTCACTTTCGTGACATCCTCTGTCATCATCCTGGAATTTCCACTGGAGCATCTCCCTGCTGACTCCAGGGCTCCCTATTAAAAGGGATCTGCATCCAGCTGCTGCAGACTGCCCCGCATCTGCCTGAGCTCCTGGTCCTGCACCGACAGCCCTCATCCAGCGGGAAGATGAAGCTCTCTGCAGTTGTTCTTGCTCTTCTCCTCACTGCATCCTCATGCTCCCGAGCCTCCTCTGCCCCAGGTGAGTCCTGCTCAGTCATTTGAGAAGAAAGAACAGCTCTGAGCCTTTGTTGCCATTTCTCCATTGAGGCAAAGAGCAGGGAATTTTTCAGGCTCTCTCCACTTTGCGCTCAGATAAGCTCCATGTAGGAGCTCCCAAACTGGAAGATCATCCATCCATCCATGCATGCATCCATCCATCCATCACCAATCTGAGCTTGGGGTCCTTGATTCTGGTTATAGTGTAGGGACTCCAGTCTCTGCCCTGAAACTGAGTAGGCCACTCCCCCATGTTTCCTTCCATGGCCCCACTGAACCAAGTGATCTCCAATGCACCTTTCAACCTTAGTTATCCTCTAGCTCTCTACTCCCTCCTCCCAGCATGTCTCCCTGTGCTGCAGAGCCTGCCCTGCACTCACACTGTCTCTCCCTGCCTTTTCCAGTGGGACCTGACGTCCCGACCTGCTGTTCCACTTACATATCCCACAAGCTCCCACGGAACCTGATCCGGAGTTACTTCAGCACCAGCACCAGCTGCTCACAGCCGGCTGTCGTGTAGGTACCAATATGGACATGGTGTGGGATCAGCTGGGGTCTGCAGGTCAGAGAGCGTGAGGTGGGCTGTGTGCAAGGCAAAGGGAACTCAGGGGAAAGGGCTGGCACAGGGTCTGACGGGTTGCTACTGCAGGCACGGTCAGGGATGCTCCTGTGGGGACTCCCGGGGCTGTTCCTGCAGGAGTCGATATGGGAAAATGGATGGGAGTGGAGAATTCATGGTGAACACAGCATCTGCTTGGGGACAGTTGAGAACCTCTTGTGAATCCCAAACCTGACCTCCTGCTCACCCCTCACACCTGTCCTGCAGCTTCATCACAAAGAAGAAACGTGCAGTTTGTGCCAACCCCGACGACCCCTGGGTGCGGAGCTACCTGCAGAGCACAAAGCAGGACTGAGCGGGGCCAAGCGGGACGGAACGCACTGCTGCCACACCAGCCATGTCAGCACGAGCTCCTGACATGGAGCATGACTTCAGGACGGCTGCACGAGCCCACATCACCTGCTTGCAGCTCCCAGGGACTGCAGGATGGGGACCACAGACATCTTGTGTCAGGGGCTGTTTGCACTGCCTGCTCTGCAGCCCCAGCACATAGCTCAACACCTCTGCCTGCGGACTAGAAAGGCCCATGGCACATCTATTGTTCTTAGGCTATTTAAAATTATTTAAGAAATTGCCATAATAGATAAGCAGTATTCTAATCTCTGGATCGTATTTATTGGAGAGTGGCAGGGAGGCTATTTATGGGAAGGTGGCTCAAAGTCTCATCATCAGGTGATGGGTGGCTCTGGCTCACTTGTATGAAGGCACTATGGAGAATAAAGGATGTGGATAAAACCTCTGCTTTTTTTTCCCCTTGCTGTCTTTTACACCCGCACAGAGACAAACCCTCACTGCTGAGCCCATCAGCACACCCTACATAGCATGTGATGATGGGAAGTGGTCTGAGATAAGCTCATGAAGTTTCCACACTACAGACATATGAATATCCTCTGACTGTTTCCCCACCACATCCCCTGTGAACCAGACACACAAGGAGGGGCTTCTCATGCACCCCGCCTCAGTGCCTTGCTCCCCAGTGGGCACTGTGCTGGATCACTGATGGAATGGAGACAGGGACATTGCAAGGGACACAAACAAGGGGAGGTGCTGTAGGGCTGTGGGTGGGAGTCAGCCCTTCTCCAGGTCTGGCACCAGGCACAGGGCACACAAGTGGCTCTTGGGTGGCTTTGCGACGGGAGCAAGCAGGCTGCAGGGGACAATGCTCAAGTCATGCTCAGCACACTAAGGCACTCCCGAACTTCTCTGACCCTCTGACTCTGTTCCCCATGTCTGCACAACATCTGCTCTGTTCTCTCAGCATTTCTTCTCCCTAATGCAAAACACATTTCTCCTATTGTTTAACATTTTTAATCCACAGCTTGTAGCTCAGACTTGGCAGCTCCAGGGCTGGGAAAGCACCTCTCAGCTGCCTCATGATTTCCCTCCAGCTCTGTGTTTTCCCGGCAGGAGTGCTGACTGCAGGCAGGAGGGCTGCAGGGCCCCGAGGACTGGCATTGCAGTGGGATGNTCGACAGTTCTCCCAGACTTGGTGTAGTCTGCCAACTTACTGAGGGTGCACTCTGTCCCCTCATCCAGGAGCAAAGCAGGTGGGTCTGGGAGCTGTGGAGTTGTGGATCTGCTGAACCTACAGAGCATCCCAGCCAGCACTCAGTGCCATTTGCATGGAGAAGCAGAGCCTGGTGCAGGAGGGGTCCTGTGGGCACCCACACAGACCCTGCCCCTGAGCTGTGCAGGGGGATAGAGGATGGTTGTGGTGATGCTGGTGGCTGTGGCTTTTAGTTCTGCCCAGGCCCAGCACAGAGCAGCAACCTGGTGCCATGGCTGCTCTCAGGGCAGTCCTTGGCTGTCAGCCCACTCAGCCACAGGAATTTCCCACAGCCTTTGCTTTCGTTTTCCTGACTGGAGCTGCCAGAGTTGCATCTTGCCAGCCTAGACGAGGACTCCTTCCAGGGAGCTGAGGCGAGTGGGAGCAGTAGGAAATGGGGGGATGCTTGATATCATGGGGTGCTGCTGCGACCTGGCAGCTGGCTCAGGGCAGGGCAGAGCTGCTGAGCCCAGGGGTGCAGTAGCTGCTCACGTTGCCTCGAGGAGCACAGCACCAGGCCCTCGGAGCATACACAGCTGTTTCTTGTTTCCACTGACATTCTTTAGGTGAGACAGAGAGAAGGCACAGCCCAAATAAATGCAGTATTTCTACACTGTGTGGTCAACTATCTGATCTGTTTGAATGCTTTAAATGCAAACATAAAACCACACAAAGAGCTGAAGAACCACACTTTTTGGGAGCTTGAACCCCATTTGGCTGTCCAGTAAAGCTCAAAAGAGTGCTGGGGCTGACAGTAAGCAGCCCCCAGGCAGCCTTGTTTCCTCGTGTTGTTCCTAACCCCATTTGTGTCTCCCCTCTCACCACCCTCACTGCCCTCACCACAAGGACTGGGGTTGTGGTTACTTCTGGGAAACCCTGCTGTATTAGAGCAAGAGCATCCTGCCACAGCTGCTTCTTGCAGCTCCTTTTTAGCTGTTGGTTAGAACCTGACCTTACAGCTCAGTGTTTTTGAATTTTGCCTTTCTGACCTACATGATGCTGGAGTCATGGCCACATGCTGGCAGCTCCATGCCACTCAGGAAACCTTCCCTCTAAACCTCCTAAAATGGGGGTTTATAGCATCCATTGCTGCTTCTTGGACTGTCCTGGGGCACCTCCAGGGATGGGGACACCCACAGCTCTGGGCAGTGCCAGGGCCTCAGCTCTCTCTGCGTGAAGCATTTCCCCCTCAAATCTGGCACCTTTTAGTGTACCACCATGAAGGAAAACCCAGTGCCCAGCTCCTCCAGGAACTTTAGGGCAGCTCATGAGGATGCACAGCAGAACAGGCTGCTCCTTGATCAGGGATAGCTGTGGAAAAGGGGTGATGAGCAAGGGGAGAGCAGGGGGCAATCTCAGCACCTGCACAGCACTGCTGCATTGGTCATTTTGGGGTGTTAACAGACACTGCTTGCTGCAATGGATGGGGGATTGGTTGTTGCTGCAGCAGCAGCAGCAGCAGGTCAGACCCTGTCATTTCGTTCTATTCCCACAAAGATATCAGCAAGTTTTAAATGCAAACCGTAGCCTGACAAAGTGTTTCTGGTGGTTTGGTTTGGTGTGCTTTTTCAAAGCAAATTCAGGCACACAAAGAAGCTGCAGCAGAAGATGGGTGCATGCCATCTGCAGCAAAACACTGAGTGAGCTCAGCCAGAGTGGAAACTGGCTCCTGTGTGACTGCCATGCAGCCCCATGGGAAACCCCTGGTGGGATGTGGCCTCGATCCCTGTTGTGACGGGATGAGGGTGGGGGGAGGGCTGGCGCAGAGCCCCAATTCAGTGCTGGGAGCTGGGGATGCAGCAGGGATCAGTTTTCAGGATAAGGAGGGTGAGGGAAATTTCCAGATGGGAAATGGGGGCTGTCCCTGCCTGTCCAAGGAGCCCTCACAACCCTCTTGGCCCAGGAGCAGTGTGGGGTGGGTAGGTACTAGGCTATGCAGCAGGATGGTCCCACAAAGCCCACTCAGCACCCTGTCCTCCCCGGGGGCTGGTGGGAAGGGATGCAGCCAGAACTTAGACACAGAGATAAAAACCTTTATTCTTTGGGACCAGGAAGACATGGCATTTTGAGCACAAGCGTGGTTCCAGAATGAGCATCCCGTAAATATCCAGTGTGCCATTTCCTCCCTTAGGGAAGGATCTCCTTCACAGCATCTCATTCACAGCTCCTGCAGCATGGCAAGATGCAGCCAGCTGATCTGGAGGTCAGCCTGCTTTACGTGACAGTACTCACACCTTGTCTTGACAGACCGCTTCCCACAGATGGCTCTTAGAGTAAGATCCCCTCCTGCTCCAGCAGCACAAGCACAAAAGGGGATGGCATTTGCACAGCAGCCTGCACCAAGCAGACCTACAAGGCCAAGTGGTATGTTCCCAGCATCGCAGCTGCATGGTAGGGTGGCTAAATTGTATAGGATAGATGATGCTGTTGCAAGATTAAAGGAAGTTCAGGGGCTCTGGGGTGTCTGTTGGCCCTGGTGCTCAGCAGTGGGGTTTCTAGGTCCATGCCATGACTTTGCTGCATGGACTCACAGAACTCTCCAGGTCCTGGTGCTCACTGCAGCTCCAGGAAGTTGACGTATTCCTTCACCCACCGCGCGTCAGGGTTCGCGCAGACCTGCCGCCCCTTCCTGGTGGTGAACCTGTGGATCCGGGCAGGGATGTGTCAGCACCTTCTGGGCACCCACTGTCCTGTTCTGTGACCAGTATTGGCACCCAGAGGGGTCACTTACCCTCCCACAAATGCCCAAGCACCAGAGGAACCTGCAGAAACCCAGGTACCATGGAGACCTCAAGGTCCCTGGGAGAACCCGTGTGCTACATGCTGGCTACATGGGGGACATCCTTACCCCAAGCACCAGGATGGGCTCATTTCTCAACTGAGCAGGATGAGAACCCATGTGGCTGCCCCTTCCCCTGGCTCCAGGCATAGTCCCTCTCACCACCAGTCCCTAGTTCCCAGTGGGTGGCAGTTCTTCCCTCAAGCCCAGAGCTGGGTCCAGAACTTACACTACTGCTGGCTGTGGACACTTGCTGCTGGTGTAGAAATACTCCTTCACATGATTCTGGGGCAGCTTCCGTACAGTATAGCTGAAGCAGCACACAGTTGTGTCAGCCCCAACTGGAAGAGAAGAAGGCCAACCTGAGTCCACCATGAGTCCACCACAGTGTGATGCCCATAGCAGCATGGACATCCTAGGCAGCTATTCTCATCCAATTTGCCCAGAAAGTCAGGAAGAAATGAGTGTGAGCACCAAAGCTTAACGGAGGCCACTGCTGGGGGTGTACTGTTAGAGGTTTTGCAGTCTTCTTTTGCTCAGTGCTGGTGGCAAAATTTCCCTCACTCATCCTAGGACCACCTCTAAAGCCCAGCAACAACATTGGAGGTGTGAATCCCAAAAAATTCAATGCTTGCAATTTATTTATCATTGCCTCCCTGGGAGAAAATGAGAAAGAAAGGAAAACCTGTCCAAAGAAAGCATGAAAAGATTCTAAACTTTGAAACTTTTGTTTTGCATCTCAGCTTCAAAATGACTGTCGGCCAAAGTGAAAAACCCCCACCCCAGGAGAGCAGAGAGGAACAGTGAGAGATGCTGTACTCACGTGGAGATGAAGAGGCCTGAGGGAAGAGGGCAGCTACCAGAAGGACAGAGAAGGACACAGCTACAGCGGCCATCATGGACAGAGGTGAGCTGCCGAGACAGGAGCAGATTGGAGTCCCCTGAGTGTGGGGTGGGGTGTCTCAGATGCTCTCACTTTTTATTGGGCTGGTGGCCAACCCTGGCAGTCAGATTTCAAGGGGAAATTTTGGAGTTTCCAAAGTGTAACTGATGTCACGGCACCTTTACCTTAGAAAGGATGAAAAAAAAAAAGGAAGCAGCAGGTTTAGGAAATACCAAAACAGCCAGTGTGTGAGGTGGGGTAAGTCTGAACAAATCAGCACCCAAACAAGGGCTATGCTGACCAAGACAGGATGTGAAGCAGCCTTTGAGCATCAGATTCACACTTACATTCACCAAGATGACAGCAATCCCCAGCAAACCCATCTCAGCAAAGGACCAACTCCATCTCATTGCCAAGGTCCTAAACCATGAGGACAAAGGCGGTCAGTCCTTCAAAATGGTTTGGGAGCAGCCAGGGGGCCCTGGGTTCCATGGTGGGTCTGGGCACAAACAAGAAGGACTTTCCCTGGGAAGCCCACTTAGATGCTCTGGCTCTGAGTATCATCTTACCCCAGAGATCTGGGGCCAACACAGTGCAGGCTGGGATGCAGGAGGCAGACCCTCAGCTACTCTTGTACCAGTGCCCTGAGTGATGAGCACACACATGGTCATGGGATTCATTGCCACGAGGTGACAGACTGCCCAGGATGCACAGGGAGTGTTTCCCCTTTCTTACCTCCTCTTCGGTTCAGTAGCACCACGTTTGCCAGCTCACAGCTGTGGTTGCTCTGGATATGGTCATGCCTGGCTCATGAGACACCACGAGACCCTCTCCCTGCAGTTTTGTGGCTGCCCACAGCCCCTCTGGTATGGCCAGGAACATGGCAGGAGCAACAGCGCTTCTTTCCCCACCACACCTCCATGGCAGCAGAGGACAAGCGATGCAGAAACTTTCCCAAACCACTCTTGTGGAGATGGAGGGAAGACTCCAGGTTGAATATTGCAGTTAGCCAATTGTTCAGGTTATATCTGAGGACCGGTCCGAAAGTAATGCCTCCTGTTTTGTCATGTCAGCCCATGATGTCAGAGGTGGATGTTGGTGGTACAGCAATAGAGGTTGAACCTTCCCACCATTGCCCCATTATGTGTTGTTGCCATGTGACAGATGGTAGCAGAGGAGCAGTCTGACAGGACAGTATCTGACACAGAAGTGCAGATGGAGCAAAGTGTGTGATTAAGCACCTCCATGCAGGAACATGGCACCCACTGACATTCGCTGATGCTTGTTGAATGCTGATGGAGATAAACCAGTGCGTGTGAGCACAGTGAAAGTTGGACTGCATGTACAAAATTTTCCTAGCGATAGTGCTGTCATAACAACAGCGAAACAAACGTTCACCTCCATGGGTGCAGAATGTTGAAGCACACCATGCAGGCTCTTGTTCATAACTGCTGAAAATGCATAGCAAATGGTGGTAACTATGTAAAAAAATAGTGTTTTGTACCTGAGAATTTGCTTCATCAGTAGTGGCATTGTACGCTTTCTATCAGTTGTAGTTTCCATGGAAATAAATAGGAGGCATTACTTTCCAAGCAGACTACTTATGAATTTATTGATTACGCCATAGATCCATGTAGGGGTGCAAAGCAAAACTGTGCATCTCAGCCTTGTTTCCTCCCTGCAATTGCGCCTGTACTTTGCACCCAGTCCTGACCTACACCTGCTGACTGAAGGCTGACTCTGGGATTGGGACTTCTCCTTTGAAGCAGCTGTTCTTGTAGAAAATAAATATTTGCATCCACCCAGATGCACAACACACACTGCCTTGCACACTTCTGGCTCTTTCCCAGGGTGTGCAATCACCCACCTCCCCATCCTCATTCAGCACAGAGGCCATGTGCCCGGTATAGGTTGTGCAAGTGAACCCACTCCTGCCAGCAGAGTACTGGGAACCGTTACTGCCTCTGACAAACTATCTGCCAGCTCCAGATAGAAATCTAAGAAACCACAGAGAGACACTGACTTGCCCCAACCACAGGACTGCTGTAGCCCACGCTCTGGCAGAGCTTGTCAAGACAACTGAAACCATGACATCTGCATATCCTTCTGACAGCACAGGCAGCTGCACCTCAGCTCAGCACAGCTCCACCCCAGGGTGCACCAGGGATGCACCGATGTCACAGCTCCATCCTAGCTCTGGCAGTGGGATGCCGTTCCTCTGCTCTCCTCTTCACACCACTGCACCTCCTCTCTTTGTCCCTCCTGCTCTCTGTGATGCAAATCCTCGGAGAAATGTGATGACAGAGGCTGCAAACAGCAGCCAGCATCCCCCAGGAGCTGCAGGGGTACTGCATGGGGACACAGGAGATGCTGCTGGATGTCCCTCTGTGACTGCAGACTGTGGGATGAAAGGGCTCTTGTTCCAAGCAGCGCTGTCTGCTCTCAGCTACACACGAGCACTGAAGGAGCACTGAGCCCTCTCTGCTTTTCATGGGGAATGTTCCCGAGAACTTCCATCACACAGTGGTCACTGTTCATGCACTGATGGAGCCCTCTGTGCCCTTGTATATGTGTACCCTTTGCCATAGCATCACCAGGTGCTGCCACCCAAGTGAAAGTCAGGCCAGAGAAGTTTCCTTTCTTGCCTACCTGACCCTTAGCTCAGTGTTTCTTGTATCCACACATTTCACATAAGAATAGAAGACTGAAAAAAATGCTTTGCTTAAGAGAAAAACAATATTGAGAAATAGAAGATGCTAAGTGAGGTATTTGAGGTGGAGTGGAGAAATGACAAGTGTCACTGCTACGCAGTGCCAGTACAGAGCATTGTCACTGGCTGTGCTGTGCACCCATCCCTCCCAGTCACAACTCCCAGGGCACACTGAGACCCACTGCCTTCTGCCAGGTGAGAAACCAAGCTCACCTCCTCTTTGCAGCTTCAGCCAAAGTCTCAAAATGTGGCCCCAACCTTCTGTCTTCTCCTTCCAGGGGGATAGGAAATCCAGAGGTGGTGCTGGCAGCACAGGGGCTTGCAGCCCTGCTTCCCTCAAGCAGGAGAAGCCTCTGCCTGCACTTATTTGGTGTGCCTACAATGTTCTGCTTCACTCAGCCTTGGGGACACACTGACTGTGTACAGGGACAAGAAGTGTGTTGTGTTCATGATGTCACATTGCCGGCACCCAGTGTGATGTGCATTCCCTTAGCCAGACCACAGCAGCACAAATGGCATCCCCACTCCATCAGCAGCAGCTGAACCACACTGCTGGGTCCTCAGGGCTCAGCTGGTTATCTTCTTGAGCAATTGCCCATTATTGCCCTCCCCAGACTTGCCTTCATTGGTGCTCCAATCAACAGCACAACTAGATCCTGCTTCTCACATCTGGCAGAGGCAAAATGCTCTTGCTCAAGTGCCACAGCTTGCAGAAAGGGGTGGATGTCCCTACAACATCCCCTAGAAAGGCAATGGCAGCCACACCAGCCAATATTCCCTTTTGGCTGAAGGGCCCACATATCTCTGCATCCTGTCAGGACTTGATTGGTGACCACCACCAGGTCCACCATAACCACTTCATCTCTGGTGGTCTGGTATTCAAGATTTAGCACTCCTGGTTGAACTTGGGTTCAATTCCCAGCTATGGAAGGAATCCTTACTGCTGCTGTGGGTCCCAAGCTTTTCCTGGGGCAGATCTGTGGGAGCAAGTAGTGGCAGGGTAAATTTTGGGGTCCAGTGGCAATCCACTCATCCCTCTCCATAGCCATCAGGCTGCACCCTCCCTCAGAAATCTGTGCCGGGAGGAGGACAACCAGAGTCTGCAGGGAGCAGGGAGAGGTGGTTTGCAGGGGGTGGTGGTCTGTAGGGAGCAGAGTGCTGCAGCTGCATGTAGGTTTCTTTTTGTAATAAGATAGATGTAGTTTCTTGGCTGTTTTGGCCACCCTAAATGGGAAGAGGGCAGCAAAAAATCAGGGTCAGGAGCAGATGGGGACAGCAGAGTCCCCTTAGTGAGGAGTAGTGGAGGTTGTGTCGGTCTGTCCCTCCTGGTTTCAAATGCAGGAACCTGGACAGAGCACAAAATGGAGCCCAAATGTAGGGCCTGGAAGGGCCCATAGTGTATATAGAAAGGATATGGGGACTCCAGATCCCAACAGAGATACATGGGGAGGTCCAGAGCAGCAGCAGGTTGGCCTGGAGAGCGCTGGTATCCAAACAGAGGAACTTTCAGAGAATGTCTGAAGGGAGCAAGGATCTGTGGTCTGAACAGTAGTTGGGTCCAGAGGAAACCACATCCTCAACTGGCTCTTGCAGCCTGATTGGGTTCAGGCTATTTTTACACTGATCAGAATTCTCTCAGTGAAACTCAAGAGATTCTTTTTTGTTGACTTCTTTCTTTTTGTGTCTTGTGTCATTGCCAGTGAAGACGGATTTATATTTCACTGGAATATTTACAGACAAAACAATATTGCCTATTAAGAAGAACAGGATGTGTTTATAGAAAAATAGAAGTGGAGAAATGACAGCTTTCTTTGTGTAACAAATGGCACTATTTAATATTACACAACACAGAAAACCACACACACACAGAAAAGAAAAAGAAAAAAGGAAGGAAAAAGAAAAAAAACCGCAACAAATGCAGCACTCATGAGACAGACTTTGCCTCTTCAGAAATATGCTCCAACTCCACTTTTGTCTTCCAAACTTCAGAAAACAGTGACAGCTTCTATCAAGTGCTGGTTTTGCTGGGTGCAGCTGGCTGTCTGCGGTTGCTGCTCAGGAGTACATCCCACTGTCTGGCAAAAGCTTGAACACACCTTGTCACGACCTCACAACTGTGCTTCAGCGTCTCACTGCTCACAACACAACAACTCGTTGTGTTTGAAAGGAGACCTACTGTAGTCACCAAACGATTCCTACAAGCACGGATCATCCCAACATTCCTTCATGTGGTTGAGAATTGTTGAGTCCATCGGAAAAAGGAGGAAAGGACAAGCTCTAGAGAAGGAGTGTTGCTCCTAGGGAAGGAGTGTGTTGGCTAATGGGTAGGACATGTTCGGGCCACTCAGGTTCAGATCCTTCCATGGATGGGTGTGCAGGACCTAAGGAAGCATTAGGGGTAGGAGAGCTATAGTACCCCCTCATCTCACAGACTCTTAGGTTTTAATTTGCTTGATTTCAACCTTCTGGGTTTGGACTTGTACTTATCCCTCAGTGCAGCCAGAAGGAGCCTGTCCTGACCTCTTGTGTTCGTAGAAGTTTTTCAGAAAGCTGGACTATTACTTGTGCAGAGTATCCCTGTCACTGGCTTTACCCTCAGTGATCCAGTGGCCATACCTCAGAGTCACTTTTGGTCTTGAGAAGTGGATGCCCTTTTCCAAAGAGATTTAAGGTTATATTTTAGCACTACAGCCTTTATATTTACAGATAAATATTTTTTTCTGTTTGGATATTAGGAAAAGTTTCTTCTCAGAAAGAACAGTGCTGCTGTGGCGCAGCTGCCCACAGAGGTGGTGGGCTCACTGTTCCTGGAGGAATTCCAGAGCTGTGGAGATGTGGCACTGAGGGATGTGTTCAATGGGCATGGTGGGATGGGTTGGGGTTGGACTGGATGACCTTAGTGGTCTTTTCCATCCTGAATGATTCTACGGTACTTTGAAAGCTGGACAAACTGTTTTTGATTAAATGTCACTCCTGAACCACTGGGAACTTTTCCTCCTCTTCTTATCTAAGAATTCCAGTGCCAGGAACCTATCACTTGTTACTTGTTCTGTATTATCCTGCTCACTCTATCCCTCTACAAGCTCTGCCCTGCTTCTTTTGGAGAAGAGATTTTGTGAAGCAGTGGTGGTTTTCTCCATGCCACAGTGCCCTTGATGAGGTCAGGCTTGGCTTAGACAGGCTGTTGGCTCTAAGTAGTAAGTAAATAAAACCATGATTTGAAATACAGGAAGAATATGTCTGACAAGAAGATTGGGTTTGAAGTTGTACCTGGACTAAATCCTTAACCTGAGTTAAGCCTGTTAATCTTGAGGAATGGTGGTTCAAAACTGGAGTTTATATATGAAAAATATTTTAACATATAATATATATTTTGATACATAAATCTTTCTGTGCAATAAAAATGGGCGTTGAAAGGGCTTGTGGAAAAATCAGAAGTGTACCAAACAGGAAAAAGGAAATACCTGATAGAAACCTCTTAGAGAAAGAAGGGTCTCTTCTCTTAAGCATGCTCTGTTGTGACAGGACAAGGGGAACGGTTCACAGCTAAAAGAAGGGAGATTTAGATTGGATACAATGAAGAAGTTTTGTACACTAAGGGTGGAGAGGCACTGGTACAGATTGCCCAGGAGGCAGTGGTGCCCCATCCCTGCAGACAGCCAAGGTCAGACTGGAGGGGTTCTGAGCACTGATGGAGCTGTGTGTGTCCCTCTGCACTGCAGGGAGTGGGACCAGATGGCCTTTGGGGATCCCTTCCAAATCAAACTATGATTCTATGTTCCTTTTTGCTGTTAAGATGGGAAATAAAGAACATAAGATTTTTCAAGTCTGTGAGTTACTTAGCTATAAAGATCTTGTTGTTTGCAAGAGTCCAGAAGAGAAGAACTCGAACTATTTACTCAGAACTCAGAGAGGAAAACTTATAGAGGACCTCTTGTGACTGAGATAGACTAACTAATCAATAACTAATGCTCTGGTTCCCCATATATCCTGTATGCTCTGCTGAGGGACTTCAGCCTTGATGGGCAGACTATCCAGTTTTCTCTAGGAGCTCAAAAGATTGCATCAGAGCTCTGCAACACCTAGCTGGAGGTGGGCAGTTGAAAGCCCTGGGTAACACAAGTAGACCTGAGCAGTGGTGCAGGACACATCCAGTGACACACTTGCAGTGCAAAGGACAAGGACTCAAGCAACCTTCTGCTTTATCATTTTGAATCTCATTTTAGAGGAGGAAAAAGGGCATTGCATTTTCAGTTCCTGCAAACCTAACCTTCAACAAAATATATATGTTTGATTTCATATAATGCATGTTTGCTTGCAGTTTTCTTCCTAGTATTTTTTTTTGTTGTTGTTTATTTTGGCTTCATAAGGTCTGTGAGAATATTTAAAGAGTAGGAAGGACTGGGTACTTAATCTTTTGGAATTTACTTAGTTGATCACCTGTAACAAGTTCCTGTTGAGTGACAGTCTCCTCACAATAGCTGATATAATGATCTCCATAATGATCATAAATAATAGTGCTGAAGTGGAGAAGGGTTTTTTTCTAAACAGTAATTGATTTCTGATCAAACAGAGCAACAGGAATTCCTGGTGCATTCATTTCAAATTCACATGAGTTATATGTTCAAATAATCGTTGATCCTGATGTTTAAGGAAACTGTCCCAAACTCTTTGACAGAAAATTCGTGTCTGCAACATTTTTCTCAGAGAAGGACAAAACGAAGGACACTGAGCAGGACTGATCTGGTACCTCTTTTCAGAAGGAGGAACTGGGAAATTCAGTGCTTGACAAAGTGTCTGATTTAACTGCCAATGTGATGAGCAAGTGTCAACAATGACTTGTCAGGAAACCATGCCAAGCCAGTTCAGAGCTGCAGGATAAAGAATAAGAAGGTGCCACAGGTGAGTTGCAGTTGGCTGTGCTTCCAATTACATTCTTGTAAGCAAATATCAAAAATCTGACCTAGAAGAAAATCTAACCTCATGGATGTTATTCAGACATGGATTATCCCTGGGTCTCTCTCAAACACTGCAGAGATACTACAGTGTCCATTAATATCTGGTAGTTTCATGTGAGACATAGAATGAGTTAGTCATAGGAGAGGAAAATTCAACCAAGCAAACATGCCGTGTGGTTTGCCGGAGAGGTGGTGGATGCCACATCCTTGGAGACACCCAAGGTCAGGGAAGGAGGCTCTGTGCACTGATCAAGCTGGGGGTGTCCCCATTCATTGCAGGGGGCTTGGGATAGATGGCCTCTAAGGGTCCATCTATCCCAACTTAAACAATTCTATAATTCTGTGGTTCTAAGGTTCTCTAATATCTGTCAGCAATTTATAGTCCTGAAATACTCAATCCATATTGGTGTCACTGTGTTTAATACATTTTGGAATGTTATTTCTCCTGTTAATGTGCATGACAAGTCTCTGGACTTATCCTGTTCTCAAAGGTTTCACAGTTATTTCCTATGTGAAAATCTCTTTATTTTTGACTACTTTAGACTCTGTATTTGACAATTCATTGTGGTGGCTTTAGTCTTTTTATCATTGGAAATGTTTGGGCTCTTGAGCTACTGATAAACAAGAATTTATTACTCCACAATAACAGGTTTGCTCTCATCCATCTCTCCTATTTGATCTTGAGCTGATATTATCAAGAGATTAAAGATGAATACAGTATAGAAATATCATCTGATGATGGTTCTTTCTTGTCTTTCAGAATATTTATCTTATTTCCAATGGAAAATCTTTTGTTTCAAGTTCTATGAGTTTGCACTTGTTCCTCATTTCCCAGTAGAGTGCAGAGACAATCCACAGTGCGGCAGAAGTAGGGATTTCACATCCCCTAAATGGTTTTGACAGTCTGAAGTTGCTGCTCCTACACCAAAGACAAAGACTGTGGGCAAACTGCTGGAGGAAGAGCAGGAAGATGTATGTGTCCTTAACTTCTACACTAGGATTTGCTTTAAGCTCTTAATCGCTGGTAAGGGGTGCTAAAGTACATGAAAACTCTAAGTCAGTACTTAATGTTCCTCCTGGTAAACTGGTGGGCTTCTCCAAGGGATTATTTGAGTCTAAAACTTTGGTTACTTAAACTGAGTTTAAACCAGAGTGTTCTTTTGTGATGGTAGTTATACCAGGCATAAGTGACAAGAGTAAGATTTTTTTCTCATTATGGTCCTCAGCACTGTCTTTTGAAACAATCTTGACTGCTGTTCAAAGAAGTAAATTCTTTCTCTCACCTTCTTGTCCACTCATGGAAGTGCAGCGCTTCCTCCTACTGCTCCATCTTGTCCTGTGCAACTGCATTGTTCTTTGTCCAGTCTTCGCCATCCACACCAATCAGCATTAATTTTATTTTCATTTCCAAATCACTGGTGATCTGACTACTTTTAACTGTACAAAATGTCCTATTAAGCAGTTTGAAATCACAGAATCACAGAATCGCAGTGGCTGGAAGGGACCTCTATAGATCATCTAGTCCAAACCCCTGCCAAAGCAGCTCCCTAGCCCAGGTTGCACAGGTAGGCATCCAGGCAGGCCTTGAACATCTCCAGAGAAGGAGACTCCACCACCTCTCTGGGCAGCTCCAATGCTCTGTCATTGTACTGTGAAGAAGAAATAGGGGACAACTTCGGTTTTCCTGGATACAGATTTTGGCAATCACCTCAAATGTCACTTATCCAACCATGTCACTTTACATTAAGGTTGCAGTTTTCAATTTTTGTTCTATGTAGACATCTTTTCTTCACTCCTGTCAAATCTGTGAATTTTGGTGGCAGGTTACCACTTCTAGTGTTGTGTAGTGCTCTGTCAAATGCACAGCTTTCTTTGCAGTTCAGCAGTTCACATGGGGTATTCAGAACCTACAGGACATGGGCATAGATGTTGCATGTAAGCCCACAGGTCCGCCAGGCAGGTATGCCCTTTTGGACCTCAGCATACCCTGCAAACTCCTCTTGGCAAAGTGACATATTTCTGGTTTTCCAGATACGTCCCTCAAAAGGGAAAAGGAAGCCAAATCCCACTGCCATGTCTTACCTTCATAAAATTCAGATGGTCCCTTTCACCTAGCAGAAAAGGACTGTGTACTTTTATTCTTTTTCCTTTTCTAACTGGTTTGCCAAAAAGTAAGTCAACAGTTACAAAGAAGGGATGGAGAATTGTGATCCTTTCTTAATCCAGGCAAGTAAACCAGCAGATATTTCCTTTTGGCTCAATCTGATCCCAACTTCTCCCCATTTGGCCACTCCCAGGTCAGACCCAGCTGATTCCTGCCCTGCTGCATATGCTATATGAGACTGGTTACTTACCTAATCTCACCAGTTCTGCAGAGATGTCAGGTAAGACCAGTGCTTTTTATTTCTACACCGGTATTAAGCCATTTTGATGTCACTGCTGTTGGTATTGCTGCATTCCTTTGCTGAGCTCCAGGAGATAAGAAGACAGAGCATGAAGAGTAGGTTTCCTTCTTACTTTCTTCTCCCAGCATACCTGAAACACACTTATTTTGAGAAGTGCGAAAAGAGAGATCTCTTCCCTCCCCACTGCAACAAATTCTTCTGTATTTAGCTTTTATTTCAGTTTCTAAACAATTAAAATGTTGACAAAATAACTTTTATGTATATAATTGCAACCTTTTGGTAAAGTATCTCCTTCCAGTGAAGCCACTCTGCCATTGTATGCATGTTATATATATACATATATATGTTGGAGGGTCTTTGCTAGCCCATCAGTTAATCTCTTCTGATGATTCAGAGAATTCCTGGACATTCAATTACAGTGAACTGAGAATGATGTTTTCTTTCCCTCTAGGTATAAAACTGGGAATTGCTCTCCTAGCGTCCATCGTCACATTCTCCTCAGCTGGGGCATCACACTCCTCATTAAATAGTAATTTTCTGTTTCTCACTCTTTTGCTTGAAAATATGTGGTGTTGGATGGAGGATTTGAGTCCAAACTCTGTCTGATTACATAGTTACAGCTTTGGTATAGAACCATAGAATCACTAAGGTTGGAAAAGACCTCTAAGATAGCTAAATCCAACCCCAACCCATCCCATCGTGCCCACTGACCGTGTCACTCAGTGACACATCTCCACAGTTCTTGAACACCTCCAGAAATGGTGAATTTAATATGTTTGAAATATATATTTGAAATCTACTCACTAACAATGAAGTCTGGGCTTAAATAACTTATCTATGTTAGGTCTTCCAAGGATGTGAGTATCATTTTATGACAGGAAGACCATACATTTGATTTCTTCTATGCATGTCCCAAGTGAATATCCTGCTTTACCTTGAATAAGAAAGATAAAAGTTAACTCCCTAAAGTCCTCTTGAAGTCAAGAAAGTCATGTTTGACATAGATAATAAGCTATAATTTGGTGGTCATCTGTAATCCTGTAACTTTCAGGACCTCAGCAGTGGGGTTAGGCAGATGAGTGAGAGGAACACAGATAAAGGTATGAATGTAGCATTAAATTTACAGTGGGCATGTGATACAGTGGGACGTAGAGTTCCTAGTGTATATACAACATATCCTCAATTTCTGGTTTTTATTTTTCTCTTTTTGAATAGAGAGCTCAAAAATACTATCAGACTCATTTCTCCTGAGGACCATTAGTGAAGCCAAGCAGCAGGTGGATGCAGCATATTTACGTGCCCGGAAATGGTGAGTACTTTTTTGCATGAAGGCATATAAGCCAGTAACAAAAAATTTATGAGGACTGCTCGGAAAGAAATGCTTCTTGTTTTATGATGTTGGCCCACAGCATCAGGGGTGGATGTTTGTTGGCAGTAGAGTTTGAACTCTGGGGAGGTGTCTCTCTACAAATGTTCCATGTGACCAGAAACAGAAGCAATATATACAAGATTGTCTCTACTCAGAGAATATATATTGTGACATCTTAAATCCCATCACTGAAAACTCAGTTTACCACCATTTTGTATAACTTTTCACATAGATTAACAGGTCTCATTATGACAAGAATGTAAAGTAAACTTGAAAGGGATAACAATGACTCATTTGCCAAAATTTTACTCAGAGATGGAGGGGATCTTAAAGTGTGAGAGGCGAAGGGACGAGGCCGGACTCTTCTCAGAAGTGTGTGGTGATAGGATGAGGGGAAATGGCCACACACTGAAGCATAGGAAGTTCAGCACAAATGTGTGTGGGAACTTCTTCACAGTGCAGTGACGGTGCACTGGAGCTGCACAGAGAGGGGGTGGTCTCCTTCTCTGGAGATGAAGACCTGCCTGGACCCCTACCAGTGCAGCCTGGGCTGTGGAGCTGCTTTGGCAGAGGGGTTGGACTCGACTTGATGATCTCTGGAGGTCCCTTCCAACCCCTGCCATTCTGTGATTCTGTGGTTCTGTGTGTAAATCTGAGGAGCAGTCAGGTTGTTGTAGAAGAGCACAACGTGCCTGAGGACCTGCTAGTTCCACCGACCCCACAGGACAGAGGAGGTGTTTTCAGAGTAAGCAGCCCATGAGACTCTGTTCTGTTTAGCTTACAGCAAAAACTAGGGGAAGAGTTTGCCAACCCGATGGATTTCCTGAAGCACTTAAAGGACCCAGTAGGAAGAACCAGATCTGCAGTCCGTGCTGCTGACTACTTGGAAACTACTTTGAAGCTCCTCAAAAGAAACCTGGAGCAGTCTGGGAGGATGAGATCCAACATTACAGGTAACATGCTTTAGACCAAAATATCTCGCCAACAACAGAAAAGCTATCACAACATGTGTGTCTAAGTGTAGCTCTGCCATGACCCACATAGCTGATTATGAAGCCCTGCCATGATCCTAATAGCTGGTCACAAAGCCCTTCCCCACAGAGACCCAGCTGGCCTCACCTGATTAAAGGTGCTGGGTGTGCAGAGTCTGAAGGATAACCATGCTTAAAGATAACCCAGACCACCTAGTGTTTCAGTCATCAGCACTGGCACTGCCTACCTCAATTCCTGTCTTTGATGATAACAGCAGCCTAGGGTGAGTGGAATAGTAACAGGGTTGCTTAAAGTAAGGGGGATAAATGTGGGACATAATGGGCTGAGTGGCAGGAGTCTGCACCTCCTGAGCTGATCCACTGCTGATACACATAAGTGTTTAGGCCTCAACGTAACAGTGAAAATCCAGATGTTAACCAGGTGTTATATCTCACAATTCTGACCTAGCTCACAGCTAGTATGCCTCTAGGTGGCCTGGTCCTGCCATGGTAGAGAACAGGAAGGATCCACAGATTAGCAATTTCTTATCTATTTTGCCTGAATGCTTCCGAGATATCAAACAAACTGGGTTCTTCAGATCCTTCCAGATATCCACATGATACACCCTGCATTCTTTGCAGTGGATTAATTGCTAGAACAAAGAAAATAATTGTCACATAAGCTTGCTGATTAGAGCGAAACCCTCTCACAGCTCAGGAGTGTGCTCTCTGGGCTCAGCTGTGCTGCGGTGCAGCTCTTCCATGGATGGGGCTGCAGTGTCCCCAACCACCAAGCTGACATAGACAATCTGCCAGTGTGAAAGACGTCATTAGAGCTAGGCTAAGTCTAACCCCAGCCCAGCCCCAACACCCCCACTGCCCATGGCCCTCAGTGCAACATCCCCACAGATCTGGATCACCTTCAGGGATGGTGGCTCCACACTTCCATGCACAGCTGTGCCACTGCAGCACATACTGGACTCTGTTTACTGGGGGTGGACTTAGTTACTAGGGCAGAGTAACTCTGGATGAGTTGATGATATGTGGCACAGGGAGAGACTTAGAGGCACAAGTTATTCTGGGGAATTCAGTTTCTGAATATCAGCTAATATCACAGCTAATTTTTGGATACGTGGTCTTAAACCAATAAATGCCATGGAACTAATGTCTGAAACAAAATTAGGATAATTGGAGACTGTTTGCTACGATGAATCGTGACCTGAGCTCTATCAATGTCACAATGCCTAGGCTAGTTAACCTCTGCATAACTCTGGGTACCTAAAGGCAGTGGATGAACCTTCTCCATGGACCAGTCATTGAGCTCAGTCACGGAGCTCACTGAATCCACTGGACATTTAAAATCCCTGAGAAGCAGCGTTACCTGGTGGGATTCTGTTACTGACACTCAGTGCAGGCCCATCCCGTGATACACACCAAGACTCTTGTGCTGAGAGGTGAAGTATACATACACTATCCGTGACAGAATGTATGCCACAACAAGAGTGCTTTCTCCTACTTTAAATTGGAAGAAACTTGAAATAACATTTGATGCTGGTGCAGTGGGTGCTGACATTATTAATGATACAGAAAGTATCAAACATCAGCTGAGAATGCTGAGAAGATAAAACATAATTTTTTAAAAGCAGATGTCATTTTGCATCCTTTCTTTCACAGACATGTTGGATAGGAAACAGAAGGAGATGATTTCCAAGGAAACTGGGTGTGACTATCAGATTCGCTCCATTAAATGCCCAGAAGATAACATTTACCGGACTATTAGTGGAGAGTGCAACAACAGGTAGGGTCTGTGATGTAGCAGATGTTTCATTTCTACTTAGTAAAGGCAGGAAAAAGATTTCATGTCCTGAAAACATCAGATTTGAGTCCATCGCTCTCCATGTACTCTTTCCCAGTAACTTCTTGGGAGTGGGGGAAGGTGAAAAGAAGATCTGGGGGCCATGATTGAGGGCCATGAAATCCAGCTTTTATCCGCTTGAGTTCCCAGAACACTGCTCTTCCTATCCTGTGGCATTATAGTATTAATTCACTCAGCCGTTGGGAGACACCACACTTTGAATTTGGTGAGAGTGTTGATTTCAAACTTAACATGTCTTAGGCTGCGTACACAAGAAATATTTTTAAAAGCATAGAATCAGTGCTATGAATGTCAGTATATCCCACCAAATATGTCACACTGTGATATGGGAATATTTTTAAAGGCTCTTGCTCAGCTTGAGATGCACACCATGAAACAGCACAGATATGTTCAGCAATACTCTCATTGTGCATTCACACTGATTAAAAGATCAGTGATGCACTGGACCATAGCATTTGGTTCAGCAGATAGAAGGTCCAGGTTTGGACACATCACAGTTCGAGAGGGATGTGAAAAAACTGGGTAGGATTTAGAAGAGGATTTCCTGACCAGTGGCTTCAGATGGACAAGGACATGGCTCCTCTGATAGTTGGTGATGACCATACTGTGAGACTGTGAGACTGTGAGTTTGTGTGGAGCAGCAGTGGAGACAGAGGTGCTACAGAGATAGAAATTCCAAATAAAACTAACATGATGTCATCAGGAATCAGGTGGGGAGTTAGCCTGGATGATTTCAGGAGTCTTCTCAAACCTAAATGATTCTATGATTTGTATCTACAAGCCAGTTCATTTCTGAAATAATACTGGTGTTGGCTTTTCTTCTGATGTTCCAGAAAGCATTCTCACTTGGGGGTTTCTAACTGGGCATTCGCTCGCTGGCTCCCAGCGGTATATGAAGATGGAGTGTCTGTTCCCAGAGGAGCAAGTGAAGGAAAGCTTTACAATGGGTTTCCACTCCCACTGGTGAGAACAGTTATTCTTGTCTGGATAACATTACTTGAACACTAATCTTGCTGCAAATTTTCTCAAACTGAGATGTGTCTTAGGTATATGTGTTTGTCAGAGACAGAGAAAAAATGATGCAAGTACTTCATTACACAAAACATGGGCAAGATCAAAGCATTTTCAAAAGCTCAGATATGCCAGGATTTTTGTACAAAGAGCAAGATTTGGGTGCTCCTCATAGAGTCATTCAAATTGGAAGGGACCCTTAAAGACTACCTGGTCCCACTCTCTAGGACAGACACATCTCCATCAGTGCTCAGAGCTCCTCCAGCCTGACCTTGGCTGCCTGCAGGGAAGGGGCACCTGTCACCTGTCTGGGCAACCTGTGCAGTGCCTCACCTCTCTTATTGCAAATACTTCTTCCTTATATCTAATCTAAATCTCTCCTCAGCCGTCTTCTTGACTTTTTGGGTATATGCGTATCCCTCAGGTTGAGCTCAGGCCTGCTGTGGGGTGAGGCTTGGCTGGGTGACCGCGGGGTTAACGCAGTGCTTGCCAAAGGGCTGGGGACTGTATATCACACAAGTTTAGGTCCAAATGGGGCATGATGTGGTTCTGTTTAATGCAATAATGAGCTCATTTGAGACCATCTTATCCATGGTCTCACAGTGCAAGTTAGACTTGGGGGTAAATTCCCTTTGGTACAAACAGTCACACACATCTCTATTCTGATTTTCTGCAGGTTCGAAAAGTGTCTAATGAAATTGCTTATACAGCCAATGAGAACATCACTCAAGATCAAGAGCTTTCTCTTTTCTTCATGCAGTGGGGCCAATGGGTCAACCATGACATAGACTTGGCCCCTTCCAGTGGCATAGGAGCAAACCCAGAGCTTCACTGCGATGATGACTGCACCTTCAGGTCCCCTTGCTTTCCAATTAAGGTACCATGAATTTTATTCTGTCCCAGAACAAATAGATAAAACCACATGGCTTTTTTCTGAGGCATTACTTTTGTTCGTTTCCTTTAGTTTCCCCTCAATGACCCGCGGATGCTGAGATCGAATTCCTGCATGCCGTTCATCCAATCGGCTTCTGTGTGCAATCCTCGGACATTCACTCGCGAGCAGATCAATGCTGTCACCTCCTTCATTGATGCCAGCATGGTGTACGGCAGTGAAGAATCTGTGGCAAAGAGCCTTAGGAATCAGACAAACCAGCTGGGCCTGATGGCTGTGAACCAGAATTTTACTGATGCTGGGTTGGAATTATTGCCCTTTGAGAACAAAACAAAAAGTATTTGTGTACTCACGAACAAGAGCATGAACATCCCCTGCTTTAGAGCTGGTAAGGTGTATTTGTAAAGCAGTTTTCTGCAGGGAACAGTGAAGATATGTCAGTGGTCCATAAAGCCAGAAAGGATCATTAATGGCCAGGTGTCCACTGTCTCCTTGTATTTGCATGAGGCACTGCAAGACATTGAATAAACAAGTGAAAGACAGGGTTCGCTCACAAATTTAAGAAGAAGAATAATTGAACAGTGATTGTTTAGATTAACATGGAAGTGATTTTGTTTTCATTTCCAGAAAGAGTTACAGCAAATCATTCACCCTTTCAAAAGATAGGAATTTTTTTTCAATAGAAAATGTACCAGAGTTTAAAATTTATCAGTGATGTTTTTCCCTCTTACCTAGAATACACCATTCCATTTTCAATTCAGTCAATACTATCAATTAAAGGCTCTTAAATTCTGTTAATAAATCTCCCTGGAAAAGCATTCTAAATTTTGAATATTGAACAATATCCTGACTTACATTTGAAGACAGGTCTAGAAATTGCAACCTGAATTTTGAACAAACTTGAAAGGAGAACTTGTTAAAATAGGAAGTGGTCCAGAATTAACATGATATTAAAAAACAAACAAACAAACAAACAAAAAAACATCTGTTAGAAATGTGAAGATTTCAAAGTCAGTAATAAGAATACAGTGTGTCCCCACTGCACATCACTGTCTTTTTGGTTTCCCATGAGAAGAGCCCTTTGCTGCACAAAGACACACGGTGTTTGTACCTTCAGTCATCAGACGGACTTCATGTGCCTTCCAGTTGCCTTCACCACTTCTGCTGAAAGCACATTCATAGACCTCCCCAAGGTGGAGCTGAGACAAATTTTCAAAACCAAACATTTGTACAAAAGATGACTGTAAGCAATACTGGTGGTAGGTGGGTGGCTGGACTAGGTGGGCTTTGAGGTTTTTTCCAACCTTAATGATTCTATTATTTTCCAATGGTTTTGGCTAAATTATTTGGAGAGGGAGAGAGAGAATGCTTGGTCTGTGCTGAAAACAAATTTCTGACATGACTGATGACTGCTAGGAAACTTCACCACAAGCATTACTGCCAAGAGCACTACACATCTGTCCTATCATCAAAATATGATGTGGAAATACAAAGCAGTTGACCAGTTTCCTAAAACACTTTCGTTTGTAGGTGACAAACGGGTTACAGAGAACTTGGGACTTTCTGCTCTGCACACTGTCTTTCTCCGAGAGCACAATCGCCTGGTTACAAAGCTGCAAAAGTTAAATCCTCACTGGGATGGAGAAAAGCTTTACCAGGAGAGTCGAAACATCATAGCTGCCATGACCCAGGTACTGACCTCTGCATGTTTTCTATCAGCAGAATGACTAGAAATTGATTTTCCTCGTGCAAATGCAGCAAAATAATCCCTTCAAGAACTCAAGGAGATTCCACATTCTCTTTGATTTTGATGTCATTTCTGCTGCAGCTGCTGATTGTTTGCTCTGCTTTTATGTTTTTTTCAGATAATAACATACAGAGATTATATACCACTTCTGCTTGCAGAGGAGACCAGCAAGTGGATACCCTTGTACAGAGGTTACAACGAGTCTGTGGATCCGACGGTGTCAAATGTTTTCTCTCTGGCCTTCCGATTTGGTCATGCCTCTGTGCAGCCTTTTGTATCCCGTTTAGATGACAGTTTTCAGCCTATGGGTTCACTTTCCCATGTCCCTCTTCATCTGACATTTTGTGCATCATGGAGAATTATAATGGAAGGTAAGAACTCGGGGCCGCCAGCAGTCCTGGTCTGGTCCTGAAGTAGATACTCAGGCACAGCTTGTTGGTAAGACACTCAAGCATAGACTCCTCAAAATTAGCACTATTTATTTTATTGGTTTCACCACTTATAGTGCTATTCATCTTGAAAGCAGACATGTCTCCCTAGGAGGCTCATTGGCCTTCTAGATGTGGGACATCAGGGCAGTCCTGCAGAACTCTCTCCAAATTCAGGCCAGCAACACTGACCGTGCACTGTACACAGGTGAAGGAGCCCTGCCAAAAACTGCATGTTGTAATACTCAAACCATTGAAAGTTACCAAGCACAACTCCAGCCTGAGAAGACACTTTGGAGAGGATTTTACATCAGAACATGTAATTCTGTACTTTCTTTCACACTGCCAAATATCACTCAATCAAAGTGCAGGCTGAGCAAAACAAATGGTTTTATATACTTCTGTAACTAGTAGGCATTGTCAGAGGGTAATGCATCAAATCCAACTGAGCTTAGGTGGGATAATTGATTTCTAATGACTCTAAAGGGAATTGTAGATCCAACTCTCAGACAATTAATGTCTTCAGGCATGAATCTTCCCAAGAAAGATGGTTGTCTCTTCCAAAATGAATTATCTTACTATGGAAAACATTCTAAAGTATACAAATTCAGTCATTTTTGTTGTGTTTTAGAGATTCTGTCTTCTTAAAGACTATGAAAAATACATAGACAAACAGACAAAAACTGATTTTTAATTTCACATTTCATGTTCTAAAACGTATTTGTCAGTGGATAGATAATTCAAAACAAAAACAAATTGCAAAACAAAACATTGGACTAAATCCCGTGCATCATTACTTGCTGGGAACTAACTGGTTGAGGAGCAGTTCTGCAGAAGATGACTGGGAGGTCCTGGTGGATAACAAGTGGATGTATGTATGCAGAATAGAAGGCTGATGGAATAGGAGAAGTAATCAGTATAGTTGCTAAGGGGAAGCCTCATCAACTGGGTTTTGCAGATTCATACATAACTACCTTCATATGTTGGAATGGAAATGTGAATCTAGGTGTACACACTGCTCAGAATAGAAAAAACATCTAAAACAGCACTGCTCCATCTGCTTGGAAGAGACCACCAAAGCTGGAACTTGGCAAAAAGTCTCTTCTTGATTTGCAATGTATCCAGGTGGCGTCGACCCACTGATACGTGGCATGATGGTTGATCATGCAAAACTGATGAAACAGAATCAAGTGCTCATTGAGGAGCTCCAAAACCACCTTTTTGAACAAACAGAGATAATGGGTCTGGATCTAGCAGCTCTGAACTTGCAACGGGGAAGAGACCACGGGCTTCCAGGTAAGGAGAATCAAATTCTGTCCTGTGGACAATACTCCTTTTTCTTATTCCTTATTCCACATCCACGGGGAAATATATATATACTTCAATTTTAGATGGAATGATAAACAGTCAGATTAGGAAAAGAAGAAGTCTCTATATTATAAAGATACTTCTCTCCGGGATTTACAAAGATTTTAAGAAGGGCTTGGAATAATTTGTTAAAGATGGGTAGAAGCAATGGCGAGGGGCAAAGAGAGGGTAAGGGGCAGAGCAAGGACAGTCCCAATCAACCAAGCTCAGTTTTCACATGAGCTTCACAAAGCGTATGCTCTTTGCCCACCAAGACTTGTTTCACCTCTTCAGACACCCCACAGCTCTGAACTGAAGTAGCATGCACCCTCACTGGTAATTGCCTCCTCATGGTGCAGAGGTATCAGTGTTTTTGGGGTAAGCACAAACACGAAGGTGCTATTTTCTAGGATTTTAATCCTAGAAATGTTGCTTCCCAAAACTGTAAGAACTGGTCTAGTCATGCTCAGGACCAAGTGGCTTCAATTGACAGGTTATGCTGAACCAGTGGCAGAGCATAAAGAAGACCCAAAATAAATGAGTGTATGCATTCCTTAAAAGACATCTGAAAACCCTAACTCTAACCGTAACACTAAACCTCAACATAACCCTAAAACTAACCCAGACCATAACAGTAATTCTAACCCTAACCATAAAACCAAACCCTAAACCTAATGAAAACCCTAACCCTAATTCTTAAACAAACCCCTACCCTAAATCTTAAAGGTAACCATCAACCTAACCTAACCCAGAAACACTAACCCTAACCCAACCAAAACCCTCACCCTGCAGCAACCCCTAACCCTACACCTAACCCTAGCACTACCCAAACCAAACCTCAACCCCAACTCTAACCCTTAACTCTATCTCTGACCCTGAAATTAATACTAACACTAAACCTTAACCCTAACATAGCATTTGTTGTATCTGTTTCTATCTAGCAAAGAGCATCTTCCAGAACCTTTAATGATGTAGGGTGCAGGGTCTGTTTAACTCTTAGCCTTGGAAGATGCGTGGACAACACAGGTTCTGACCACTTTCTGTCCCTGTTGTTGAAGGTTACAATGCCTGGAGGCACTTCTGTGGGCTCTCCCAGCCCCAAACAGTGGATGAGCTCTCTGAGGTGCTGGGCAATAGCAAACTGGCCAAGAAGTTCATGGACCTGTATGGGACACCGGATAATATTGACCTCTGGATTGGGGCAATTGCAGAGCCCTTCATTCCCCAGGGCAGAGTTGGGCCCCTCCTGGCCTGCATCATTGGCACTCAGTTCAGGAACTTGCGTGATGGGGACAGGTAGGTAGCTCTGAGAGCATGCCACCCCATCTCATCTCCAACATATCATTGAGTACTTGCAGCAGGGCGCACATTTTGGTTTTAGCCTCAGTTGACAAAGGGCACTTTCTTAACAGCTGATTTGTAGACATCCACATGGCTGAGGAACACCAGCTTCAGGCCATGGATGACTTGCAGTAGTCTCTGTCTGAGGTGACATTTGCTCTCAGGGTACTAAAAGAAGGATCAGTCACTGTGTCCCAGTGATGCTATGTTGAAGAGGCAGTTTCTTTGCACAGGCAGATGAGAGTGGTAGAATCCTGACCTCTTTCCAAAGGGTTGTGCCAACTGCCTGGTGGATGAAGGTGGATCTGATCAGGGATTCACCTGGGCCAGGTGTTTATTTTGGGAAATAGACAGCACTAAACACCTTCAAGGACACTGTAAAAGTTGCTTCTGAAAATATCATTGCAGGTTCTGGTGGGAGAACCCAGGTGTTTTCACTCTGCAGCAGTTGGAAGAACTGTCAAAAATCTCAGTGTCAAGAGTGATCTGTGACAATACCCATATCAAAAAGTTACCCAGGGACATGTTTAGGACCAGCAGTCCTGAGAACTTTGTTGACTGCCATGAAATTGACATGCTTAATCTCTCAGCCTGGAAAGATGAGTCTGAGAAGGGCAGTAAAGGTATGTAGGAGATTTTCCTTGTTCAGATGATCTACAAGAAAGAATATAAAATAATTAAGCAAGAAATAACATAATTAAGATCATCATGATGATCTTGCCCCCAGGCACACTTCAACCATCCATTCAGCCCCACTCAGACACACTGTCAGCCTGATCTCCTTGCAGTCCATCCCTTAGAAGATAGCTCTTCCTCTTCGACCAGATGAAACATCCCTGACAATCCAATCTGTCTGTGTTCCTGTGATTTTCTGTGTTCTTCTCTCAGCAATTTATTCTAAGTCAGGTAATCTATTCCGGGACGGCCTGAGTCTTCCTTCACAGAAAAGATGTCCATGAAGAAATCCATCAGGATTACTCAATCCACTTCAAACTTTTACTCCTCCAGACTAAGCCTCTGCTTTCCCCTTGCCTTTCCTGAAGGTTTATGGTATTTTGAGGATTATCTGGAGTTGTTTTGACCATGTATGACCTGACATAACAGTAGTCTAACACACAGAGCCAGTGATTATGATACAAGACAGTACAGAAGTGTGTTTATATAAAGAAATAAAAAAACCCAGCCAACTACCTGTGTCCTCTTATTGACATACTTTGACATAAGCTCTTCCAGGGAACAAAAACATGCAGAAGACAGAGCAGAAGGGACAGGACTGAATTTTCCCTTCTCACAACCCACATATAGATTATCACGTTGGGATTGCCTGCCTTGTCCTTCTGCACAGAGCACACATATCTCCACGAGGTTCCTATGCTATGATTCATGGTATGTGAGAGAGACACCGGTGTTTGAGAAAGACACTGGGTATAAGGGCTGAATTGTGGTGACTTCACCCTGTCCTTTGGGAACCTAAGTGCAGTGTCACTTCCCCTCCCTCTGAAAAATAACAGTTTCCTGATCTATTAACTTCATCTTACGGTCAGTGAAATGCGCTGAGCTGCTTCCTGTGGCCATCTTTATCACCATGCTGGGAGGAAGCTGAGCTGCCTTTTCATAACCCAGCAGCAGTGAAATTGCAGGGCATTAAAAACCAACAGCTCAGAATGAAACTTCCTCAAGTGCCATGAGTTTGTCCCCAACAGCACAATTCTGAAGGGCCTTCAGGTTGCAGCACACTGGAGGTACTTTCTGACCACAGCGTCTCAGAGGTAAAACAAGACACAGGTATCAGCCCTGATGTTCCCACTGACCTATTACTATTTTAAGCTATGCAGTCACACAGAAATATGGAGAGAAGTAGATGTCCAGCAAAGACTTTCTGATGCTCAGTAGCCCTTTCTGCTTCATGGTCAGTTTCTAAACTTGCACTTACAGCCAGTGCTGGAAATCCTAACTGTGGTATTCAGCTGCTTTTTGGAATATGCTGCCCATATGTCGTGCTGAGCCAACTGCTGCTGACAGAGCCTCTGGCATTTGTTTCTCAGAGAAGAACTCAAGACTGAGTCTGCTGTTGTGTTTGCACTACTGTGATGTGATTATTATTATTATGGTTGTGTAAAATCTAATGATGTGAATTCTTCATGCAGAGCAGTGATGTTTTGTCATCTCTTGCCCTAAAACTGATCAGGGTTTAACAAGACTCAGTAAGGTGCTCCATGTTATATAACTTTAGAGGCACAGTCAAAGCAGATGGTTTCTACTTCCCATCATGAAGGGGTGGCAAATCTGGAAGCCAAAATGCTTGCATGAAACAAGTTTCAAATGTTGTCTTGATTTTAATTTCTTAATTACAGTTTATTACACGCTAATTTAGCCTTCTAAAACAAATTCATTATTCTTTGTCCCACTCAGAATTTAACAAGTTTTTGTAACCTTTATACCCGTTATGTCCTTCTTCTTTTGCACAAAAGTATAATTTTGGGGGCTGCTTCCAGTTCGCAGTGAGATTTCGGTCTCTGAAGACACTGGAGAATGGCAGCTGCATTTTGAACACAGAGACAGCTCTGATGGTCATTAATAAAATACTTAAATGAGCTCATCAACCTTTGGCATCCGCTCTGGCACGTCAGATATCTGTCCCAGAACTTGAAGAGATGCTGTCTCTTCCAACACAAACCATTTTTATTTTTTATTCTATCACAATACAGCCCATAGTTTAAAGAAGTTCAGTATCTGAAACTAAAGTGCCGTGGTGTTGTGGTTTTGATGCCGGTATTCCACATCAGAACACCATGCAGGCAGTTACGGAGTCAATGCTGTTGTGGAGCAGCAGAGGGTTGGAGCTCCGCACCGGACACCAGGCGCGCTCTCTCTCGGCTGCCACAGAGATTCAGCCCGTGTGCTTCCCCTGCAGTTCCTCCCTAACGTAAGCTCTCAGTTTTGGTTTGGAAACTTTCTCTCTCTCTCAATTGTTCAATTTTATTAGATTAAGTAAAGTTACCGTTCCTTCTCAAATCATGCTGTTGTTTTGTTTTTTTTTGTAGACCCATCTATTCCCTCCGTTTCCCCACCCTGGCGCGCATGGCTTTGCTCGGGCATCCTCGTGGCCACTGACGGTGCAGTTGCTTTTTTTCTCTCTCCCTTATCGGTTTCCCTTAGGTCACTGTCACGGATAACACCGTGACATCAAGCTTTTAAAATGTATTTATTTTATATCTTATTGGCACTCTATTCTCCCTCACAACAGAAATTGTGTTGAGGACATAAGAACATAAATTGTGTTGAGACAGGGCAAAACAAGGAATTTTCCAGAAATCAGGAGCTGCAGATCCCGGAATGGGTGTAGATTGAAAAATAAATTGTGTAAAAAAATCATAAGGTTTTCAGGGCAAGACTGGGGCTTCAAGCTGTGTATTTCTGCACTTTTCCTCTGAGCTCTAAGTCCTATGGGCACATTCCTTTCATGCTTTCAAGGTCTGTCCAATCATGGTGCATAAAACCTTGCTTCGCCTAAAAGGAGGGCCAAGGGACCTTCTAACTCCAAGACAACCTCAGGCAAGATGGCCATAGGCCCTGGGATAAGTGCCACCATCTTGTTGGTTTTTAGTGAGAAAAGGTGATTAAGAACACAGCAATGGTCACAGAAAAGGTCCTCTTCTGCCTGGGGTCCAAGCTGGAGAGAAGCTCTGAGGGTTATGATTACAAAGCATAGTCCAATTGTCCATTGAGTGCCCATCCATAGAGCTCAGGTAGTGCAGTTCTCAGAAAGGAAGTTGACCGCCATTTCACCACTTCCACTTGAATGTTTTTCTTCTGTGGAAATTTATTTTGACATGGCCATTACAACATCCTTCTATCCAAATTGGAAAGGTATGGACTTGATGGATGGACTGTTCAACGGATGAGGAACTGATTGTGAGACCACACCCAGAGAGTGGTGGTCAGTATGACAAGTGATGAGTGGTGTCCCTTTGGGGTCAGTGCTGGGACTGCTGCTCTTTAATATCTCCATCAGTGACATCAACAGTGGGATTGAGTGCACCCTCAGTAGTTTGTGGATCACAACATGCTGTGTGGTGTGGTCAATGTGCCAAAGGGACGGATGCCATCCGGAGATACCTGGATAGGATGAGCAGTGGGCACCTGCACCTTGGTCTTGTCAACCCCTGCAATCTGTACAAGCTGGGGGACGTAAGGATGGAGCACAGCCCTGTCAAAAAGGGCCTGGGAGTACTGGTGGATGGGAGCTGGGCATGAGCCAGCAGTGTGCCCGCACAGTCCAGAAAGCCAACTGTCTCCTGGGTGTACTCGAAGCAGTGTGGCCAGAAGGGCAGAGGGGAGATCTACCCCTCTGCTCTGCACTGTGACCTCACCTGCAGCACTGTGCCCAGATGGGGAGTGCTCAGCACAGGGGAGACGTGGATCTGTTGGAGTGTGTCCAGAGAAGGACCACAAAAATGATCCCAGGGATGGAACACATTCCTATGAGGACAGGCTGAGAGTTGGGGCTGTGCGGCATGGAGGAAAGAAAGCTCCAGGGAAAGCTGAGTGCAGCCTTCAGTATCTAAAGGGGCTGTAAGAAAAGGGGACAGACTCTTCAGCAAGGTCTGTTGTGACAGAAGAAGGGAAGAGGTTTCAAAATAAAAGAGGGGAGATTTAGATTGGGTACCAGGAAAAAAAAATGTACAATAAAGGCAGTGAGGCAGTGGCACAGGTTGCCCAGAGATATGGTGGATGCCCCATCCCTGGAGGGGATATGAGCACTGATGGAGATGTGGGTGTTGGACCAGATGAGCTTCAAGAGTCCCTTCCAACGCAGATGATTCTGTGATTCCGTGCTTTTGCCTGTCCCTGTCAGGCTTGTAGTCCTTTGCTGTTTCTGCTTCGAAGCCTTTTTGTGGTTGCGGAATCACTCATGGGAACCCCCATTTGTCATTCCTGATATCTTCTGATAGGTGCTCATCATGGAGTCACGGACCTGCTCAGTGAGCTTGGGAACATCATCTGAGCTCAGGCCGACAGTCTCCACTGCTGGCAGGATCTGAATGATGCTTGTCCCTGGAAGAGTGAGAAAGGAGGGTCAGTGAGGGGGAGGGAAATACAGGAGTGATGTAGGACAGCAAGATGTAGCACAGTGACTGGTGTAAGCCAAGGAGCAATACAGAAATTGGTGCAAAACACTATTTCACACACGAACAACTGTGTAGCAACCCAGATGCGCACATCAAAAACCCAAACCAGATTTTCCCTGTCCACAGAGACCACCATGCACATATATCCGAGTACATCCAATGTATCACACACCATATGGTAGCCCATAGAGTCTGTCTAGATCAGAGCAAAGAGAATGAGAGATCTGTAGCACAATGCATGCAAACTGGTCGTGCTCTGATCTATGTATACTAATTCAGTAGAGTTCTTCCTTATAGCAAGGCACTTTGGGATGAGAAAAACCATGCGAGAAATCCTTGGTTTGCCAAGATGTGTTGTACCTCCCTCAGAAGGCATGAGCTGGTGCAAGCGGGAAGAATAAACTAAGGAGTTGACCTCATACTCTTCTGTCCCTGTACCCAGGGGCCCTTGTTCTGGACAGTGGAGACAAGATGCTGACTGCACAGATAGCCACCTGAACATCTGGGGAGTGCATATATTACTTTTCAACATCTTTGCATGCCTTTGCCTGTATACTAGGAAATAAAATCCAGAAGTGTTGCTGGCAGAGTCATGTGAAAGCAATGAACAGAAACAGGGAGAAGAGCTTCCCAAAAGAGGAGGGCATAAATCCATGCAACACATTAAACAGCTGGAGCACCTGCTTGTGCTCCCACCAAACTGCCAGTGGGGGAATGCTTCCAGGACTGAAATGTCCTTCCATGGCCAGCAAGGGGACAGAATAGGCCCAGTGGGAGAAAGCTGAGTAGAAAGAAAATGGTGTTTAATTTTATCTTCGAGGTGTCTGCCTTCAAGGGAATGATTACAGAGGTACAAATGATGACAGGAATGAGAATTTCAGCTGCAAGTCCTCCTTCTAGGAACTAAGTGCTGACCTAGGGGAGGGTAGTAAGTGGGAGAAGCTCATTTTGGGTCAGCATTGGGGAAGAAAGGGGAGGAACAGAGTAAGCTGTTTTTCTCTGTAGGAAAATGAAAGATTATTTTCCACCTTTTCCCTTTGAAGCCCAAGACTCTGCCCCCACATTGCATTTGGTTCTCTCCCACCCACATCATGGCTGTCTCCAAGCTTGTACAAGCACCCAGCCCCAGGTGATCCTCACCTGATGTGAATCTCTTCTCCTTCTGGCTGTAGAAGCTATTGTAGGAAGATATCACTACAGGAACAATGGAGACCTGTGAAGAGGAAGTCTATAGTGAGTGAATCTACAAATTTCCCTGTACCACCTGCAGGCTTCTGGGTGGGTGCTCAGTCCAAAGGGAAGTGAGGGACCAGGTTATTGGTGGCCAAAGTGCATCCCAAGGGGCAGGAGGAAGGCGACTCTCACCTGAGCTCTCACGGCCAGCTGGAAGGCCCCACGTTTGAAGGGCAGCATGGAGCCACTTTGATTGCGAGTTCCTTCAGGGAAGATCAAGACATGGAACTGCAGGAGGGAGAAGACATTGAGATGGAGCTATTCTAAATCACTGCTATTTTAAATCACTGCACAGATGTAGAATCATAGAATCATTAAGGTTGGAAAAGATCCCTAAGATCATCCAGTCCAACCATCCACCTACCATCAATATTGCCCACTAAACCACTTATGTAAGTACCACATCTCCATGTTTCTTGAACACTTATAGTGTTGGTGTCTCCACCACATACTCTCCTGGGACTGATCTGTCTGCTCCTGACTATGCAGAGGCATTCACTTCCTCTACGTTAAGCACTTTTTGAACCCAAAGCAGTTAATCCACCAGAGGTTCTGCACAGTGCACAGTCCAGAGAACTAGATCTCCTTCCAGTCACATCAAGGTTAATATTTTCCAGTGCCTCCTGCTCTTCACCAAAAAGTTTTTTCCACTCACATTATCTCTGTGCATGGCGTGTGCCACCTCTGTCAAGATAGCTATGGACTCTTCCTTCTTCTTGCGGTCGAGGAAAACAACGCCAGAAAGCCAGCATGCGAGGCCAAAGGGGCCCATGTATAGTATTTCCTTCTTTCCAATGGGCACGCAGCGATTTGGTAATATCTGCATCATCACTGGAACAGACGAACAAGGACAGAACAAGTTTTCATCTACATGGAGGTTCCCTCCAGCCCTCTGCTCTGGGGAACATCATGCTTGTAGCTCCCACCCAACATAATAAGGCACTGGAAAAGGGATTCTGGGGATCTGCATACCAACCTCCCACTCAAATCTTTTGCTAACACTGGGTAACTGTAACACCACTGTGGTCTGCTGACACTCATCCCAGTTCTATTGGAAAGGATGAGAGAGGTTTCTTTAGCACTGTGCTCTGCTACCTTGGAACACACCCTGGCCTTGGGGCTAAGTGGAAGGACTCTGTAGTAGCCTGTGCTATTAGGTGTTTCATAACTACTTGCAATGGAGCAAAGAGGAGAAGGCAAGGATCTGGTTCCCCCCATACCCATAATGTCAAGGGAGTTCTGGTGATTCAACACAAGTATGCAAGGCTTCTTAGTCCCGAGGTTCTCCTTGCCCTTCACCACTATCTTGATACCAAGTGCATATTTGACTGGAAGAATTGCCATGCGCAGAAACCTGGAAAAGGGGAACAGATGTGAGCTAAAGAGTAAGTAAAATTGAGTAAAGAAGCCAAACAGTAATCTTCCAGACCGACCCATCTCACAGACTTCTCCTGAGGAATGGCTTGGTTGTTCATTGTCCCTGATTTGACTTGCCTGTCTGGGTGAAAAGCAACTAGGATTGTTCTTTAGCTGCCATTGGAGAAGTCAAATACAACAGGCAGGTTTTCTTCAGGATAGGTTAGTTCAATGGCTTCGGAACTCCAAATACCACAGTTGTATGGATCAGTTGAATATCAGCCCATATGTATTTGAATATAATGCCCAAATTAATAACGCACCTGTTTGTACTCTACTTTGCTGCCCAACTTGCTGAATTGTGAGTATGGACTGCAGTAAACCTGCCATGCACCCGGCACTTCTATTGCCTAACCCACCACCCCAAAACCTTCACATTAATGTGCACTGCTGCTAATGGCATTCCAGCATGTGACTAATCCCTCCCCACCACAACACTGCTCCCAGGACCCTCCCAAGCACAGTGCAAGCTGACTCCATCAATGCCCAGAGCACAAAGAAGCTACAGTCAACTTACTTCATGTTTTCACAGTTGCGTCCACGGGGTAGAGCAACAATAATAACCAGAATGCTGAGGGTGAAGATCCACACTTGATAGAAGGTCATCTTGCAGAAGTATCTGAATGTAGGATTTATCCGGCAAAGAATTAGAACTGCAATGAGCAGAAAAGTAAATGGATAGTGAAGAAGCAATAGCTCCATCCTTCAGCGCAGAGTCAACTAGAGGAATGTTGCACAGCACAGTAAATGAACAACTAGCACCTGGTGTAATGGAACAGTGTTTAGACTCTTTTGATCACCTACGTGTGGGTGGTGCAATGTAGGAATGAGATTTGGGAGAGATGCTTCTACAAGGCTGGAGCTCCCGGCAAAAATAACCACGGAAAGCTGGTTTAGCAAGGGAGATGCAGAGCTGCTGTGTGGGAGCTGTCTGACAAGCTGAGGCAGACACACAATAGCAAGGCTCTGTAATGTGGAGGGTGTGTACGTGGCTGTGGGATGGCTGAACACTGTGTGTTAGGAGCACTCCTTCAGACTGGATATTAGGAAACTGGATATTAGGAAAAATTGCTTCTCCATAAGAATGCTTATCCCAGGGAAGGAACAAGTCCCTGCAAGGACAGGCTGAGAGCTGGGGCTGTGCACACACACAAACTGCCCAGGGAGTGGTGGGGTCATCATCCATGGAGGTGTTCCAGAGCTGTGGAGTTGTGGCACTGAGGGATGTGGTCAGTGGGCTGTATTGGTGGTAAGTGGATGGTTGAACTGGACGATCTTAGAGGTCTCTTCCAACCTTAATGATTCTGTGATTCTACAGTTCTATAGGGCAGAAGCCTTCTGTCACAAGCATGATTCTATGTCAAACTCTGCGCATGAGGACTGTGAGCTGACTGCAAGAGGTCCAGGAAACCAGAAACCAGTATTATGGAGGAAAGAAAGAGAAATGCAGTGATCACAGCAGACAGCTTCTGCCTCACACATACAGATGTTAGAGGCACTGAGCTCAGAAATCGGATATTTCTCAGCTGGAGTAGGAAAAGTGGCAAAAAAATTCCATGTTTCCAGACAAAAAGATAAACAAAACTACATCTCCATGGTCAGAAGGAAGCATGTGTTCAGGCAGCATCTCCATATGTGAAGAGGTAACTCAGGATATTGCAAGTAGAACCTGGGAGTGCTCCGACTGTATTTCAGCTCCTAAAAACTGAGCAAGAAGACGAACTGTGCAATGAGACTGAAGAACAAAAGCACTTTGGTGGATTAACAGTGTTAAATTCCAAACAGAACTGAGATCTACAGATTCTCAAAGGACCTTCAGGGGTCCCATAATACTGCAGCAGATGTCACTTGAAACCTAAAGAACAAAATCAAACCCCTCAGAACAGTAAAACAGACAAGAGTCAGCAGCAACTGACAAGGAGTGGAACAGAGGGACAACAGAGGGAGGCACTGGTTGTGCTCCCTGTCCCTTGTGTTCACCAATGTCTCCTCCTGCTTTTCATAGGAAAACTGGAGATAAGTGACTGCTTGAGGCTTTTTGGTAACCACAGGAGAGACTGACAAAGCAAAGTGTTTCAGCCTCAGCCTCCTCACCAATCTGCTGTTACAGAGTTGGGCATCAAGGATGCAATTACAGCCCTAATGCCTATTAACTTTCTTTCATCCCATAGTAATCCTATCAAGATCAGTGATGGTCTTTCACACATTGGTGGAGGCTGATGCAGTGAGCAATTGGTTCATCCTAATCTATCAGAATACAGGTTCCCATAGTGCCCACGAGAGGGGCTTTGTATAGCTATCCTGCAAGGACTGCTGTAGCTCTCAAATCAAGGCTGCTGTTTTCATGCACCACAAAAGAAACAGATATATTGCACAACACCATGCATGGAAACATTGCCTGAATGTCTATGGGCAGGACAGGGTGCAAAACAGGAGTCACCTTAAACCACTGAAAAACTTTATTTGTAAGCCACTGACAGCAATTTTCAGGTATTTTCATCAGAGCTGTAAGGAAATTATATTTCTGTAGTACACAGTGCACTACCAGACAGGTACTAAGCTGTAGCAAGCTGAAAGGAACATGTCAACCCCAAAATCTAATTCATGAGAACGAACACAAGATCCAGATCACGGAATCACGGAACTGTAGGGGTTGGAAGGGACCTCTAGAGATCACTGAGTCCAACCCCCTGCCAAAGCAGCTCCCTAAACCAGGTTGCACAGGTAGGCATTTAGGCAGGTCTTGAATTTCTTGATGTAAGGACAGAAAAATGTCTCCAGCATAAATAGTGGCATCCACGTGGTCGGAACACTGTCAGAGAACATAAGCAGATTGAACAGCGTGAGAATCTGTTAGACCTTCAGTATGGTTGGTTACAAGAGGAACTGCTCTTTGTAGTGTCACCAAAACCACATCAATTATGCAAGAGTTTGCAAGGCTGATGGGTATAAGAGACTTTCAACAGTTGGTAAGTATCTCCTATGAGTATGGAAAAATGCAAGAGGTAACAAAAGTTATGCCATTCCTAACACACTGTGGAGAGGTAATCAGTTCGGGTCCAGTGTCAAGGTGTTTTCAGAAATAACAGCTCTAATGAAGTTCCTGACCTTCAGACTAAACACACCTGTGTCCAGCTGACTCCCCTTTCCCCCTGGGTCTTTGAAACCTCTTCAGAGTAATTTAAATGCATTTTATGTAGGGGGAGGAGGGTCATAATATTATCATGAGCTTTCATCATGAAGCTTCAGTGACTCTGACTCACAACTCTGCTAAGCCACACTCTGTCCAGAAGAAGATGTCTAATGTAATGTAATGCAAAAAGACTGAGAAAATTAACTTGCTCACAGCAAGCACATGAGTCTTTGAATCAGAGAATCAGAAAATCATTTAGACTCTCTTTTAGAAAATAGATTTATTTTTTATTTAGATTCTCATTTAGAAAAGACCTCTAAGGTCATCCAGTCCAACCATCCACCTACCACCAATATTGCCCACCGACCATGTCTACCCTTTCCTTAAACACCCCCAGTGTGACTCCACCATGTCCCTGGCAGATGCCTGTTCCAAAGCATCGTCACTTTTTTGGAGAAGTTTTCCCTAATATTCAACCTAAATCTTCCCTAGCACAACCTGAGGCCATTCCCTCTCATCCTATCACTAGTTACCCAGACTTTAAAGAAGGCTTAAAAGAGATCTGGCTGCTGTCAGTAAAGCAAAGCTGGGCAGAAGAGTTGAGTCAAAGATCAAGATCAACATGTAAGTGAGAAAGGAATGATTTCAAGATGAAATCAGAGGACTGGATTCTGGAATGAGGACAATTCCTACTGGAAACTGCTGGCATAAATTTCTCCATTGGAACAGACTGGAACAAGAAATCAAAAGGCAAAGTATTGGGACTGCTCACTTCCATAAACCACACCAGCCCACAGAAGGAGAGTGGTGCTAAAGAGAACTTGGCTAAACAGAATCAACACTGATGTTAAAAGCTTCAAAAGCATTTCAGGGTAAATATATTCAACAAGGAAGACTAAGGAAATTTATTTATCATGCTCCCACTGTAGCACCAGAATCCACAGGCAACCCAGTTGTACAAGGCACAGATAAGCTTTTCATTTTTACTGATGAGTGAATGAATAGATGGCACCTCCCATAATGATAGAAAGAGAAATGTTTCTACAAGAAAATTGGTGCTGACTCATGATGTTTCCTGTGGCATCCATGACAGAGGAGCTTGTGCTCTTGCACTTTCATACATGGAGACAGCACACAGGACAGCCAAGAGAACTGGAAAATAGATCAGGTTATCCTGTAAATCAAAGAATCATGTAGAAAAATTTAGGTGGAAAGGGACCCGTGGAGGTCTGTAGTCCAACCAGCTACTTGGGGCATGGCGAATCCCAACACCAGACACATTTGCTCAAGGTGAGGTTGGAATAACTCCAGGAATGGAGATTCCAAGTTCTCTAGCCCCTGTCTCAACACTGCACAGTTATGATGGGGAAGAATGTTTTTTCTCCATCTAATGGGAATCTCCTTCAAAGTCCCAGTCATGCTGAGCGTGTGTTTCATGCATTAGATCAGGCAGTTTGATCAAGCTGAGAAGCTTGATTCAATTTTCCACATTTCAACTTTGCACTTGGATGCAATCGTAAAAATAATTCCTCTGTTTAGTATGTGCAGAAAGATTGTAGGGATCTAGAGCCAATTATTTGGATTCAATGATCTTTGCAGGTCCCTTCTGATTGAACTATTCTATTTCCTCTTCATTACGTTAATCGCTGAAGTCAAAAGGTTATGAATGTGTCCTCCTGTGCTATCAAGGGGCTGAACAAATTCTAGAGGCACACAGTTCAGACAGGTAATACTAGAAAACAAAATCAGAGACTGAGACAAGCATCCCCAGTGCAGTCAGGCATCACACACCCGTCACATCTGTTGACTCCCTTGAATCTTTCAGTGCCAGGAACTGATCAAGGAGACAGTGGACTTCAACATGCTGCCAGGGCACATTTGCATGTGAGAAGCCTTCTGTGTTCAAGACATGCTCAGGCTGATGTTTGTTAGCCTACACATCTGAGACACTTTCTACCCCAGTGTTTTGGCAAAGCACTGGAAGAAATTCTTATCCACATCTTTTCTTTGTCTCTGAGGATCTCACATGTCTCTTCCAGATTTAGGGGAGATAAGGAAGAGTTATTGCCCAATGGTTTTTGCAACTAAATTCAAAGTCCATCAAGAAATACCCTTCTTCATTACAAATGCATGGCTCTGCACTTGAATCTGCTTTGTCTGATATTCCCATATAAAACCTACCACCATCCTCCACTTGTCTCCAGTTATTGTACCTCTTACAAAGTTCATGGAGCATTTCGATCTCAGCTCAAAGTTGCAATTTATTGATCAATAATAGTGAGACAGCAAACTACAGAGGAAAGAGAAAGTAGTTTTGACCCTTCTAGGAAAAGATTTTGTGGGGAGAAGTTAGATTAGCTCCTACTTTCTTGTACTTCACCCTGATTCTTTGCCAGGAGACCTCCCATCACCTACACTTGCCCAGTGGGAAGTCATCCCGGCTCACGCCAGGCTGCAGGAATAACCTGTGTGCTTTCCATTGTGCTAGAAGATGCCTTAGGCATTCTTGGCTAAGGGCAGGAACTGATGAAAAGACAGCTTCCTTCTATCAGTACGATTTCTTGTTTCAGAAAGAGAGCGTTTTTAACAAGTTGAGTGCAAGGCAGCTATTGCTATTTCACTAAAAAGCACTGTGAAATTACTATATTTTCTCTGGAAACTAAATGTGTACACCTCAGAAAATAAAAAAAAAAATTAAAAAAAAAAGAAAGAAGAAAAAAAAAGAAAGCAAATCTATTCCAATGCCCCAATACATTTTAATGTAGATTGGAAACCTTGTGCTATTTCATGCAAAAAGAGGGTTCAAAACTTGTTATCTAACAGCAAGGCTTAGTGGAACGTGGTGCATATGACATTGCCTAAGCACACAGTTTGTTTGACTGGAAGTCTCTTGTTAACTCCTTTTGGACTGCTTTGTGATATTGAACAATTTGCACAGATGTGGAATATCTTTCCGTGAAGTTTCTTTATCACTGGATTTCATCTCTTTGGAAAGACTTCAGGCAATAAAAGTATAGACAAAAAAAAAAAAAAAAGCAACCAAACAATTAAAAGAATCCATCTCATTATCTTCCTGACCCCAGATTTCTGGTGAATGCCCATCAGTNCTGAGCATCCATGGACTTTTAGTCTGGTTTCAGGAAATATTGGAAAGAATTGAAAAAAAAAAAAAAAAAAAAAAAAAAAAAAAAAAAAGCAACCAAACAATTAAAAGAATCCATCTCAGTATCTTCCTGAACCCAGACTTCTGGGGAATCCTCATCGTTCAGCATTATCAGTCACCAGATGCTTCTTCTGCAGGACACAAAATAACACGTGTTAACAAAGCAGAAAAGGGTATGCCATAGCTTCCTGCTGTCTTACGTGATTCATTTCCATAAGTTAAGCTGGAAAGGAGGGCCCAACAGCTCAGGTATTGCCCCAGCACTGAGCAGGAGACTGCTCTGGACATCCCTCCCTGCCTCCAGCAGTCCCTCAAGCCTTACTTCTTCTTGCCCCATGAAGGTGGCATTTACGGTGGCACCTTGTCACACCTTCAACGTAATAAGACCACGGCCCTGTGGAGAAAGCGACTAAACGATCTGGAGGGAAGTGGGAGCTGAGTGCAGCTGGAATTGTCTGAGCTGTTAATGATGGTTTTTAGTTGCAGAGATTTGCACTTGCTTGCAGGCAGGAACTGTCTGCTTTTTGAGGCTTGTAACTTACTTGGTACTTTCCTCCATCCTCTTTGACTTCCAGGCTCTGAGGTCCAGCTTTGGGATCTTGCTGCAGCTCACAAAGGAGTCAGGATATCTGTTGGCCCGGAAGATATTTCTTGACACTTTAGAGATGTGGGTGTTGTCACATATTATTCGTGACAAGGAGATTTTGGCCAGTGAACTGCGCTGCTTAGCAGTGAAAACCCCTCTATTCTCCCACCAAAACCTGCAGGAGACATAATGAATGACAAAATAGATTTTTTTCCTCTTAAATTCTTCTCATTCAAGTTTCCTACAATGTTATTTCCCATTAAAACCAATAAAACAGATTTCTTTTTCAAAGGCAAATTTTCCAGCTAATCAAAGCATTCACCATCACATGAGCAGACACTGGACCCTTTTACCTGTCCCCATCACGTGTGTTCCTGAACTGCATGCCAATGAGACAGGCCATGAGGGGTCCAACCCTTCCTCCATCCACAAAGGGCTCTGCAAGTGCCCCAACCCAAATGTCAATGTTCCTTGGTGTCCCATACAGCTGCATAAACTTCTTTGCCAGACGGCCATTCTTCAATACCTGACCAAGTGACTTCACATCGCAAGGCTGGGGGAGCCCACAGAATTTTCTCCAGGAGATATAACCTGCAAGTTGTTGTGTATCAGAGCAAAGAGAGGTCAGCAACACTTCCCCTCCCTAGAAAGATTTTTCCTCTCTTTCCCAAAGCCTGGACACAGGTATGTTCCCAGTTATGCTTAAACTTTCTTTCTAAATATAGCTGTAAATACCATTGCCATTCCTTTGCGCCAGAGCCAACTTCTACGGGTGGAAGTGGAACACTGGATGTTGTCAACTCGCCTATTTTTGTGTGCATCAAATAGCTGGAATACGTTAGACCACAACTGGTGGAATAACTCTGCATCTTGGTGGACAGGGACAGCAAAAGTAGGCGTATTTTATGCGTAAATTCCGTTCTTTCTGGGTCTTACCAAATGTCTGCTTAAGGAAAGGAAAAGCCTACAGAGAACTCATGCATTCTCCTTCTGCCAGTCCCAAAAGCTAGAAATTCAGGATTCTGCACACCAGTGTTCCCAAAGACAGTGTGGAAAATCAAATCCCCCCACTGAGAGAAAGTCAGAGCAATCCCAGCAAAACCTGACCATACATCTGCATCTAATGCAAAACCTCTGTCTCAGCTGAAAACGTGTGAATCTGGTGCTCCTCATCACCATTTCAAAGTGAACCACATTGCAGCTCCCAGGGTGTTACTGGCACAGCAGCTCCAGGCGCTTGCATCAGCCTAATAATGCTGTTAGGCAACAGCACACCCTTGATCCAGTTGTATCAACAACCTGTTTCTCAAGACTATCTTGCAATGCCACTGCACTGGTTTTTCATGTTGCAGAGCCCCATGAGTGGTTTTGACATGCTTTTATCTTTTTTTTTTTTTTTTTTTTTTTTTCNTTTTTTTTTTTTTTTCCTGGGACACAGTCTTTGTAGGGAAACTAGAATGAGATTTTTTTGTTGTTGTTGTTCACATTGTGCAGTGTGCTTTTCTGCATGGGCCGGACATATTTCCCAATTACACAAGTGCATGACTCTCACTCATTTTCCTTTGGAAGCTCTTTTGCCACTGCCAGCTTACCTGGGAGGCCATGATCCCTGCCACGCTGCATGTTAAGTGCAGCTAAATCAAGCCCAATCCTTTCGATCTGTTCAGAAAGGTGATCCCGGAGCTCGTCCACCATCATTTGATCCTGTGTCATCAGCTTGGCCTGGCTTGCCATCAGATTCCGCAGGAAGGGGTCGATGCCACCTGCAAAAGATCCACAGCAACTGGTGAGCAATGCAAGGTGGAAAGCACGTGGGAAGAAGGTTCCAGAGAGCAGAGCATGACTTATAGCTCATTACAGGCTTCCAGTGCAGGAGAATGTATTTTTCTGAACATAAAACATTAAAAAGAAAATACTGTAGTTCTTAGAAACTACAGCAATTAATCAGACTGCATATATCATAATAAGATGAGTGGCATTTGACTGCAGATAACAGCTGCGTCGGGGAAAAGTCTGTCTGGTAATAAAGGTGAGTGAGTACATTTAATGCAAATTGCTTTTAGGTTTGGGTGAAGCAGGAGCTCACCCAGACTGCACAGGAAAGGCTGAAGGAAATAAAGTTACACCCCAGAAGTGCAAGATGGTTTAAACAGTTCAGTGGGCAATGTTGGTGGAAGACAGCAGTTGACCTGCATGATCTTAGAGGGTTTTTCCAACTGTAATGATCCTGAGATTTCAGTGATTCCAGCATAGGACTTACCTCCTTTCACAATATGCCAGACACCAAAAAAGGTTTTGCTGAGTTGCAGTTTGGGATATGTGGGCTTATAATTTTTGTTCAATCGATCCACAGATGGGGGAATTGAAGCATGAGCAAAACGAAAAGCTAGAGTGAAGACATTGGATATACGAGGATCCACCGACCCCTTGTAGCCCCTGTAGGAAGGGATCCATCTCCGTAAATTCCTTCCCAGAAGAAGAGGCAGGTAGTCCCTGTAGGTTATAATCTAAAGGGAAACCAAGAAAGTGTGAATGCTTAATTGCTTAAGCATCAAGTCCCTTGTCAACAAAGTAATGGGAGACCTGTTGCTCACATTTATGGCACTGACACAGTTTATATAAATTCCCATGGGCAGTTGTGTTAGTCCTCTTACAGTAGAGGTTTCCAGCCCTGTTTTCATATGTCTTTGGGATATTAAGGAGGAGGTTGAAAAATGCAACTCAAAAATAAACCATCACCCAATGGAATCCTCTCACTAACAAAGCCCATCAGGATTACTGTGATACCACAGGACAAGGCAGCAGAGCTGGGGGGTGACACAGTGGCTTGTACCTGGATCATGGCACCCACAATCTTCCGTGCCTCCTGGTAGAGCTTCTCCCCATTCCAGTGCGGATTTAATCTCTTCAGCCCTCTGGCCAGGCGGTTGTGCTCCCGCACAAAGAGTGTGTGCATGCATGCCAGCTCCAGCATCTCACTTGCTCGAGAGTCACCTAAGGGCATCACAAGAGCTCTTACTTGTACTGATGGAGGACTGCAGAGGTCCAGTGAAAAGCTACTGAAAAACTTGAAAAGTGTGGTTGTGCTGAGTGTCACAAAGACAGAGAGCCAAGAAATGGGGAAGCTTTTTGTTTTGGAGGCTAGGAGGGGCAACTTGAGATGTTCACTACAAGTAGTCCTCCTCCAGGCTCCCATAGCAGAGAGACTGACAACTCAAGAGAGAAATGAAAACAGGCAGAGTGATGTCTGGATGGCCAAGAGAGGTCCGTAGGTCAGAAACCAGCTGAAACCATGGACTAAGCAAGAAGGTAGTCTCAGTCAAGCTCTCTGGAAAGTAGAAATAAAAGCAAAATGGGTCATGACTTGAAGGAATAAGATACAAAATCATCACAATGAAATATTAAATCCAACTCCAAACATCCAGGGCAGGAAACCTGAGAGTGAGCAGGTGATGATGGAATAAAGAGACACTCAGAGAGGAGTAAATGCATGGCATTTAGTTACACAGTGAACGGAGGAATTTGCTCATGCATTCAGCACAGAGCCCTTTTCAGTAACGATCAAAGCCTGCCTGTGAGAGGCTGCGGAAGGAGACAAACGAGCACTGTGCGGTTCCTCCAGCAGACGGCACCCACCCGGCGCTGCCAAAGGAGCTCCAGTCCGAGATTGCTGAGCCCCTTTGGGCAGCAGCACATGTACCACTTCCTCAATCCTCAGGGACCGGAAAGACCCAAACAAACACTGAATTTTCAAAGGAGTTTGCACGGAGCTGTGAGTTTGTAAATTCATCTCCAGCTGATTTCTGCCTATGAATTTATAAAGCTCATTCAGGAACATAGTTTGAAAGGCTGTGGCCTAAAACACTGAAATATTACTCAGGCTGGATATTAGGAAAAGTTTCTTCTCAGAAAGAGTGGTGCTCCAGTGGCACAGCTGCCCAGGGGTGGTGGGGTCACTGTCCCTGGAGGTGTTGCAGAGGCATGGGGATGTGGCACTGAGGGATGTGGGTATGGGCATGGTGGGGAGGGTTGGGGTTGGGCTTGGGGATCTTAGTGGTCTTTTCTAACCTTAATGATTCTACAGTAATTTAGTTTTGAGTTATAACTGCAACAAAGTTTTGTCCTAGCAAAAAACATTCATGCCATAGCTTGACACTGGATCTTAATTTTTTTAACAAAGAATCATGAATCACGTTTAGCTTGGGTTGAAAAAGTGGTCAAGAAGATGTCAAAGGGTAAACAGAGCAGAAGGCCGTGCCAATGGGTAATGACCTGTGCTGATGTCCTGTACAGCATGCTGCCAGTGCTGAGGTCACCTCATTCTGCTTTTTTTCTACTCAAATACAAGAAGCAAGCAAGCAAAGAAATGAACCAGAGATAGAAATGAACAATGATAGAATTGTTCTCTGCAGAATTTACCAGAGCATCAGCAGCCAACTTACCTGCAAGAAAACAAGGGATTTTAGCTTTCCCGCTGACCTTGAGACAGGGGTCCTTTGGCATTCTGGCAAAGGGCATATATGCCATCCCGTTGTCTGTGAAATTCTGATTAACAGCCAACAAGCCCAGCTGGTTGGTGCAATCCCTCAGCTTGTTGGCCAAAGGCTCTTCACTGCCATACACCATACTGCCATCAAGGAACGATGTGAGCGCGTTGATCTGCTCTCGAGTGGCTCTGCCACTGTCACAAGCAGGAGCTGAGCGGAAAAAAGGAATGCAATCTCTTGTGTTTTTAATCCGTGGGTCATTGGGTGGGATCTGCAGAAAGATAAGTGAATAATTCAGGAACCAGTTCAGGAGCACAGAATCTGCTCTGTGGTACTCCAGCCACAAGAAAAGCCAACAGGAGTGATTTCAGAAACAGTTTTCATGGTAGACAGTATGGAGTCTGGTCCCAAGTCCCAGCTGTGAGGTCTCAGACTGACAGCAAAGGGATATTTTTGGAGATCAAGTCCCAAATATTCAAGAAAGACTGCAGGTGCCTGAATCTTCTCTAAGATACCTCAACTTTTTCCCCGTGTAACTACATATTGGATTAAAACTGAGAGGCACTAGTGTCAATATCTACTCTATGTTGTGAACAGTTGCCACCCAGAACCTGTGCTGCTGGCTGCATTCTCAAACACACAGTGGGAAAACACTCGATGAAGTCTCTTCCCTTCCTTGGGTGCATTTACTGGGGCAGAGGTGGCAACGTGACTACTGTGTTTCCAGCACAATGCTTAGCCACTAGTGAGAGGTACTCACCACTTCCTCACCCCATGAGCAGGCAACCGTCAAATGGGCATGGATTTTCTGGGCTACCAACGGGACACTAGTACCCACCAACTCCCATCTCTGATCCACTTGCTATAAGCTGGGCACCATCCATGTTGCCACTGCATTGCACCTCCGAAGCAAAGATGTATCCTTGAAAGACATGTGGTTTAAGGCTGAAAAGGGGGGAAAAGATGGGCTCTGCCTGGCATCTGGTGGCATCCCTGGCACTCAGCACCACTACCTGAGAGCAGTCCAACCCCTTGGGATGCTCTGGGAGCTGCTCCCTCGTGAGCAGGGACAGGAAGAGCTTCACCATCTCCAGCGGAGGGCAGACACCCTGTCCCCCACGTCACCACAAGAAGAAGACTGGCTGTACCTGGATGGGAAAGCAGGGGGGCAGCTTGGCACAGCTCGTGTGACAGTCCACTTTGCCACTGAAGGTGACTCTGGCTGGGGATTCAGGACTGAAATCCAGGTCGTGGTCAATAAACTGACCCCACTGCATGAACATGAGTGACCGCTGCTGGTCTAGCTTGAGCTGCCCAGGGGAGAAGCGGACTATCTCATTTGACACCTTTCGAACCTGCAGGGTATGAAGAGAGAATGTGTGTGTCAGGAAATGGCCATAGGAATGGGTGCATCTGCAAGGTCATCAACAAATATCACAAGGCATGCATTGCTGGACTTGTGCTTTGCAGCTTCACCCTCAGATCTGTTCAAGCCCTGACAATCCCTAAATCCTGTCTGTTTTTTTTCAGATGTGTTCCAAATATTACCAGTGGGAAAGGGTATCCAAAGGAACATTTTCTTTCTGTCCACCCATGGGGGATTGACGCACCATCTTCATAGTCTGCCGGCAACCATCTGGTGAAAGCTCTGTTGGAAGCTCCTAATAATGGGTTTCTCCTGCACCAGTGAATGAAAGAACAGCAAAATATTAGTGACATTAGGTCTGGCTCAGGTGTGATGGACCCATCCTTATCCCAGAATCTAGATCTTCCTCCTGACTGCAGCCACCACCTTCTGAGAATGCAAGGAGACAGGCAGCCCTCTCCTACTTCTTACACAGATGTCTGAAGGTTAAATCATCCCCTAGGAAGGCAGAGGACAATCATCCCCTATCTGACCTCCTTTCTCCTCCTTACTGTCACAAATGGCACGACATGTTCTGCCTGCTGGGTGCTTGGCAAATGTGGAGGGATGGGCAACTCTCCTGTGTTGTTTGTTTGAAAACACACCCCTATCTGGCACAGATAGTGCCACTACACTACACTACGAAAGCTCTGGAAGTGCTGAGAAATAACTTTTACATTCCACGTGACAGTCACATCCCTTCATGTACCCCAAAGCTGCCAGCCCATGAGTCCAGTGACCCAGTTGATTTCTGGTGTGGCTACATCATGTACCCAGCCAGGAAGCCAAAAAGAACATTGACACCCTGCAAAGGGGAAGAGCTAGACAAAATCCGTCAGAAAGCAGAAAGTTGCAGTCTGATGACAGAGGTCCTGTGCTGGAGAGTCAGTTCCCAACACAATGGGACAGCTTGCTCACCCACATATGACACCAAGAACCCTCAAAGCAAATCTGTAATTAAAATATTCACGCATCTGGGAAGCGACTCTGTGAGCTGTAAAACTAAATAAGGCATCCTATATATGGATCACTCTTGGGGAAATGGCTTTGCTTCTACTGTTGCCCCACACATCCCCCCTCACCTGTTGTTGCATTTCCCTGTGATCGTTCGGTACCGTCTAGAAAATTCACAGTTTACTTTCTTATTCTGCTGCTCACATCCCGTTGCCTTGAAAATCATCTCCAGCTGAGCTGGTGTGAGCATGTCTGCAAGGTAACCACAGAGGATCAATATGCCAGCATGTTCTGGCTCTGTTGGGTTTGTGTCATCTCTCAGATCAGGAAAAGGTTTCCATTCTTGTCTCCTTGGCCCATTCTATTATCATAGCACCATCCTCTTGTGGACGAGCACAAGGGAATATCATTTATGGTCATCCTGCTCAGAGCTGTGCTGAGGATGCTCCCTGGAGAGGTAGTTTGCACTTCTATCATGTCACTGATCGTTTGTGTTCAAGAAATGTTTCAGTGTTGTACTGAGGGACGTGGTTTAGTGGGAAATATTGGTGATAGGTGTATGGTTGCACTGGATGATCTTAGAGCTCCTTTCCAACATTTGTGATTCTGTGATTCTACAAAAGCACTAAAACCAACAAAGTTGTGGTCAAATCTGATAAATAATTGCATGTCAAGCCTGTGCAGAAGAGGAATAAGCCATCTTCTTCCTTTTCTCTCCTTCCTTTTTACCTTCACAAATTAACAGTTACAGCCAGACGTGTTACAGCTGTTCCGCTACGAAAGCGGCCCCGAGTGCATCACCACTGCATTGTAAGTGCTCCTGCAGGAGACCAGGACTGCCACCTCCTGGGCCCCCCACCCCTCAGCGCGGCACGGGATGCTCTGGTCGGGTGAGAGGGATTGCAGCCCGGGCCCCCTCAACCCCTTCCACTCCATCCTCCCGAGCCCCACAGAGCCCCGCATCTCCCCACAGCAACACTGCTCCCAGCAAAGCGATGTCCCGACCTGTGACATTGAAGTCCCCTTTCACGACCCAGCGCAGCTTCTCCTTGAGGAGGGTCAGCGTGGTTCCCATGTAATCCGCGGCCCGGATGGCGGCCCGCGTCCCCGCCACGGGCTGCTTGAAATATCTCAGGAGCTCTATGGGGTTCAAGGCATCGTTCTCCAGGTTCTTCTTTATGCTGCAAGGGAGAACAAAGTAACTTCTGCGGGACTGAGATGGGCCACAAATCCTGAGGGTCACACACTGAGCCTCAGGCAGCACAGAGTCCCTTTTGAACTGCCAACAGAGCAGAGTCATCTCAACCTCCTTAGGGAGCCTGATTTTAGCAAGGGGTTGGACTCGATGATCTCCAGAGGTCCCTTCCAATTCCTGATTCTGTGATTCTATGATCTCACAGCCCACTCAGCGGCTGGAGAAGACCGTACTGCTCCTGCCAGCCTTGGCAGAGGAGCAGGACTGAAATCTCCTCTGTCACCCAGCACTATCTGCCAGTAAATGGCTGAGTGTGTGGCCTTGGTGTCCTTGAGGAAATCGAACCACATTCTACCGAGGACTCAATTGTTATCCAATTAATAAATGCCTACAGATGCCTATTTCCATCCAAAGATCCCAAACAATCCAGGTCACCGTACCTTGACCCAGAGCCCTGAAGAGCTCTCAGATAGACAGGTCCTAAGGAACTGGGGAACTTCAAAGGATGGCTACTGAAGGAGGAAGTATATGGGTCAGTAGGAAGCCATATGCTCTCACAGCACAGTGGTAAAACTTGTTCAGAGCCCTCATAATGTTCTAACCACAACCCACAATGCTCTGTCTGAGCATGGGCAGCAAAGGAGGGAAAGGGAAACCTCAGCAGCGACAGAAAGGGAGGCTGGAGGTGTTCAAGGTCAACCTGGGTGAGGTTTTGGGCAACCTGATCAAACGAATGGCAACCAGCCCATGGCAGGGGTTGGAACTGTATGGGCTTTGAGGTCACTTCCAACCTAAACCACTCAATGACTCTAAAGAAGAGTTGTGGTACCTCCAGAGCACAACAGAGAAGATCAGACTGTGGCTGTGGCTCATGCATACGAGAGCTATGCCCAACCCCAACTCTCACCGGTCACGCGTGTCCTTGTAGGCTGAATCCACGAGCTGCCTGGCCTCATCCACACTGCTCAGGAGAAATGCATCCGACAGCTTCTCAGTCAAATCTCATTGTGGAAAAGAAAAGAGCAAAGGTGAGAGCACTGTCTCCCACTCCATCAGAGCTTCCCTGTGCTTGGGAGAGCTTCACTTTGCACCTTCAGAGCCAGGGGTTCTGCCATTGCAGTGTCAATGCATCTATATATACATAAGTTCCTCTGAGGCTCCTAAGACGGCTCCTCTGGGGTGTGCCCATCACTGGCTGGTTGTGGCTACAGAACAGAGCAGGAAGCCCCTACAGTGCTTCCCTGAGTGGGATCACCTCTAGGGAACGAGAAAGCTTCAGAAATTGACACAAAGGGGACAAAAATCTCCCAATATTCTTTGAACTGTCGTCCCTGACCAACCAAGAGTTGATCTGAGTTGGCCTGGGAGGATTGCTGCACCATGGGGATGGAGCTGCTCCAAGAACTGAGCTCTCCTTTAACGTGGTTTCAGGAAATCAGTCAGGAGATTTACTGAAAAACCCTGAAACTGTCAGCACTGCTGGCACTATAGATGCAAACTGATAATGCTTCTCACTGTCTGGGACTCAGCTCCTTACAAGACTACAGGTTCTCTTGGACATAACTCTTCTTCCTACTCTGAACATAAAAGCCCTTGATCTGCAAAATCTGAGAGAGAGACAATACCATAGGAAGAAGACACAGATCCCAAGAACATGATGAGTATCACCAGCAACACCAGAGAACAGGTTTCTGCCTTCATCCCTGCAAAAAAAAAAGGTAAGAAATGTGGAAAATCAAGAAGCTATGGATCTGACCAATAATGGTGCAGATGGAACATGTTAAGGGAGCACACAAGGTGGCTCCTTCCCAATGTAATGTTCCCCTATTGTGAGCATTGCCCAACAAGGCCTTCCCCTGCAACAGCTGCAGCGTTTTCCATGAAAGCAAAAGCAAGCGTGCGACAGGACAGATTCTCACCTGCAGTCTTCTGCTGTCCTCACTGTGGCTCCCTCCGTGGCCATGCTTTTATGCACAGTGGGCTGTTATCTGCTGCAAGATATCTGACCCATGGGGCTGAGGAACTCCTCTCCAGATTGGTGGGGCCAAAGCAGAGCAGCACCTGCTGCACAGCACAGTTCCCAACAGGGGCTCCTGTGTCCCCCACAGGTGGCCCTCCAAACCCACCGTGGCAAGGCAGCACTGTGCAATGTTTTGGGAGTCTTGAGCTCCCACTGGGGATGTCTGATGGGAACAGGATTCCTCCCCCCATCTTCTTCCTTTACTGTTCTTAAAGGTGGAAAAAAGTCTCAGGAGTGGAAACAGCAGCTCCAGGGGAGATTTGCTCATCACACCCCATCTCAGCTCCCAAACCTGCCTGAGCCAAAGCTGAGGCTGCACCTGAACCCATGTCCCATTTGCAGACCACTGGTCTAAGACAAACTGGTGCAAATCCCCCTGGAGTACAGGACATACAGCAGAACTGATGTAACTGGGTTGAGCCACCTTGGAGAGAAGGGCTGGGGAATGTGAGGGTTGGATTCAGATATGCCCAGAATCTTTCTCAGAAGTGCAGACAGAAAGGGTGAGAGGCAATGGGCACTTGTTGGTGCCAAGGAAAATTCCTGTTAGACTTCAGAGAAACAGCCACAAGAATGGTGCAGCACTGGGACAGATTTCAGGGCAGCAGCGGGTTCTCCTTCCTTGGAGAAACTGAACAAGGCTCTGAGCATTCTCCCCTGGCTGTGGAGGTAACTCTGCTGTGGGCAGGGAGTGTGCAAGAGCCTCTCTGAGCCAGCAGCACCAGCTGCTTGCACAACAGGCGCAGCACTGCTCTTGTGCAAAGGGGCAGAACTGGTAGAGTTTTGCAGTTGCTATCTGTATGCTTACTGTGCTGCACCATGCAGTCAGAAGGAGGATGAAGGTTTTTCAAAAGCTAAAGAGACTGCATATTTGTGCTGATAATCACATTTCACAATGTGGAACTTAGTTGCTCTCAAAACCTTCAGCAGCAAATGAGACACCACGCGCTGCTCCTCTAAGTGTAAGGAAACAAGAACATGTCAGCTCAAGCAGTGTTACCTCAGAGCAGAGACATTTCCACACCAACCAACCGCTCTGCCTGCTGGACCACAAGCAGTCAGAAGACCCAGAATAAGAGGCATACATCCTGGCCAGAGGCTCTGTGCTCCCAGCTTTAACCAGTGATTAATTAGGATGAGGCCAAAAGCAGGAGTGACTTCTCCATCCTCCAGCTGCTCATGGCACAGATTTCCCTGGCTCTAGGTGTGATCCAGGAAGGCTCACATGCTCTGTGCCACTTCAGAGGCAACTTGGTATAGCTTTGTACAGTGACTCCACAGCGCGAGGCTGACAGGGACAGATGATCCCATGCCCTACCCAGAGCCATGCACCGCCTCACTTGTTCTCTGAGCCTTGTGGTCCAAAAGCCCATGTCAAACCAGCTTATCTGCTCTTCCCCACATCAATTCAGGTTTTAGAGCTCAAAAGTAAGAGCTGTACAAGGATATTCAAGTCCTGTACTGCTTGAGGTCTGCAGAAAGCCAGCCCTAGGCATGTTCTTCTGAAAGAAGTTCTGTGAATTCAGGAATGTGTCAAAGTTCAGGTACTCTGGCACACCTGGGTGGGGCTCTGAGCACTGCAGGTGTTTTTTGCAGGGGTTGGACTCAATGACCTCTAAGGGTCCCTTCCAACTCTAAAGATTTGATGATTCTATGCCCTTGGGAACTATGGCCAACCTAACGTTGGTATTTTCTCCAGAACTGAGAAGATGGTTTGAGAACACACTGAGGAACTAATTTACACAAATACCCAATTCCACCCACTTGGCTTTGCCCCTTCCCCAATTTCTACTGCACTTCGATTTGTTGAGGATGTGTGTGATTCAGGAGCCCTTAGTGTGATGGAGACCAGAGACAAACTGCCAAGTGCTTGTTGCCATTGCTGCTGCTTTTAAGATACCAAGACCTGTAGGTCTTGAACCTTTCTCAAGACTTCTGTTTTGGTGCAGAGCCTGCCTGGTGCTGGGGAACCAACTGAATCAGTGTGACTCTGCTATGTGATGGGAGTCCATGCACATAGCAGTGCAATTCAGTAGGCAGCAGCTGCGTGTGCGTGACATGTGCACCTCCAAGCACAAGGACTTGGCTGAAGGAGGTACAAAGGGGAAGCAGAGCCATCCCGCAGCCACCTGCTCTGGGCAAGCACCAGAACACTGCAGCTACCGTTGTTCCTTCTGCGGGCTTTGCTCTTCAGTTCACTCTCTGATGAGCTGATAAGTTAAGCAACAGTTTATTTCTTTCAAAAGACCTCCAACGACTCGCTTATGAAACTCCAGATGTTAAATTCAGTTTAGAACTGCAACCAACTTCCTCCAGGCAGGGCAAGTGGGAGATAAATTACAGCAACTGCAGTGCAGAGGCACTTCTGGAGGCACTAACAGACAAAATCAGGGTTATAGTTATAGAATAGCATGATTTGGGACTGCTGGGCTGATAACTGAGTCCAGCTCCCGGCTCCACACAGCACTGCACACAACTAAACCATGCAGCCCTTGTCCAAGCACTTCTCCAACTCCAGCAGCTTTGGTGCTGCAATGGCAGCCCTGAGAGCCCCACGTTACTCTGCAGAGCTGTTTCAAGTGTCTGCAGTTCCATGGAGGGGACTATGAAGTACCATCTGCTCAATGAGCCCAAAGCCAAGACCCTGCGGTTGGAACCCAGCACTTATTTATCACTTCTACCCAAAGTACACTGAAGAACGTAAACAGGCATTCCAGTTGGTGAGAGTGGAAACCTTCTCCTTCTCCTTTGTTGGGTCAGTTGCCACAGACAGCGGTTTTGTCTGGATCCAGGCATCTCCTAGTGAAAGCAAAGAGAAAAACCGCAACTCGTAGCAAGACAGGAAGAAAAACCAGTCTGTCCCCAGTATCTCCAGCCCTCTCACACCTATCAGAGAGACCACATTCTGAGGCCCTACAGAAGTCAGCAGCTACAGATCAACACAGGACATGGACAGACTGAGTAGCTTGAGCATGGTGGGAGCCCAGAAGTCATTGCCCACCTCTGGCATTCTGTGATGCTATGTAACTATCCAAATGCAGTCTAACAGTGTAACTACACCTTGGTGTCTCCTCCAGAATTAGGGCTCCTGTGACAGGAGAGGCAAAGAGTTTCCATTCCCAGGGAGGACTGCTCCTATTGTGAAAGGAAAGGGACCCACACGTGGGGCTATGGAGCTCCCTCAAGGTGTCAGTGACTGGAATTGTTCTGCCATTGCACACACCACTACAACTCCCAAATAAGCAACAGTGAAGCTTTTGGTTTTTTAAGGAAAATGTATTTTTGTGAAAATAGACTTTATTATAATAAAATTTGATATTAAATAAAAACATACCTTATCACCAACATCTGTGGACACTGTGCTGGCATCATTCACATACCTCACATAACTGTCCTTCTCAAAACAAGTACCCATTGAAACATGCAAAGAAAGAATCACAGGAAAGGATAGAAACCATGTCATACAAAACTCCGTGGCTTAGAAAGGGATGTGACTTAACTGAAGGAACACATCATCTCACATGAAAACAGCTGCAAACTCTCCTTCCCCAGAGCTCTGCTCTCCAAACGCTCCAAGTGAGGAGCAGTGCACTGAAACAGCCACATGGTGAGAGAGGCAGATCAAAAAAATAAATACATAAATAAATAGATAAATAGATAGATAAATAAATAAATAAGGCGGAGTCCCCAGCCAGCGCGTGGTCAAGGTGAGCCAGCCAACAGCAGCTTACAGCAGCCCACCCTATAGGCAGAAGCATCGATCCCCTCCTGGGTATCACTGCTTCCTCCGTGGGAATCCTCGTGCTGAAACATGACTGAGGCAGTGTGGGATGCTCCTAGGCACAGCTGCATATTTACAGGTTTACAGTACAAATAACTCACTTTTCAGCCCAGAGACAGCAAAGGGGATTCACGGGAAGAGAAAAGTGCAAATTTTCTTTGCAGGAAGTGAAGGTCTCAAAACAACCTCCTTTGGACCAGAGAAATACCAGGGGGTGTAGTATAAGGGAGCTTTTGCTAAGGGGCTGGGGCTTTGCTGGGAAAAGCCATTTAGCTAACTTACAGCCAGACTATATTTTTAAAATCAAAGTATTTACAGGGAATCGGTGCACTGAGGGCTGCAAGGAGCAGGACGTGCTGCTGTGGAGGTAGCTGCATCCTGGAGCCGAGGCCTCACACACCTCAGTGCCACGACACTGCTCAGAGCCGCTGTCCACACTGGGTGGGCACCCATGGCTGGGCTCTCAGCAGAGAGTGCAGCTCACAGACCCACTGAGAAGTTTTCTCTATTCAATATACACTTTTCTTCTATGAAAATACTCTAATCAGCTTATTGCGAGGGCTTCTCCTGAATTTTCAGTGCCTGTGTGGACTGCACAGGCAGTCTATACATAGCGATAAATCCCGTTAGTCTTTCTTACTGGACCCTAGTTTTTTGAAGAGCTTTTTTCCTTTGATGAAGAAGCCTCTCTTCTTTTTACTCTGACCATGTAAGTCACTGCATTTGAGAATGGCCAGCGATGCCTGCTCTGGACACCGCTCGCCCATGACAAGGCAGGAAGGTGGTGCAGGAGGAGGTGGTGAGAAGTCACTGTGATCAAGAGATCCATCTGCATTTAACTGGGTGAGAAAAGAGAAAACAAAGGAAAAGGCAGAAGTTAGAGTTGGTGTAATATCCTTCTTCAACACAAACCTCAGCCACAGAACCCTGCTTTCTCCCACCAGTCTGTCCCTCACCCTGCAAGGTTCGGCCCCTCTGTGCAGTTGCAGATTCAATTAGGAAGCTTCTGGTAGAGTTAAAGTGTTTTCGACTTCTCACCCAGACATTGCCCGACACTCCAAAATTGCTTAAAGTTACAAACAGTACAGCAGAAAAGCCTCACTGAGGGTTTGATGAAAGATGCTGCTTCACCGCTGAAAAATCTGAAGTTAAACACCTCCTGAGAGCAAGGATGGAAAGACTGCCTGCTGGATGCCTGCAGCCAGGGCAGGCTGGTGGGCTCCCAGCACATCACAGGCCAGGTCATTAAGATAAATAAACAAGGGCTGTGCAAGACTTTGAGAACTTCACGGGGGCTGGCTAAGCTGGGGAGCTTCTGCAACAGTGGTTGCACTTTGTCATGGAAAATAATTTGAGAACCTTGCAAGGCTGCTCAGCATCCATCAGATCTAGTCATGGGAGTGTGCCTGATTCTCTGCAGTGGTACCGGTAATGGAGAAAACGGTTGTGATGGAGCAGAACACACAGGAGACCTGGATTAATTAAGTGGCACAAAGCAATTACATGCTCCCAAGCAACATGAGCATTTGAGAATATTAACTGGATCCACAGCTCCAAATGATCCACTGTACACTGCTCCTTTAGGAAAGGACTTTTGGAAATCACAGTGCCCTGGTCCTGGGCTCAGTTTCCTCTTCACAAAATACTGACGGCAGGTCAGATCAAGCAGGAGCTTCTTCCTTTGCACAGTCTCTTCTTGCTTGGTTTAGTTGTACAGATAGAGACTGCTTCTGGTTTCTCAGGGTATGCTTTCCCAAGAAGCTGCAATGTTCACCAGGAAAGAGTCTACTGGTTCCTGAAGCCAAGGAGAGCATCTGTCCCACTGCCTTCTCCTCCTCACAGCTTTGACAAAACAGCCTTGATGTGCTTGACAGAAAAATAATCCTTAAGCTCCCTGCTGAATATCCTACCTTGGCAACCAGAGACACAACACCACAGATGCTGAAAAAAAGGCAGAGCGCTCTTCCTTGGGAGGTTGAAACACTGGCAATGTTTGATTCTCGTTAAATATGGGAGAGGTGAGAGCATGCTTCATAGGGCTCTGTAAGCAGCCTCAGCTCCATCGAGGAAGATGAGTTAGTGACACAGGCGGCAGGAGGAAACGATACTGAAGAGCAAAGACACAAGCCCTGCAGAGGAAACGTGTCAGAATCACAGCAGCAGCTGCTTGCAGTTCACTGGCAAGAGGAGATTATCTGGTCCTGGTTCCATACTGCTCCTGGGTAGCGCTGCTGAATCAAGCAGATGCATAAACATAACATCACTGCCTCAGTTATAGCACAGGTACACTTTATGTGCTGTAGGTTGGCTAACTTAAGGTTTCCTGGGGTTAAAAGCAAATGCAGCACTGCTTTATTACCCCGCAGTTGTTTCAGCAGCCCACCTTCTCTGTAATGAAGAACATGAAAAGTAACTGTGATTTCTGCTCCTCCCATAGCTTAGCTACACTACTGTGTATGACTTTCACACCTTGGGATGTCGGAGCAGCATGAAGGTCCCTGCACAGCCAGGGCAGCAAAGGCTCTGAGCCCACGCACTGCTGGAAACCACTTTTCTGGCAAAGGTGAGGCAGTTTTAGGGCAGATCTGAAGCAGTTCAACAAACTGTGCACAATTTCTCCTGTTGACGTAGGCATGAAAGATTGCATGCAAAGTGAGAGGCAGACACCCAGGCCAATTCACAAGTGACATAATTATTTTCTGAAAGAAGGACAGATCGTTATCAACATCATTATCAAATCTCAAACGGTTAAAGGGAAATGACTGCAGTTCCCTGTCTTTGTGGCTGCAAGTCCTGATTCCCAGCTGTGGTATATGATGCACAAGTAGATTTCCACACACAGAGGCACTCACACACATGCACAGATATTCTCAGAGGTCTCTATATGGCAGAAAAGCAACAGAATCAGTTTACAGATTCATCTGGTGAGAGATAAAGGATGCTATAATCAGGATTTCTTCCCTATGAGAAAAATGGAGACAAAATCACTGGCAAGATCCTGCTGAAAGCTGCTGGGGCTGATAACAACAATCACATTAGATGTCAGGGGCAGTTTACAGTGCTCTCTTGGGTATTATTGATTCACTCAACCACACAGAAGGTGTTAGAAAGCAACACCTTCTAGTGGTAAGAGATCTGTGGTAAGATCTAGTGGTAAGAGATCAGTGGGAAGAGATCTGTGTTTGGCTTGCTTTCTAACACCACCCAGAAGGTGTTAGAAAGCAAGCTAAACACAGATCTCTTCCCACTGCCCCTCTCAAAACAGGGGTCTCACCCCAAGCCCCAGAATTGATTATTTGTTATCAGACAGAACAATTATCCACACAAGGTTGGTTTTAGGGACTAGATGTTACTGCTTTCTTAACCTGATGGTGCACCGGGGAGTTTTGAGACTAAGCTCAGGAGGGAGTAAAATCAAGAAGTGAAAAACAGAGGCTGAATACGGGATGTGCTCAGCCTGAGCGGGATCCTGCAAAGGTTACACAAGGCATTTCTATTGTGGTAGAACAGCAAGTCTGAATTACAAAGCATGTATTTTCTAAATCTGAATGCCCAGTGCTCCTACAGTCCCATTGCAGTCCCCAAAACCATCAGATAATCGTTCCAAGCAGCACTTTATGTGCTGAACATGGATCCACTTCAATACAGAACTAATTGAGTAGGTAAACCAGGTTTTAGGCTGGCGTCAGAGCCCCAGAGCAGCTTGTCAATCTACAAGCAGGAGCAGGAGCAAACTGCAAGTGTGGAACTCTCTAACAGACCAGGTGGAAAACGGAAGAGATCTTCTCACACAGACTTACATGGTTGCTCTCTCTCTATGTGTCATTCATATCTATCACTGGACTCTTCTCTTCCTCATTCTCTGAAGAAAAGAACCACGATGGGTGCAAGCAGAAACAAATACATGAAATCAATTAGAACTGAATACTTTCTGAAGGTGCTTTACAATCAGTCATTGACAGAAATTGTGTGTTAGTGATGCAAAAAGCCATGGCACTAAACCACTCCTAGCTGCTGAACATCAGTGTTTCAGTGCCCTAGCTTGTGATCATAACTTCTTGGATACTCCTCTTTGCACTGCATTTTTTATTGCTCAGTGTAGCCACATTAATGTCAGTTCAAAAATTAAATTGCTTTGGCTTTATCAGTTGTCACCATTTTAAGATTTGCTCAGAAATAATTCTAATAATTCACCTGCCCTGGTTCAACTTTCAAATTATCCTTATTCTCTAGCCTTTGTCATATCAGAACGGAGAAAGCAAAAGGGAAGAAGAGACCTGGTGAAAACTTCAAACCCAAGAAGTTATAAGCAATTTAAAAACGACTCTTGGTCATGCTGGAGAAGCTTCTGTTAAGACTTGAAGTAATTTAACACAGTCCAAAGCTCTGACAGAATACATTGTGAGCAAAAATGCTCATTGATGAGTTAGCTTTGAAGATGAATGAAGCTGGCAAATGTGATGGGAGACTTGTTATGCTCTGTTTAATATTCAAACAGTGTTTTCCGAGAGGCTGCCAGGAGTTTTTGCACACTATCTGCCCACTCACCCCAACCCAAAAATGCTTCCATCTGTGTTCTGCTAGATACACATGCCAGCAACACAATTAACTAGCACATTCCTAAACACTATGGAATGAATATGTGGGAATCTGGAAAGCCTCAGGTGTGGCTGTAGCACACAGTTTATGGCAGCTCAGGGGTGGCCCCTGGAATACATATGTTCTATAGGAAGACATGTTCCTTCTGCCTTACTCATCAGTTGTTCTGCTCATAGGTATGGATGCTGTGATTGCTATCACAGCCAAATGCTCCATGGGTCAGGTTCTGCCTCTCCTCAGGAATCAATAAATGTACTTAAATGTAGTTAGGTAATACAAGCTTGGGTAGGAGCAGGGTAAACATACTGTTTTTTACAAAGAGCCAAGCATGCCCTCCACACTTAGAAGATGTTTAGATCGATCTGGACTGCAAAGCAGAAGCAGAGACCAGGACTCCATGGTGTCAGAGTGGTGAACTGCTGTGTCCAGGGAACAGTTATCTGCTGCTGAACCCAGCACATGTGGAAAGGACAGAGCAGAGGGAGCAGCAGCAAACTGCAGGGCAGCAAGCAGAAGCAGCTGGTGCTCCCTGCCCAGCAGCAGGGCAGAAGGGTCCTTGGAATCATGTAAACTCATGACAGAGCTTGGTATATGGCAGGCCAAACTGATGTCTTATCAGTGAGGAAACTAAGACACAGAAGAGAAATGTGAACAAGTATAACGGCACAGTTACTGAGTATGTCACCCTATATATCAGCTTTGTTGTTTTCTCTTACCTCTTTAATAGAATACCATTTGCTAGGTCACACACTTCACATTTGCAAGAGGCACATCAATTCTGAGCCCAGATGGTTAACTGAATTTACCATCATTTCCCATGACTTTTTCACCAATATTTCCGAGACTCAGACTGGGGCTGGAATAATGACCCTTTGACATCTGAACAGGCCTTTGTTAGTTGTTCCTTGAGAGGATGTCAGATGTGAAATAAGCTGTACTACGAATTCAGCCTGTTATAATTGTACTGGTTCAGGTCACCTTTAATATCTTCTGCTCTAATAGATGGATAATTTGGGAAGAGTAAATTGTTCTGAGGGAAATTAAAGAAAACTCCCTCTAAATACTTGTTTCCACCCAGAAATTGGACCTGTGTAACCTTCTAGCTGTCAAACCCCGGTAGTAACAGCTGATTAATTTCTGCAATTCCTCAGCATGGATCAGCACTTGTGGGTTGAGATCAAAGAGACTGAGTATCCTACACAGACAAGCACAAGAGCCCAAAAAATGCTTCTGGGTTTAGAAGATGATCCAGTAAACCTTGTTTCTGCTGCATTCCTGACACCTTTCACAGGAAGGCATTGAGGTGTGGGACAAAAACTGTGCCCACAAAGCTTCATGTGCCAGGAAGCAGATAGGGCTGCAGAGGGTGCCTGTGGCAGACCAGGCAGCATTTGAAAACAGGGAGATGGAAACTGAGCAAAGGAGGAGCAGAGTGTGAAAAATAGGATAAGTTACACTGCAAGGAGCTAGAAAGCTGGGGTGACACCAGTGAAGAGACCAACAGGAAGATTCAGGACAACACACTGCCTTAAGGAATAGCTCACAGCCATCCCTAGGTTTGCTCTTCCACACTTTCATGGGTCCATGTACCTCCCTGTCTCCCACTCTCTAGAATGTCACAGCACAGAGGATTTGGGAGTGACCAAAGAAGTGCCACACTTTTGGCCTCACCCACTGAGGACTGACTGAATCTGGCAGGTGATCCAATCCTCCTGCTTAAGCCTTTACTTGAAAAGGATCAGAAACATAAAGCAAGGGGCATAAGCCCGATCTTGGAAAACTTCATATCTCTCAAAGCCTTAGGTCATAAGTCCATTTGTCAGATCTGCTTGAGAAACTCCCCTGTATGTTCTGAATTTGTCTGAAAGTCCCTTGGGCAGGATTAAGATATATCTAACATGGGATAGGTAGAAAAATGTTGGTGCTTAGTTGTCAATAACCCCAGAAATTCTTTGCACGTATATGAACATATCTGAGGAATTTTCTGCCTGGGAAGCCACCTGAAGTGTCTTCGTTTGCAGTGCAATTTCACCACTGACCCTTGTGTGCATCAGAAGAACTTGCTGGTGGGATCTACCATGTTCTTTGCTCGCCTAACCATACTGAGCATGAGGATTCAATGAATGTTCTTCAGTAGCTTTTTTCATACTAAGCTTAAATCTTTAAGAGCTCCTGGCACTCCCCTCTAAAATTCCGAGCTTCCATAGCATGAATAGAGCTGCATGCAATAACTGATATGACTCCATGAGATTATGCATGCTGTGCAAAGCCCAATCTCCAGCCATGCCACAGTTTGGATGCCTGTACTACACAATCACACAGTCTTACCTGGCTCTCAGCACTCAGCAAAAGAGCATCTTTATCTTTTGAATGAAGCTCCTCAACCATGTTGTCATCTGAAGTTACAGCTTCCAAAAAGTTAGATGGGACTAGCCCTCTCTGTTGGTTCAGCTCTCCCTGCAAGACCAAGACACAGTATCCACATCAGGTTTCCTGGCTGAGGTAGAAATAAATAGAGGAGCAGGCCCAAGCAGGGAAGGCTAGGTCTGAGAGAAGCCCCGGAACACACTCATGTAGGAAGTGTCCTCAGGAAATTTCATAACTCACATTCTTGTTTAGTTGTGAAATGTGAAAACACAGAGGAAATTACAGGAAGAAAAGATGACAGCAAGCCATGACAAATATATTCCAGGAACAAGGACACTTCAAAGTTGTAAACTATGAAGCCTAGTTGCCACCTACAAGCACAAAAAAATTCCACTGATGTCCTGGAAGCAACTGAAACATGGGTGTGCCAAAAGCTACCTAAAGGCTTTTCATTTACTCTGGCATTTCTTTCCAGTTCATCAAAAGGTAGCTGGGTGCGACAAAACAATCCCTGCAATGTTGTTTGGGCAACACCATGAATGATGTCAAACAAAACATTCACAAGAATCCCTTCTGAATTTACCCTGAGGTGAACCTCATCTTTTGCGTGTGAATACAGAGTTTTCTGTGCAGGAAAAGATGAGCTAAGGAACGTACTAACACACAGGTAGCCAGAGTCCCCAGCTATCCACAGTAAATTAGTAGATATCAGTGTTGAAGCTGATACGTGATAGCATAGAGGATAGAGTACATTCTTATCCTTATGTTACCATTTTAGATCCTTGCCCTAGACAAGTTCATGTGTCAGAGTCCTTGGTGACAAATCAGCTCACACCAGATGCTGATGTATCAGCTGATGTACTTTGCACTAAGTTGTATTCCAGGCTTTGAGAAACTTGCAGTCAAGTTATGCCAAGAAAGAATTGGGATATTAAGTTTGGAGGAGTATGGGTTGCAAGAGACAGGCTGCCTGCACTAAGCAGGGATGTGTTCATTTGTTCCAGTAGCAATATAACATACTTTGTCCCCTAATTTCTGCTCTCCTGCCACTAGATGGATTCCAAGGATTTCAGACGTAGCCAACGGGTCTTCCCAATCCCAGTACTTACATAGTAGAATCCATCATCATCCATGGACCCAAACACAGTGATAATGTCCCCTGCACTGAAAGTCAGCTCAGCCTGCAATGAGCAAAAGAGAGCAATGGTCACAAGAGGAGTACTGCCAGGATTTCCCACCTGAAACAGAAGGTCACACTGCACTGCTTGTACAGTCTCACCACAAGTGTGGATGGCCATTATGTTATGACTTAAGTACCAGAATTCAGCAGGACAATTACACTGGGAAACTGGAATTCAGTGTTAAGGAAGCATTTCATACAGTAAGGACAAGAGGAAAGTGTGTTCCTGAAACCAATTTTGATAAAGCTCCAAAATGGAAAGTAGCACTGAGAACAAGCTGAACAAGCATCAGAAATATATATATGTTTCTACATATTTGTAAGAAATATAAACACTAAATCCTTTGGATTTAAACTCTTGGATGATCCTTTTCAGTATGCAATGCTCAGGGATTAGTTACTAGCAGAAATGCATATAAACAGGGAGATCTGATCAGGGAACAGAACATTACTGCACAGGAGACATGATCTGCTGTCAGCCACTCGAGTACACACTCCTTGGAGCACAAGACCAAGATGAAAGATACAGGTATTCCTCTCTAATAGAAGAAATCTCCCCAGTGACAGTGAAACAGCTGCTCTAAGATAGAAGACCTGGAGTCTCCAATTAGGCTGTGTAATAGGCAAGTCCCATTGAAGACACCAGCTCTACATATGTGGAAGTGTTGGCTGGAAGAGTCCCACGCCGAGTATATTTATCATATGTAGTTCCCAGGACTTAGTTTCTCTCCTGAGGCTGCAGGCTCCTACTGCTGGCTGTGAATGGCTTTGCCCTAGCAGAAAGAAGCTTCTGTAGAACTTCACTCATAGATAACAAAAAAATAGCACAGCAGATCCTACTAGGCCTGACTGCAGGATCATAAACAGCAAATCTAGTGACTAAATTCCTGATGAATCAAGAGACCACATCTTCTGGGAGTGTGCATGGGGAGCACCCCCAACACTGCAATGCGAAAGATGTCTTACTGACAAAGACTCAAAACTAATCTTCATCCAAGTGTGTGAATATCCACGTTGATGCTGTTTAATGCATGCTCTCATTATCTCTCTCCCAAGACAACTACTCATCATCTCCAAAACACTCCATTCTCAGAAGAAGATTCTCTTGTTCATAAGACACCTGAACTAGGCAGCGAGTATTATCTGCACTGTGCCACCTATTTTGAGTATACATGGAAAGAATCTGAATTCAAACCCATTACATTTGCTCAGAATAGACTAATGCTGCTATAAAGGAAGAAAGAACAGAGCATGTTCTAATTTAGAAAGTTTTGTTTTGCAGAAAGGGTTCTGCTCTGCAATCTTTCCACAGGAAATACTTATCCACAAAACTGCTGTTTGGATTATACATAGAGACTGCTTGAAAAGCCAGAGTCTAAAGGACCAATCCATTGGACCAAGTGGAGCTAAGTCCTCTTATTTGAGCAAAGAGCTACACAGATCTTTGCCTGTTAACACAACAGACATGCTCTAAGACACGTACACTTTAAGTATCAGAAGACAGTTCAAACTCTTAACAGGATTTTTCTTTTACTGCTGGATGCCTGGGATCACTTGCTAAAAGCAGGGGTTATTTAGTCCTGTCTGAGCACTTCCAGGATGCTACAAGGCTATGAGATGCTCACAGAGCTTCACAGAGATGCACACTGAAAATCATTAGGTGTATGTTGCTTCATATTTACAGATTATGGTACTTATATCATACTTACTGTTACACATGACAGAGCTTATCAGTAAAATTTACATTAAGACTTGAGTCAACTTGTTTAAAGCAGCTATATTGCCATGCTATAATCACCTTAGTTTTGACCAAAGTACTAAGTGTTTCAGGACAGGTGAAAAAAAGAGAGGAAAAAAAACCCCTGTCTGTGGACTGAGCAGTTGCTGGTTACCTCTGCATCTGCATTTGGAGAACTCTCCTTAGGGTTATAGTCGAAGACAGCCACCATTCTTTGAGGTGTCAGCAGTTCAGCTTCTAAGTCCTGACACTTCTGTCCTACAGGACAAAAATATAACAAGATTTACTGAGCTGTAAGTTGAAAGAGTTTCCAAACAATAGCAGCTCCTTCACTGTTACTGGGAGTGAACTGAGTAAAAGTAATACAAGGGGGAAACTGAATGGGCAAGAGATCTTAAAGGCCCCAGAGACATCTGGTAGAACAGTTTTCTGATCTCCTCCACCACTTCACAGAACTGGTGACACCTCTCAGTTTCACTGTCCTGATATTCTGCCTATACATACAGGAATATTTCCTTCTGTGTATTTCATTTTCTCTTTTGAGACACTGCTGTGTGTGTGTGTGTTACATGGATGCTTCTCCTCCCCTCCCCCACAATATTTTGCTACTGAGCTACAAAACTGATCCTTCATATGCCCAGTCACACCAGCACAGAGCAACGCAGCAAGGGAAGGCAGGCCTCGTAGCTCAGACATCACACTGCATTTCTACAACCAGCTGCTTTGCCCGCTTAATCAGCCCCGTTTCTTACTTGTAGACTTAGTCTGCAAAAACAAAGCCTGGCACTACAGGAAACACAACTTATTCAGTCCTTCATCTTATGGATTTGTGCCCTGCTTCAGGCAAACACTGGGTGGTTTATTAACAGGTTTGCAGGTTTGACATCAACAAATCATCGTACACCTCAGAAGTGTTAGAATCTCCTCAAGAACATTTGATTTTAGGGACTCCAGCATCAGATGCATAAGCAAAACCATCCATGCCCTTTACCTTCTAACATGCCCTGGTTAGACAAAGGTCAATGCACTCACTACTAAAGAACTAAAGCTCTTCTTCCCTGAGAATGACCATTTTCTTACAGTGTTCTGAAGGATGAAAAAGGGTCTTGGATTTGCCCTTGACCACAAAACACGCATCAGTTAAGATCATATGTTACCAATGCACCATTCCTCTTCTCACAATAATAAGGAGCAGTTCTCACCTGCATAAGACTTGTACTTCTCCTGTTTATCTAGTTCTGTTGGGAAAGAAAAAGAAAAAAAAAGTGTCCAATAAACAGACGTCCATCTTTCAACAGTGATCACACCACACAACTGACAAACAATAAAAAGAGCAAAGATCACAGCAACAAACAACAGAAGCAACCTGTTCATGCAACTCAAAGTCTAAGCCAGTAACCACGATTCAGGGACGCAAATAAGACGCAGAGCTCAAGCTCCAAAACTATAAAAGACATCACTATTGTTAAAAACTTAACACCAGCAGGGATGGGGTCTCTTTCCACTTCCTAGCAGTCGTACAGAGACAAACATCTGAGGGTCCTGTAAGCAAGTAGTACAAATTCAATGCAGTCTGTAATCCTATTGCAAAAAATCAAAGAGGAGGCAGTGGGTGACACAGACCTTTCTTGGAGCGTCTGGGTTTTGGAGGAGGGACGGTTTGGCGGCGTGGAGGTGGAGAAAATGTGCCATTTCCTTAATAAAAATCCAAAAAAGCAAATAAATAGACAAGATAAACAGACAGTGAATGGAAAGTGTAAAGGACCTTGAAGAGCAAACAGGCAACAGAGTGGCATGACATGCTTCCCCTGGGAAGCAGACACCATGATTTCTGTGCAAAAAGCCCCAGTCTCATTTACAATATGCAGACTCAGATGAAGCATGATCCACATCTGACATACACACAGAAATCCACACTGCATTTTTGCCTATTAGTGATATCACAGTACACAGCAGACAAACTTCACTGCTTTGTTGCATTTTATCTTTCAGAAGGAGCATCAAAAGGATAAAATAAAGCCTTTGTACCATCAATACCTGGAAAATGCTAAGTGTGGTGTATTCCTCAGGTGAGAAGCAACTTTGAGAGGTGTCTAGCTAAAACTTGCACACAGAGCAGGGTCAGTACTTACTGTCTTTGGACCAGGCTGCTCAAGTCTGTTTTCTTGGCTAACGAAGCCACACTCCCTCAGCCTCTCACAAACAAACCCACTGCCCCTGCAAACTGTATAGCTCTTCAGTGCTTGCAAATATCCCCTGAAGTTCCAGAAGAGTAAAAAGAGGACTTCCAGAGAAGTCAGCATATGCATTCCTAGGGGAGTCCCCAGCTGAGCCTGCAGGAGCTCCCAAACCAACCACTCCAAGGCCCTCACTTAGTTACCAGGCAGGAAAACAACAGAGGCACATAGAGCCCAGTTGCCTAAAGAAACAAGGTTTGGTTTTTGCGCCCATACTGCTGTGAGGTGTATTTTCCAATACCTCTGCTATTCTGAAAACCCTCAAATCCACTGTTTCCTGTGGTCTCAGAGCTACTGAGGTTTTTATTCTGAGGGCAGGCAACAGGGCAAGGGACAGAGAGTCTTGTACCTCCACAAAGAACAAAGACCACCACATGCATCTGGCCACCTCTGAGCACCAGAAGATACATTCGAGAGATAAATTACAAATGTTCTGAGTGTGATTAGTCTTATTAAAATCTCTGCTCCCCCTAGACATGAGTGGGGCCACGAGTCACAAACCTATCAAAAAGCACAAGATAAAAGGTACTGACTGTGTGCCTCAGGACCCATGGGACATGACACAAACATTGCAGATTCTGTCACCCCTGCAGGCTCAATTACAAACTTGCAAAAGAACAGAGAGCACAGAAGTCAGAACTGTGTATTCAGACCCTGGGGGCAAGCCCTAAGGATCATTTGGGTGGGGCACATTAGCTGCAAAGCTTGACAATGTGACTGAGCTTTCCACGTTTCAAAGGCACAAGCTGGCACAGCACACACATTAAGAAGATACAATACCTATGCTCTCCATTGGTGGGTCAGCAGGAAGGAACCCTTGCTTTAGGAGCTGCATCTTGATTTCATTATTCTCAACTTGGACTTCAGATACCATGTTACAGGGAATGTATCCCTCTCTTCCTGCACATTCACCCCTGTAAAAGCCATCAGCATCCTTGTCTCCACACACCTACAAGCAAAAAGACAGGCCAAGGATTGTTTATGCTGCAGGGATCAAGACACAAAGAAAATGGAGAAAGAGAATCCAAAGAAACTCCCAAGATGAGGAAGTTCTGCCTCCCAAGGTTTATGCTGTCCTTGGAGCAAGAAATGGATCCACACAGAGCAGGAGATGTTCATCGAGGTCTGCTCCTACCTTCAGGATCTGCCCCTCCTTAAACGGGAGCTCCTCTTCTGCCGCATCAGGGTTAGGAGACATGGAAACAGGATCGTAGTCAAACAGGGCCACAAATATTCTAATACCATCATCTTCAGCAGTGGTTTCTGAAGCAGAGCTCCTTGGAGGACCTAGGCACAGTCAGGGGACATCCAGAGATAATGTCAGCACCATTTCCGTGCCACAGACCTGCATAGCTCAAGTACTGCTCAACACTGCCCTGTGCAATTTCCAACAGCCTCCCTCTCTCTTGCTGCCCAATTTTCCCCTTTCCTCACTCACCTGGACTAGAATGCAAAGGCTTCTGCATTTGGCTTCTTCTTAAGCTCCTGTTTGCTCTTCTGCTGAGAGTCTGCCAGGTAGCTGAGCCAGGCAGCTCCTGGCCCCTAGGATCTTTATTACCAGACGCCTGCAACAGGAACCACCAGAGAGTTAGTAGCAGCCTGTGCCTTCCAACTCACGTGAACAGCGCTCAGCCCAAACGCACTCCACAAAGAGCAGTGCATCCAAATGCAACATTCCTCTTCAGGGACACTCTAGAGCTGAAAATGCTTTGGGAGTTGGAAAAGAGAGCTAAATGCAGACAGGCACCCTGCCTGACACCAGTGACGTGAGGATGCAGGAAAGGGCATGACACCAACCTACAGAAAGCTTTCATGAATCAGTTTATTTCACTGGGTATTCTCATTTGGCTCCCACAGCCCCTTGCTGTAGGTAGGAAGACCCAGTGTGAAAAGGAATACTGCATCGATGGCACTTGATCATTTAGCAAGAAAAGCAGAAGCAGCTAATACAAGAAAAGCCACAGAGCAGCACAGAACTACAGAATCTCCCAAATATTCTTCTGGATGATCCTAGAGAAGGGTCCTTTCTCTGGACAACACTGAACAAAGCAAGATACAGGCAGGTCAGGGAAGCAGAAGGGAAGCTAACACCACTGCAAGCTGCTTCAAAGCCGGAATAGGAAAAGTCACCCAACCCTTTTGTGCAAGGAGGTGCTATGTATCCCCTTCCAAGGATGTTCGAGCCTCCTTCTCCAGCCAGGTGACTTACAGTCCTGCTCCCAGCCTTGCTCCTCAGAGCTGCTCTCACATCTCAGTGCTTCCTTCTCCTGGCAGAAGGATCGCAGGCGCCGACTTGAAGACCCAGCCCACTCTATACCCTGCTCTTCCACTCTCTCCAGTCTGGTCACGTTCCTTCTGCCATCTGTGTGGATAACCTCAGATTGACTGGAGCAATCACTCCATTCCCCCTGACAGTTCTGGGCCCCTTCTGGCCACAGCCTGCTCTCAGGGGGGGATGAACAGGTTGAATCCTGATCGTCTTCAGAGTCATACTCGATGTCAATTTCCAGGTTCCTGGAGCTGGAGCAGTGTGCTCCCATCCCAGTAGGTTCTGAAAACCCTGAAACCACTGCTTTCCCGCGGTTTCTTCGAGAGGCGCTTTGCCTAGCACGAGTGTACGCATCAAACCCCTCCTTTCCAGCAGAGCTGCTCACAATGTTCAGCTCCTCCCTGAGGCTGGGTGCTCTGTACAACCCACCTCCCATCTGGCTGCAGTTGCCCAACAGACGACTGCAGTGCTCTGTGAAATCATTCTGTCTCTTCCTACCCATCTCAGGTCGACCCCGGATCTTCTCTCGATAGTTATTTCCCTTCTTCTTGCTCTGAGTGGGGCTTGCCCCACTTCCAGACTTCAGATCGTTCTCCTGGTAACCCCAGTTCCAGTTTACCCTTTTTTGACTCCAGCTGGGGCTCACATGGTCAGCATCCCCTCTACTCTCCTTAGCAGTCTGCTCCTCCTGTGGAGTCTGAGCAGACAGATCGGGGGAGGAATCACTACCATCTGCCTTCGGAAATGGATCCTGGGTGCTTAGTGTCTTCTCAGACCTTCCTGCAGCATAGGTAGGTGCTCCCAAGGAGTCTTGAGGATTTTCCTTTTCCTCTGTAACAGACTTCTCATCCTCATCTTCATCTTCATCCTCATCCTCAGTCACTTCAGGGATGCTAAACAACTTCTTGCTGTGGTTCTTCTGAAGTGGGAGTTCTAGTATCCTTTCCAGAATCTCCTCATCGCTGTCAGTATCACAAAGATCCATCTGTACCCAGCCCCCGAGAAAAGCCACAGCCAGGACAAACAAAGGAAAAAAAGAGAGGAAATAAATATTAAAAAGTGAGATAAAGTTTTAGCTGATTCCCTCCCAGCACAGCGATATGGAGCGGCGACTGTGGGCTGCAGAGAAGCAAGGGTAGGAAGCAAACAATAGCAATGGGTCTTCTGGCAAAAGGTAATCAGATGAACTAGAAATGCAGCGGGAAGTGAAAAAAGCCAATGTATGGAAGAGCTCCCTCCCAGGCCCTGCCTCTATACAGACAGTTGTCTGCAACAACCTTCGTCCTGCCTGCTGGATCCCCCACAGCTCCACCATTCCCAGTTCCTCTGCAGCTGCTCACTGCACACTGGAGCTGCTCAGTGTCCTCAGTGTCCAACCACAGGAATTTCTTTGCACACACGCTCACAGCCTGTGATCACAGGAGGACCCATAGCCCTCCCCTTCTATCTCACTTGCAAGCCTGGAAAAAGCCCACCAGATCACATAAAACTTTTGGAAAAACACTGTTCAATTTTAAAACTTGTCTCAGACCAATTGTCCACATTATATTTTGCCTCTTACTACATTTATACTAAAATAAAAGGGTAGGATGCTGGAAACAGGGCGTATCTTAGGCTAAAAGAGATCTGAAGGTTTCTAGTCCAATCATCCTGACAATTTACATAACGACATGTTCTGAAAACATTTATAGTTTACAAAACATGTGTAGTACTGAAGTTCTAATGCTACAGCCACAAGCATGCCAATGTAGAGAGAAGTGAAGTACAGAGGGAATAAAAGGCAGTTGCAAGCTGCCTGCTGATCACTCCAACCTCCATAACATTTTCCAAACAAAAGCTGGTCTCGAATTGTATTTAGAACAAGTTAGAAGGGACCTCTGGAGATCTCTAGTTGAATCTCCTAGCAAGTGCAGGACTGCTATCTAGTGCAATCTACTTGCAAGCAGGACTGTTGCCAACACTAAAGCAAGTGTTTTGCTTAGCTGAGGCTTGAAAACAAAAAAAGAACAGATCTCCTCCACCTCTGACCCACGAGATCTGTCCCCAGGTTGCAACTCTCACCTGGAAAAAGATTTTGTACTTGTGTCCAACATGAACCAAACCGCAACTTATAGCTGTTCCCTGCTCTGTTTTATTTGCTACCAACAAGAAGACTTTGGTATTTTTTAGCTTGTAACCATTTTTAAAATAGCTGCAGGCAGCTCCTGGATCTGCTTTTAGCCTCCTCTTTGTCAGATCAGTTTTGGGAAGCTTCCCAAAACTCCCTCCACAGGACAAGCACTCTAGACTCCACCTTTTAAGCATTTGTTTGCAGCAATACAAAAATTTATAAATGCACTCATAAAAATCAGTCCATTAAGACTTCTTCTAGCCATTTATAGAGCTGTGGCCTTTGCTTTTGAGTTTTGATATATTAAATGGTTCCTAGAAAGTCACAGCTATACAAGTGTAAAGAAGTGAAAGAAGGATAATGAAATCTTACAAGAGAAGGATCTGGGACTCTATAGTCCATTAATAATAAAAAAGAAAGCTAAATAATCTACTTGGGGTCAAATATTCCATAATCAGAACCCCTCCATTCCTTATCCTTATGTTACTGAATATGCAGAAGCCTAGGAAACAGCTCTGCTGAGGCTTGGCCTAACTTCTACCATCATCTTCTTTCACACCACAGAGCAGTGTAGGAAGCTTGTGCCTTGTTTTTGCACCATCAGGTTCTCTTCAGGCTCCTGACATATTGCCCTGCAGGTTCAACCTCCCCACCCCACCCTAAAAGAAGGGGAAAAAGAGCAGCAGCAAATTTACTCCAGATTCACCACACATTCCACTACTTATTTAATGCTCACCAGATTGAACCCATCTGTGTTGCAGGCTACAAGCCATAAGCGTCAGCAGCAGTGAACTATATCTGTTTTTTGATCACATGAAATAAATTAGGATGCTCTCTTGTAATATAGGCAGATCACATTTCCTTGAAATCTTTCTAATTTTTCAGCTATTCAACCTTAATACTTTCCTTCATGCATACTCATTTCAACTGTCATAATATGTATGATTACCTCCTATTTTCCAGCTATGCAGATTTAAGGATATTTCCTGATGCAGATGCATTATAACACCTTACCTAGTTTTAACTATTTGAACTTGTAACGTGTATAAACGTGATCTTTCATGGTTCCACTGAAGCAATATTTTCTCACTTGTAACATCTGAACTGTGAAGTCATTGCATTGCTCCCACATGCAATCCATCCTCACTGGAGGTCTAAACAAAACCATCTGAACAAAGTTATTCATTTTCAGGAGTATCTGCAGGACTGAAACCAAAGTATTAAAACCTCTGCTTTGCTTTTGGAAGGATGGTGGGTTGGTACGGGATCTATACATGGGTGGACTCCACTGCATGCTCACTGTTTACATCTATATTAAGAACATGATCAGTAGGATTGATTTTTCACTCTGGGTTCTGAAGTTCACATCACACTATGCGTTTTTCCAACTAATTAAACCCTGTGTACATTTGTTATGTATAAACACTCTCCCCTCTCACAAAGAACTTGTACTCTAACAGCGTTTGGGGAGTAAAAAGCAGAGCAGGCAGGAATTTAGCCAACCACTGCTGAGAGCACTAGGCTCAGACCAGCATCCTCTCCTGTAAGCTGATGACATGGGATGGCTGCACTGGCACTCCCCACAAGCATCACCCTGCTACAGGTTACCTTCTCCCCATTCTCCCTGTAACAGGGCTCTCTTGGATTCCATTTCTTCTCGTCCAAAGCTTCTGAAGACAGTTCATCTTCCTCTTCTTCCTCCAATATATCTGAAAGGTCTGAACTACGGTTGTGTTCAGCAAAAAGGGTCAGTTGTCGCCTTCCTATTTCAGATATTTTTTCTTCTTGCTGTGGAAAAGGAAAACAGATTTCTTCAGTCCTTTCAGGCACTCTCTCTATTTGAGCATTCTTTCACTAGTACATGTGCAGGTCAAGTATGGCGAGAAATGAAACAGACAGCATGCTATGCAGCAACCGGCACATGCACAAACGCTTGCATGGAAACACAAAACTGATACACACATTTTATCGCCCACAAAGAACAGCTTCACTTGAATCTGTAAAACCTAAGCACATCAAATAAAATCCAGACTCCCTCCATTGGCAGAAATTCAGCCAAGGTAAAAACAAACCTCTCTTTTCACTCTGGACATTTCTTTCATCACCTCCTTGCCAGGGGACAACCTCAGGAACTCCTGGCAGCTGCTTCCACCCAGGCCTGCATCCTGGGAGGTGCCCTCCATCCCCTCAACCTGGCTGTGGGAGGGCAGGGGCTCTGGGCTCAAGTTCTTCCCCTTTGCCTCTGTCTCTCTTTCAGCACTGGGATTTTTTGGTGACTCTTCCACAGAGCATGTATGGCAGGTCTCCACATGTATCTTCAGGCTGCTGTTAGTTGGACTTTCTAGCTCTGGCATTTTAGTTACGGATTGCTCCATCTGGGATACAAAAACAAAAAAAGTATTCATCACCAGGATAACCACAGCACCTGTTGCAGGAACATTCCTGAGCCCCCCAGGTTCATGCTCTTCTGCACAGGACCTTTAAGGACAGTTTGAGATTTTCGATCTTGGCTTCTGTGCCAGCAACCAGAGGCCAATGGCACCAGTCTGCTGCTTTCCTTTCCCTCAGCTCCTTCTTGTCAGGAACAAAGAAACTCAGGGGAGGCACCATCCAATGAGCTCAAATGCCCTTTATCCCCAGAACTGTCAGAAACACCACACGTTCTGTGACAGTGTAGAAGGACCCTTGCAATCAGTCTGTAGCCTCAAAGGCTGGCCAGCCATGCACAAACTCCTCCCTGCCATTAACCGCAAGTGGACGCAGGGCACTTCCATAAGAGCACTGTGCTTTGCACCCTGCAAGTTTTACAGCAGCAAGAATGATGAGTCCAACCTACACAGCCAGGCCATTTCTCATTCTCCTGTTCCAGGGGAACATCCTAAGCACTAGCTTACAGTATATGATGAGGGCACTACCCCAGCTCTTCTTGGAGCTGCTGAGTGTTGTGAAGAATATACACATAGTACAATTGTGTACTAACAGTATAGTGATTAGATCACCTAGTTAAACTACAGAGATTTTAAATTTTGGTTTCTACCCAATTACTGTTCCTGCCTTTTATGACTGCCCATCTCAGTCTTGCACTTAGAGAAATCTCTGGGAGATGGAGGAGTGGGATCCCAGGAATGAGAAGAGTAAGGAAAGTGGGCTTTCATCAGCCACCTCCTTTGCTAGCTAGTTATCTAAAAAAGACAGCTGCACTGCAGTGGAGTGCAGCTGTGGCTTAGGCATACTTTGAAATTATCTACAGGATCAGATTCCTGAGGAGATTTAGACACTGCAGTTTCAAACCCCCCCCCCTGGGCTCAGGCAAAAGTTAGGAAGGCCTGGACCTCATGTTTAATCTGCTAGGAGCTAGACTCCTTTTGCCCTGCTTCTCTTTGTTAACAGCTGAGCGAAGACAGACATCTCAAGCAACAAAGATGATTTGTGTCTTAGAAACACCAAGTTTGTTCTTCTGACTACAGAGAGGGAAAGCAACTCAGAAATGTGCAGCCATCTACACTAGACATCTAAATGTGGGCAAATGAATCAAAATGATTGACTTGTGGTGCCAGAGCAGCAAAAGAGTGGGGCTTGAAAAATGACAACTGTAATTTTTGATTCAACATCTCAATTCTACGAAGTATTTATGTATCTTTGACCTTGGGTTCACATAGCTGCTGATGCTCTAGCAGTTAAAAAAAGTTTTGCCCCCTTTTGTCCAGCTCTGAGTTCACACTGCCTTGACTAACAGTCATGTGGAATTTGATGATTCGAAGCACTCTTGTGAATCTCCAGTCAAGGTTCCTTCTCATCACAGAGTGAGCACCTTACAGATAGTTCACTTCTTTTTTCACAGAACTCCCAAACACTTCTCACCACCATCTTAAAAAAGCCCTGAAATCACCAATCTATCCCACAGTCTCCCAAATGCCCAATGTCATGGCAGCCTGCCAACTCTACTCCAGACAAGGTTGCCTCACTGGGCAGTCCACCAAGGTGCCGCCACTTGCTGGAGTGCCTGCTCTGCAATGCCCAAATCCACCAGACTGGAGATGACCCCTGCAGCTCAGAGAACACAGCAACGCCCAACCAGCACCGACAGTGCCATTAGTGGGAACATCCTTTTTACCACCCAGCCCTGTGGAATTTGTGCTTTACTGATTCTGTTCCTGCCCCACCTGCACACATGTGATCAAGCAGTAAGATTCAACTGTTCTTTCAGGTATACAACAACAAACACTCTCTGCTGGCTTTGCCAGCCACTGGATGGCTGCATGCTAGCAGCATGCTGTTATATTCCCCTAAATGATTAATTCTCCTTCCCACTAGTACTCATACCTTCCCAGTAGTCATGCTTACCAGCAGTTCTGTCCCTTCACCCAGGCTTTTTGATTCTGCTTCTCCTATGGAGACGGGCTCTGCGCCCTCACTGGGGAGTTTTGTGCTGCCTGCTTGCTGAGGAGGCACAGTCAGGCATTTCTTCTCTTGTGCAGCATCTGATCCCTGCATGGGAGTGCCTGAGGTGTGTACCAAGGAAGTGCTGGATGAAGAGAGCTGCAGCAGTGAAGAGGCTTTCTCTGGCAGAGATCGTGCTGAGTCATCGTGGCTGGAGGAGAGATCAGTCAATTTGGTATCTGAGCTATCAGTGGGGACTTTCTGTCCAAGCAGGAGCGCAGCTGTCTGGTACGTGGGAGGGCTGCGTGCAGGCAGAGAGCCCCTCGATTCTCCACTGGGCAGTCTAGAGGTAAAAGTAGTAGAGACAGCAGAATCTGAAGGTGAAGAACGACGAGAGGCTCTCAGCAAGACTGAGGAAATCTGGGCTGGAACCGAATCCACTGACTCCCCATACAGAGACATTGTTCTCACAGAAACCTCCCGGCACACCTGGAACATCTGAAGCTGGGACAAGTCCACAAGGACACTCCCGGCTGTTGGAGAAGTAACTTCTATTGCCTGCAAGCAAAGAACCAGGAAGCAGTTAACTACTGCGCACAGCTCAGCATTTCTGAGAAGGGCTGCTCCAGAACCCAAAGTTATCCAAAGCTGCTTCCACTCTTCTGCACAGTATCAGCAAAGAAGGAACAGTACCAAGGAATTGCTGCTGTAACTATCTGAGAAACTGGATATTCTATAAAGTAATACTATATTCCTTTCTGCTCTGAGTGTTAACTCATCTTGTTCACTATACTTTAAAAGTTCACCTTTTTTTGGTCTCTCTTTCACCCTGGCAATACTTTTCCATACTATGTTTTTTGACCCATAAACAGCAATCATCCAACACGCCATTGCTGTTTTTGTGTTGTGCTCCTTTCAAGAGCTGTGGTTTACATCTCCCATGGCTGATGGCACATCATCATGCACACAGAAGACTGCAGGCCACCTGCAGTACAGAACATCCTTGGAGGTTCTTTATCGGTATTCATATTGGGTGTCTGGGTATCTCTCCTTTTACCTGTTACTAACTTAAACAACTACACCTAACTCCTCGTAGTTCAGTGACAAGTCCCAAGTGCTGGTAAGGTTGTCCACTTCTCTCTGCCCAAGCCTACAACTCACTGTGACACTCAGCAGTGTCCTCTGTGGATTTTCACTGTTGTCACACTGAACAGTCAGAAGGTACTGTCCTGAACAGGTTCCTCACAAACCCACTGCTTCCCCAAGAATCTAATCGGTACCTAGAGCGAGACAGAGGAGGCTGATACTGTCCAGTTTTGCCAGTCAAGGGTCCTGCCACATGAACTTTTATTGTTTGGTTATGTCAAGAACACACCAGCAATCTGGACAAGTGCCTTTTTTTGGTGGTCAGCAGCCAGAAAAAGAACCATCAGCCCAAGCATGTGCCTTCTCTAATATCATTCCCCTCACCTTCTGTCCATCTGCATACACAGCGTAACCGGTGACTCGAACTCCGTTGGAAGATCCTTCAGCATCAATAGTGACAGGTAGCCAGCTGATAACGAGGATTCCTGGAGAGGGACCAACTTCTATCTGGACATCCAGAGGAGCATCAGGCGTGCCTGGGAGAGACCAAACAGATCATTCTATTGCTTACCTCACCACAGTGTAACACTAAACTAAACCCCATTTTGTATCAAAGTTCTCATACCAGTCTTGCCACTGCAGAACTGCACTGGAATGACTACACTAGCTTTCTGGGAAGTGACAGACAAAACCAGAGCAAGTAAGAGGCCCTGATTCTGGGAAAGCTTTAAAGTACATAAAACAAAACTTTGCAAAAGTAGCTGAGGCCAAGATGCAGCAACCCTTAGAGCAATATGAGTGCAGGTCACAGCAAGCCAGATCGTTCATATCCTGAGAGGCATGCTGCTCAAATCAGCAAAGGGAAGGTCTCTCCAGAGCAAATGAAAACAAAAGAGATAATAAATTCATAAAATAAAAGAAGAAAAACATTAAGACAAAACAGTACAACTCACACTTTGGGACCTAATAAGCTTTGTTTCCACTCACCCCAAGGCTTGACACCAAAGAACTGACAAAGCTTTCTGTCCCAAGCACTCCCTCCACAATAGCAGTGCGCACAACTACTCTGATACCTGCTAGTGGGGTAGAGAAGTGTATCATAGCCGAGTTCTGCTCCTGCCCCTCTGAGACCTCTTCCCAGAGTGTTTTCAAGGGACGGGCCTCCAACTTGGCAACATACTGAGTGCTGGGTTGCAGGTTGCGGAAGGTGTACCAGTAGACCCCTGGTTTTGTTGTGTCACACTCCTCCCCATTCAGATACACCGCGTGGTTGTAATTGCTGTTGCAGGGAAGCCACGTGACCTCTGCTGATGTGGCAGTGACGTTTCTGACTTTCAGCATAGTCGGTGCCACACACAGATCTTGCCCCACAAAGAAAGTGCATCGCAGTTTATCAGAACTGCCCTTCTCTGTCACACTCTGCACAGACACACGGTAAGCCTTTGTCTTTAAATCCAGTTTTTCAATCACTGCTTTGGTCTGAAAGCCACTCTTCACATTTTGACGTAGCTCTTCATCCACATAGATATTGTAGCTCTGTATGTCTGGGCAGCCAGCAGGCAAAAGTGGTGGTTCCCAGCCTACAACTATGCTTCTGGCAAGCTGCTTGATCAGAGTCAATTTTCTTGGGTAAGGCACTGCTGTGTGACTAACACGTTCCTCCTGGTCTCCTTCTGCTCTACTGACCAATGGACTGATGCTACTCTCTTCAATGGAGAAATCACTCTTATCTCCACTGCTGGTGCTTGCACTGACAAAACTTTTCTCCTGGTATGAACTATGGGTGAGATCATTCAGCTCCGAAGGCAGAACCGTCATGAGGTCATCATCTGAAACTCGCTCAACAAAATTGGAGGGGACCAGCCCTCGCCGGCCATCCATCAGCTCCCCTAAACAAAAAACAGGAAACCTGTTACCACTGCACCTACCATTCAATCTTCCAACTCATCTGTGAAGACAATGTAACAGAATCTATGCTAGGTCATAACTGCACTGTGGTCAGGAACAAAAAATGCACTGGGAGGTTATCCCTGGACAAGTTTACTCTGCTTCCTAGAGCTGTTCTACTTGCATCCTAATGTCCACAGTGAGAAAACTCCGCTCTACACACTTCACAGAGAGCTAACCAGAAAGCGTTTCATGTAATTAGCTTTGTTTTTCCCTTGTTCGTTATTCTATTGTTTCACAGCTCTTTTGAAAACTACTATGTCTTTTTTTTCTAGTTTTCCCAGACCGTGCAGATTGTACATCTTCTCCCAGCCACACACATTTGTTTTTCACAGTAACTCCTCGTGAAAGTCCATCTTTCCACCTCTGTATTCATATCTGGCTTTCTGTTTAGTTCCCTCCACTGTTATGTTAGCTTCTGTAATAAAGACGTCCCAAAAAGACCCACTGAGATGACTGATACCACAGAATTCTTGATATGTGCAAGAACCATCAAATCAGTGTCAAACGAGCAATGCGTAGGGGGTCACACATAATTTCACACTCCATTTACAGCAAATCAATTTAAAGCAGGGAAAGCAAAAGAGATTAGTAAAGAATAACCTGTTTATTCTTTAAACAATAAGTAAATAAATAAATGAGAAGCTTGAAAACAGAAGGAATGAAAGAGCCAGAACAGTCAAAGAGCAAGCAGTGCAACATGGCATGCGTTTGCCTCAGCTCTTGCAAAGCACCTGAATAAATCAGGACCCAACATCTACAAGGAAACTTCATTACAAATTTACAATCCATCTTTCAATTGTCTGCTTAATAATCACCTGGGACCGCGTTTTCAGAAGAAAAGGTGTCAAAAGTGAAACTCACTGTTTAATACCAAAACAGGACAAAGTCTGTGGTTTGGGCTGCTAAGCCCCTCCATTAAACTAACTTTGGAGAAAAAAAAAAAATACCTTGGGGTTTTGTGATTCACTAAATTCCTCTCTCATTTTTCTTTTTAAGAGAGCAAATCTCCACTGCAGTTCAGTCACATTCCTTTTCCACTAGAACATACCTTCAAAGAAGCCATCTTCATCCATATCTCCATAGATGTAAATGTACTCTCCAGCAGTTAGTGGAAGCTCTGCCTCTGGATTTTCATTAGGCCCATCAAAAGGATTGTAGCTGAAATGGTTACAACATGAAAACTCACTTCATACACCAGTTTTCACAGCAACACCTTCAAGTTGTGTTGCTGGATCAGCTTACAATTCAGCTGCAAATTCCACAAAGGTCAAGATTCCAGTTCTGTGTTATTATATATAACTAATGCCATATTGCTCCGTTGTCCAAATAGTAGGTAGTGGCAGATGAGTGGCAGAACAGATGTCTTGAGACATCTGAAGTAACAGATCAGTGACTCAAGCAGTGTTTTAACAGCATATGAATTACCTGAGTGCCTGAATACGTTAAGCAACCTGTAGGATTCTATATTTCTAATTAGATATCCCTGGATTCTCTTGCATCTCTTAAGTGTACATATCACCCCACATTTCATGCAAATTAGAGCTTTGAATCAAAGTGCTCAAAGCACATAGAACGTATTTTACTGGTCGTACTACTGTTACAGATACGCACTGCAAAGAATCTCAAATTTCCCATATTTAAATCCTGAGAATGAGTTGATTTGTTCAAGAAGAACATTATGTATGAATGAAGAAAACATCTGCTGCCTTTTTCTTCCTAATTATCCAGCTCTTTGCATTCAAGTTATACAACTCCATATTCTAAATGGCAGTCCAAAAACACACTGATGTGGTAAATAAATGTTGGTGATAGGCTCCAGGTAGCTCTAACCCACCTACCCACAGGTCCTTGAGCTGGTCAGGAAGCCTTTAAGAGGAAAGAGCCACATGAGAAACCTTGTATGCACCCTACTGTCAACACCTGTTCTTTAGTCTTTAGAAGGGCTTTTAGCATGCCAAAGAAATGCTGTCTTCTCTGAGCTCGGTGAGGCTTTATGGGCCTAAAAGTTGCACATGAAGACAAAGGTCATATTTGATCTGCTCCTAAAAAAAAAATGCAGAATCATACCACTTCTCTTCCTTCCATTCCACAGTCTAAAAGCTGAATGATATGGCAGTATCCTAGGAATTGTAAATGAGGGTTTGGTTTGACCATAGCAGTTCAACAGATAGCAACAATGATCTGAAAACTCTGGCTTCATTTTTTGCCTCTATTTTATTATATTTTTTTACAATCAACACAGATTTCAGCCAAAAACTTCGATCTGGGAATTCTGTGCTGAAGTTTTCTTAATTGGAATATGATTTCCTTGGAGAAAACTACTTAATCCTGCAGAAATCAAGCAAGGGAATGGATCAATTCAAATCTCAATTTCCTGCCCAAATTATTTTCACAAATAAAGTTGCAACCAGTGGTATGCCTTGAATAGCTAATTATCTTGCTATGTTTTTGTTAAGTTAAATGCACAGAATTTGCTTGTGCAGGAAATATAAGCCACAAAAATCCCCAAACCTGACAGCAATACTTACCAGCAGTTAATGACACAGAACAGAATAAGTGCACAGGAGATGACACAGTACCTGTACCGAGCCAAGAAGACCTGAAGCTTTGCAGTGCCTTGGCTGCCTGCCTCTGGCATCAGAGAGATGCTGTCAACATCCAGTTCTTCCATTTCACTTGCGGTGTCCACCTAAAATAATAAAATGAAAAATGAAGTATAAGACATGGTCAAATCAGAATAAAGGAACCCTCAGAGTTCCAACAGCAGTGAACAAGTCCTCTAAGCTGATGAATGCAGAGAGTTCAGCCACTGGGCTAAAGTTTATCTGGAAGAATGATTTTTAGAGTGAAAAAGCAGTACCAAGAAACACAGTTCCAAGCTGCAATTTCAACAGTTCTAGTTTATCATTAGCACTTCACTCAGGAAGGTAATGCAACCTTGGGATGCCCATAGATCTGGGTGATCTCCCATTGCTCTTCAAGCCTCAGCTAAATAAAGTCATGGTCTCACTGAGACAGAGCTGGTGGCAGTTCCATTGTGAGTGAGAAACTGGACTTGAGATTCTTGAAGTCCCTTTCACCCTACAAATCTGCAATACAGTATGACCATTGCCTCCTAGAACCAAAACCTATATGAAATACAAATGGTAATCCGAACAAAGGCAAACTGACAGTTGTATTAGATCTCTGTAATTCAGGCAGTTCCTCTGCAGCACCTGCATATACTTCAGTATAATGCTTATGTACTTTCAGAACATCAAAAGGGCCCTACCTGCTCAGACCAAAGCTCTATCTAGTCCAAACACCCGGTTCAGATAACAGCAGGTAGTTAAAAGTACATGCAGAAGGAAAACATACAAGAGGCAGAGTAAGCATGCAGTTCTCGTCTTTCTGGTACAGCCTCTCAGTTGCTAGCAGTGATCTCCTTCAGGACTTCCTAAGGTAGGTCGTTACTGGTACTGCCAGAAGAATCTTTAATTGTCTCAAGCTTTTAGTAACTGACATTTTGAAACTTCACATCTAATTGCAGCAAGTTACATAAAGCAATCATTCTTTCTGAAGAAACAGATTTCCCTTGTGTTTGTTTGAAATGCTGCCAGTGAATCAATTCAAGATGCTTTTAAAACACACCTCAAGGCAAAGGTATTTTTGATGGAGGCCCATTGCCGGCACCAGAAAACACAGCAGATCTTTTTCTAATACATGAACTGCAAAAGTTAACATCGGAAGATTTCAGAGACTCTTTTCAGGGTTTTGTGCCCCTTGAAATGCAATCCCACACCATGCCCTAAGCAAACAGCTGCACCATGTAACACTCAAAGGTAGACAAGCAGAATAGCTTTAAACCTGGCTAACACGTTGGAGTATCCCATACCCATGGGCTGCCGAAGCCAAACACACCACAAATCGATCTCCCCAAGAATTACTAGTCTTAGCTCATCATGGAGGCATGGTGGCTTCCAATCCTTTTTTTTTTTTCCCCCCACTGAATAATGGTAATTTCTCCCACTACAGAATTGGAAGCAGTCAGATATACATTTCTTTCCAGATGCAACCATCATTTTGTTGCTGAAAAAAACAGCTTCTCAGACCTTACACAGTGGTGGGGATTGCCTGCCACAGCAACATCAATCGTTAGTGCCCTGGCTCTGTAGCTCAAACCCTCACTGTCCTCTACTTGTAATAATAGAGTACTCCATGCAGCCTCCAAGGTTTTAGCACTCAGTAAACATCAGTGGATCAAGAGAAAGCAAGCTGTTTTCCACACCATCACACCCAGCCCCACTCACAGCACTAGCTTAGCCTACGTTATCACATCAGTTGTACAGCAGCATGTATGAAGGACCATTTAAATGAACCCTGTACAAGAGCTCCTGGGAAAGAGAAGCAACCACCATCTATTAAATCTCGGTGACACAAACAGGCAAAGCCTATTAATTTCATCCCTTTGCTAGCACAAACTCAGCGTCTTCTCATGGTGTCTTACAACAAGTAGAACTACCACACAAAGCAAAGAACCTTGAGTTCCTTGGGGCACAGTCCTTCAACGTGCCCGAAGTTTGTAACTTTCCCATTTGCTACCATGACCAAGGTGTCACATGGTGTCTTAACCACAGCTTCCCCACAAATCCCTCCAAATGACCACCCCTCCTGTCTCCTCCTCCAAGCCCTTGATTCTTTCCTAGAGTGCTGCAATACATTCAAATGAGTATTGCAAATGTGTGTATCCAAGGCCTTTTCGATTTTTCTTACAGGTTTTCACTTGTTTCACTACAGTTCTCTTCATTTATGCAGAGAAATACAGAATTCTCTGCAATGCATTTATTCCCCATTGGCTAGAAAGAAGAGATCTCCATGAGGACTCCCATACCAACCTCTGGAGTTGGGCAGGATTTGGGGCTGTTCTGCATGGGTTCTGATTTTGAAGAGCTCGACTGAGATTCAACTTTCTTGGCTTGTTTCTGAGAACTGGCAGCAGAAACTGGGGAGCCAACAGCAGCCTCAGACACCAGCTGTGATGACTCCGACTCATTATTCTCTTCATTGTGAACCTTCTTAGCTCTCTGGTGAGCAAGTAATGCAAGCCCAGATGAATCTGAAATAAAAGCAATCTACCCATTACTTCTAGCCACAGGAAGAATACAAGATCAGTAGTGAGCATCAGAATGAGCAAGCATCCTTCAGAGTAGCTCAAGTCCCAGTGAGATTCATTTAACAGTGCAACAGACTGAACACCCTCAGCTCCCTTTAGTCAGAGAAGCCCCAGGTTCTCTCCATAACCACAAAATGAACCATGAGTAGTCATGAGAGAGATCCCAACCGTTAGCTAAACATTAGTATTATTTTCTTCACACCTTCCCATCTATCCAAATAATGACATGCTTGACAAAACACCCACAGCCATCTCCAGCAATTACCCGTCTCCCAGTGAGGCTGTGGGGTAGAGCTGCACAGCGCAAGAGGAAGTTCAGAAGTCACCAGTGTGGAGGTAAGAAGGTCGATTTTTCCTGTTTGAAGTCGGAAGTGTTGGAGCTCCTGGGACAGAAGGCTGAACTGCTCTGTTTGACTGCGGCACTGGTCTTCTAGATCTTTCACCCGAGCCTTAGAGGAAAAATACATGATGAGACACAAACCCACCATAACAAAACCACCACCGGGTCTCCAAACAGCATTTGTCTCTGCTACATCCTTCATAAATGGAGTGGGTCTCAAACTCCAAGGACCTAAAAGTATGCCTTCCCCAGGAACAGTCAACAGGAATTGGTAGCTCTACACCTACATTATCTTTGAATATCTGTTAGGAGACTGACTACAAGCACAATTAGGAATTATCCCTGAAATGCTGAGTTTGAACTCAGTATCCTATCCTAGCCCTGCACATGAAAGGATGAAACAAGTCAAAGACAAATAAGCCTTGGAAAGAAAATGATCGATACAGCTTTGCAGGTTTATTGGAGCATTAATATTACATCTCCAGAAGGAATTGCTCTCCCAATGCTCTATCTCCTCCAACACACTAGCACACCAAGGAAGCCCCCATGACCTTTTCCTGGCCTCCCCACAAACCCTTCTGGGCAGAATTCCCTGTTGTCCCTTCAGACTTTGCCTCCTTCCAGGGTCCACACTGCAGAACATCTGTGTGAGGCAGGTAGCCCACACAGTTTTCCTTCAGGTCCTACTTGAACAACTTGCTGCAGGAAAATACAGGCTGAGTACAAGAACGCTACATCTCAACAAGATGAGATGCACTGGGGAAATCCTGTAGAGAGGGAGACTCACTCCTGGTAGCTAATGTCTGTATCTGTTTGCTAGAGTTTTTCTTCCACCATCTCTAGATCTTCCCATTCTGAAACACTGCTGAGTCCTGGCTCTCCTTACCCAGCCCCACACACTCCCTAGCTGCAAGCACATCCACCTAGGAGAATTCCTGCTCCTTTCCCTCTCCTCACTCTGGCCACCATATATCTGCTAGCTCTGCTTTCATAGACAGATTTACTGTCCTTGCTCATGCTCTTCAAGTAATAAACAAACACAAGTATTAGTGCTGGATGCAAATTTCCCAATTTCTTCAGTTGAATTCTGTGAGACAGAAAGTCTGGTTTTAAGCAGCTCTAAAAATACCACTTCAAAAGGCTTTCTTTCTGATCTCAGAGTACTACACAATTTTTCTAGAGCGCTCCCTAACACCTTCTGAGCAGTTTTATTTTAGTATAAAACATCTCTTTTAAACTTGTCAGTTAATTCCTTTTTTCCCATCAAGCAGTAGAAGCTCTCAGTCTCCAAGCACTGCCTGGTGAAGTCTCTGAAGCCTGGCAAAGAGTAACTGCTTCTGCACCAAAAGAGACTAATACATGCCACGAGCAACTTCCAAAAGCATCTGCATTCTCCACTCGCTCAATCAACTTGCTGCTCACTGAGATCACATTATGCAAGATGCCTTTGCAACAGAATAAGCATATCCCAGCAGACTACTCGCTCAGGGTCACAAATGGCTAGGCAAACAGCAGGTTTTAGGGCAGCACTGGGAGGCCAGGACACAAGGAAGAGGAGCCTAAGGACAAGGTCAGGAGCTGACAGAAACAGCAAGGATCAAGTCCCACACACAGAAGATCGAGGAAACTTTTGAGTCTACGTCTAACCCAAAAAGGAAAGAAAGAAAAGTCACACAGCAATCTGAGACTGAGCAGTGTGATTACCAGAAAAGGCTGCAAGAGCAGGGAGTAGAGCTTGGAGGGAACAATTTAACCACCATTTCAGGAATTTAATCTGATTTTTCTCACTGAGTTAGACCCAGCTCAGCGCTGTCCTCTTAGGCACTCTCCTGCTCTGTAGGTGTTCCCCATCCAGGTGCCCCTTGCTACCACTCTCTATATCTTTTGCACAGTCAATGTTAACTGTTATTTAGTCTCCCCATTTTCTTCAGACCTTCTCACAGCTCTCTGTAGTCAGATCTGAAGGGGATCGCTGAAAGCTCTTTTCTATCAGATACAAACCCATCCACTTCAATTAAGACCTTATTCTAAATCCACTGTGAACCACCACCACTCCTGCACTGTAACACCTTAAGTTACTTCACTAGTTCCTGCCTCTTCTGTGACACTTATTCACAATATCTACTTCCTATCTTCCAACCAATTACAAAACCAGCAGGATTTCTCTATTTCCTCTGTAACACTTTCACTTGCAGTGATGTTGCCATTGCTTTTAGGTTTTGAAGGAAACGTTTCATTCCTGGACTGCAAACAGTTCCCAGAAGACCTTCATATATATACAGCATGTGAAGGAACTGCACAGTCTGACATAACTGAAATGTCTGAAAAAGTCAAGAAAAAGCTTCACATTCTATCTGGTTGAGAAAGCAAAGCATTTAAACAGAAAATCAGCTCCTCTATGCAACTCATAGTGGTAGCTCCTTTTATTACATTTATTTATTGAAGGTGACACTCTTGCAATCTTTTCCAGAGTATAATTAAAACAGGAATACCAAGTAACTGTCAAAGCCAGGACAGAAGAGAAAAACGTCCTGCTTGACAGGATTATTGCAATACCTGCATGCAATCCAGAGTACTCTGGTAGCAAGGAAGAATGCAAAAAGAGAAAATCACATCAGTGGTTCCACTAGCCAAAAAACAACAATGTGACAAAGGTAACCCAACGCTCAATTTGAATGATTTTCACTGAGTTCTTCTATGCTGGGATTCCCGCCCCCACGCAAGCATGTTTTGTTAAACAGAAGCCAAATCCCACACATCAACTCCAAAAATAAGGCAACTAAACACTTTTTGAAGGTCTCCACAGTATGCTTTGGACAAAAAAGATCAGCTACTCAAACTGAACAAAAACAACTACTTTCCTCCTTCCTCGGCACACATAGATAGTTTAAACAGAAGAGGCTGTTCCAATCCTTTGAATTAGTTCAGAAAACATCTGCGAAGTAAATGCCTCCCTTCTCTCAAAGGCTACTTAGCAGCCAGCAAAGTATCAAGTGACTTAAGAGCAGAACCTGTATCAGCTCTGACAAAGACTCTGAGGTCAGAAGTAGATGTTCCAGAAAGAACATGGAAATGTAACATTGTATCATGTCACTTCCCCACAATATTCACGTAGCTTGCAACACTGTCAATGCCATCTAAGTAGGAGCCTAGCCCTCCTGAGATCTCCAATTCATACAGGTCATGTCCACTCAATGATTGCCACAGTAATCTCAATCAGGGACACTTAACATCCTGCTCCATGCTTCTGGGGTCCTCAGGACCACAAAGCTGCAGTCAAAACAATTCAGTCTGTCACCTCTTACTGTATATCACCACCACAGACAGGGCTATGGCCTCATTTGTATAAAATCTCACTGTCCAGGTACAAAATGAGGCCCTCTGCTTTGTCTCAGATATTTCAGGACTCAGAAAACCCCAGTGGACAGAAAAAAACAGAATTTGCTCCCTGTGCCATCACACCTAGCCCTGCTCCCTTCCACCATGAAATTATCACATCAAATTTCAGGGTTTGGCGCTCTGTCTTTACAGCTCCAGTAAGGCCACAGCAAGCCACAGCCTGCCTGCACTGTTAACCTGTCTGCCACCAAGGCAAAGTGAAGTCTATGTAGATGTCATTACACTCACACAGTTGGACACAGACTAGCAAATGGGACAGGCGCGTGCCCTCAAACTTCATCACTCATTAGGCAATGGTCACATCTCTCATTTTTATCTCTAATAAAATGCACAGAGCCCATACATACAAAATAAATATCAAAAGACACAGACAAATATTCTTCCTCCCTGCAGATGATGCAGGAAATGGAACAGGCAGATCCGAAGCATTACTTAATCATCGCTGAAAGAGTTGCTGGGCACAGTCTAAATGAAATAACCTATTTGACGACTGAGAAGGTCGGGATTTAACAAAAACTCCAACCCCAATGACTTCTCTGTCAGCACAGCCAATAATTGTAAGCAGCAGCAACACTCTGCGTCAAATCAATACTGTATTGTATTCTACTCAAGAACCAATAAAATCCAAGGCACCAAGTATACTGACATTAAGAACAAACAATACCAAGTCTAAAGCTACCAATCAATCTAATTCTCTTTTGTCTTACCTCTAGAAGCTGTACTGCTCCTTCATGTTCTCTTTTTGCCTCTGCCTGTGCCTAAGAAATAAGAGACAGAGTAAATAAAAAAGCAGCCTACCTACATTCACTTCTACTATTACCACCACCTTGACAGACATAATTTCAGATTTTTATTAAACACTATACAGACTGAAGACATCTTTGGTTTATGGACAAATAGCAGTGAAAGATCAGAACTGCCACTCAAAAAATCCTTCCACTTTACTCAGGTACCAGAGTTGAAGCGTACCTTCTCTCACAGGCTACATACCTGCTGCAACCGTCTGACCTCCTCTTGCTTCTCCTGCAGGACTAGCAGCGCTTCCTTATGTTCAGCTTCCAGCAGCTGCCTTCGCTCAGCCACATCTCTCATGTGCTGCAGAAAGATTCACAGTTTATGGGCAACATTATTGAAATATTGCTCTGTGTCCTATCATGAGTCGTGGAATCAAAACATGGCCTGCACTTCACACCATCATTGAACAGAAGAGAAAGTAAGAAACCATGACAACACAAAGAGCATAACCATGCATAAACCATGGCAACACAAAGAGAATCCTCAAATCAGTAATGGCCACCTTATGTCCCCTCCCACCTAAACCCCTGCAGTAGCCCTTCCCGAGCTCATCTACTTACTTTGGAAGGCCACGTCCCTGGATCCTGCATGGCAGAATCCCCAGAGGAGCACCAACACAAAAGAAAGGACAAAAAATCCCCTAACAAAATAGAGACAATCTGTGCCATCCAAAACCAGCTCTGGACAGTCATCCCAGCTGTGTGGGTCCTACTGACCTTCAGCACCTGCTCTAGATTCTCCAGCTTGGTTTGAAGTCCTTGATTTCTCTCAATTACTGAATCCCGTTCCTTAGTAACCAAAACAACCTGCAGCTTCAGGTCAGCATTCTCAGATTCAATCTGAAAAGAAAGGATTGTCAATTAGCACAAGCAGCCATAGGTACTTGTTGTATAAATAATGGAGGGCAATTTACTTCCATATCTCAAGGACTTGTTTTGCAGACCTGCTTCCTGCTTGCAATACCAAAATCACCAATCTCCTCTCCCTCTGCTTTCCACTCAGAACAAATATTCATGTATTTATTTGCATACACTGCTTCTCTCACTAGGCTCTCTGTTGCAGGGGCCAAGTAACTGGGATATGAAGTGGCTATCTACTGAAGAAATACAAACAAACCACACAAGCTCTGAGAGCTTTTTTAATTCTAAACAGTGAGATTAAACAAAGAAAAAGTAAGATAATCTCCTGAAATTGCACTTACCTCCTCCATTTACTATTGGACGTTCCACTAACATATTTTGATTCTACACTGCACTATGGCTCAATGACTACAAGCAATATTACCAAGTAACAATAAACACCTGCACTTTGTACTAACAGTTACAAATACATCAGAAGCCCTGTGCCTGGTGGCATCCTGATGACTCTTAGGAGTGACAAAGGACAGAAAACTGCCTCTCTAACTTTTCCACACGAGAACTGCCCAAAGAAGTAACTGGGAGCAGAAACCCATGGAAGATCTTTGGGCTGCCAACTCTTCCATCATTCTCAGAAGTTGTTTATAGCAAAAACACATTCCTAAGAGCAAAACCCTCCATGGTGTAGCCACTCTCACCTGAAGTCTGCTCAACAAAGAGGACAACGCAAGTATACTGCATTTTTCCCAAGACCTGAGACTTTTGGGTTGCCCATCTGGCAAGGGTATCTCTGAATTCCACTTGGGTGGCTCTCCTCCTGCCCCACCATCAGCTAGCAAAGCCTCTCTGAGGGACAACAGAAAATGCTGGCTGTGATGGAGCATTTTCAGACAGTGATGGGTTCTGCTCCGACCAGTACACACTGCTCCTCACCAGCTGCTGTCCATCCTTTGTTATTGACTCATTAACAAGTTAACACAGGTAAATCAAGTATGAATTTAAGAGCAAAGGATCTCACTCAAGCCTTGGAAAACTGTCATAAACACAGGGTAGGAAGGCAGTCTTGTAGCTTTCACACGTATGGAGGACAGACAAGACACGTACACAGATGGATACTTGACTAGTTTTCAGCTAGCAACCTGAAAGCCTAGTAAGTACATAGTTCCTCTCAGCAAAGTTTTACAGAAGGTAATGCCCCACTTGACAAACAAAAATACTGCTTTTTACCTGTCCTGCCCATCCAGCCTTCTCATTCAGCTGCAAGTTCTCCTCGGCCAGTCGTGCATTTTCACTCTGTACCTCCTGCAGCTGGATCTCCTGTCAGAAAGAGCAGATGTCACTACACCAATGTCCTCAGACTGACCCTCCCACCTTTTTCTGCAGCATGACTCTACTGTTCTGACTGTTCAGGATGCTGACAGCATGCTGCTTGTGCAATGGAAGGCATCAGTGCACAGCACTGCACGGGCAGATAACAGCTTCGTGGCAGATAACCTCTTAAGTTCCTTTTCTCACTTATGTAGCCTCAAAACTCACAGTGAGAAAGCCATTACCTCAAACGCTATTCTCACCTACAATTCATGAGCTTTCACTATTGGATCAAGATCACAGTCTTCTCCATAAGTTTCATTAAAAGAAGAAAAATTATTCAGAAAATGAAGAGAGTTCTTCACTGTAAACTCGAGTTTTAAATGTCAGCCTCTAGTTTGAAATCAGAATGCAGTTTGGAGTTGAGAAAGCAGCGTGAGCCAGCTACACCACAACGTTACAGAACATTGTCTCTGAGCAGGCAGGAGACCACAAATATACAGACACTATCTCAATTAGTTAAGTTCAGACCACCTGCAGCCCCTCTGTACAGCATTAGAAGAATCTGATAAGTTTCATAATCATAAAAGATTCCACAAAAACACACACACATACCATACACACGTTCCCTCACACCACTGTTTTATGCATCACCAAATATTTTCTCAATATTACCAGAGCTAATTCCCTTTGCCGGTAGAGTCCCAGTTCCAGCTCTCCAAGGTGACTTGGTCCCTTCCCAATCCTGAAAAGCTGCTAACAACGTATAACCACCAACTTATTCCTTAAACATCCCATGGTTTCTTAGAGAGTGAGAATGAGCTACGGATACACAGAACTGACTTGAACTGAGATTCAAGCAATACGTAAAACCATTCAGAACGACAGTACCCTTTGATGAACCTATAGCAGGCACGCTCAATGTGCAAACTGTGTGCTATTAACCCTGTCTGCCCTGCAATCAGGGCATGGGAGGGCACAGAGCAGTGATAACTCACAAGATGCCAAATAATTGTATGCATTTTGATACACTGGCTAAACACAGTCCTGTGAATAACAAAATATATGCAGATGTGCTCTGTGCCTTCACAGAATTGTATGGGTTGGAAGAGACCTCTGAGGTCACCGAGTCCAACCCCACTCCAAAAGCAAGTACCTTTTGATAAAGGCATTTGAGAACAGGTTTCAAGACTGATGAAAAAATCATCCATTTTTTGGTATATTTGTGACTCCATTTTCAGTTGACATAAATGCATTACCTGTGAATTTTCAAATTGAATGTATAGAGCTGCAATAGATATTCAACTCAAAAATTCGATCATGTCTCTTTACCAGACTTCTATGAGCCCTCTCTTAACAGAGAAACATCCCTCACTTCACGACTCCTTGCTCATGTCAATGCTTTCTGGCAGTAGGAACATCTGTGAACAACTGCTTTCAAGGACCAAGTACAGGAAGAGTAAAATTTAATCCAAAATCTCTGATGTGTTCATCACCTTGAGAGCTTGCTAAGAATTGCAATTACTTCCATAAACCAGACTGACGTGTTAATTCTCAAAAAAAAAAAAAACCAAGACCACATATCTCACTAGTTTTATGCTTTTGGTTCACTCATTTTTTGTGCTTTAATTAAAAAAAAAAGTTAAAAAAAAAACCTGTTTCTTATACACATGAACTGTATTCCACATTTTACAAGGGCTGCTCTGAAAGTAATGCCTCCTGTTTTATGATGTCAGCCCACAATGTCAGAGGATACAGCAGTACAGGCTGAACCTTCCCACCACTGCCCCGTTAGGTGTTGCTGCTGTGTGACAGATGGCAGCAGAGGGGCAGTCTGACAGAACCGTGTCTGACACAGAAGTCCAGATGGAGCAAAGTGTTATCACCAAACTCCTCCATGAAGAAGCAATGGCACCCACTGACATTCATTGATGCTTGCTGAATGCTGATGGAGAGCAACAAGCGCATGTGAGCACAGTGAGGGCTGGGTGGAATGTTTCTGCAGTGGTGACAGTGACACCATATCACCTCTGCTGGTGCAGATTTGTGGCAGCACAGCATGCTTGCTCTTGCTCACTGCTGGCAAAAACGCACAGCCAATGGTGGCAACTGCGCTGAGAAATAGTGCTTTGTAGCTGAGAACTTGCTCTATCAAATAGTGTGATTGTGCTCTTTGCATCTGTTGAAGTCTCAAAGGAAATAAGGAGGCATTACTTTTGGTGCAACTGATGTATATGTTGCCCAAGACAACAACTCTTCACTCAATACAGCCCAGGCAAGCCAAAAGGTTGGACACCCATGAACTACACATTGTGGTAGACACTAACAACAATAATAAGCTGTTCAGCAAAGTAGAAACAGAAGGGAGAAATCCAGATGTTGCAGTATTACATGTTCAATTATCATCTCAAGTTGCAGAAATCTTTTGATGCTTGCCTGGAGTGCATGTGAAAAGAGAAAGTATCTTCCCAAACTAGAAAAGGCTATGGAGTTTTATCCAGTGACTTATGCAGCTTTACTCAACGCAGCTTGCTGAAGGACTAAATAAACCATTTCAGCTTCAAGAGCTGAAGCCCCAGATTTATGACATTTCAGATTGAGCGCTGGTAATTCATTATTGCAATAAATAGAACAGAACCCGAGAACCACAAAACAACCTAACTTTTTGCCATTACACTCACACCATTAGGCAATGAGAACACTTACAAGTTCTTTGCATCTTTTATGCTTTTTCCTCACTTCATGCTCGAGGTTTTCACATTTTTTGCGCTTTTTCTTGAGTTCAAATTCCTGCACAAAACAAGCAAAAATAGATCACTAAGACCATGTTCATAAAACTTCTCTGATCCAACACGATATTGGCTTTTTCTGTTTTCTTAAGAAAATCTTTGTTATAAACATAAATGACATATAAACCTAAAAAGCCGTTTGTTTGGTTTTTTTAAAGGTAGTGCAAATAAAAGACTTTTTAAGTAAAACAGCTGCTCCTCTCTTCCTCAACTCTTTCAACTTCTGGAAACAATTCTCTATTTCTCAGTTGCAAAAACTGTATATATTTGTCTAGGATAGGATGAAGGACAGAATGTGAGGAACAAGTAGACAGAGTTGTGGAAAACATTCATACTGAAACACTAGCTGTGCTGAATTAGCTCTTATTCTAATCTAACAGACAGCAGGCAACCCCCGTTTATGCGCGTTTATCTGTGGTTACTTGCTACCACTTCTTGGGTCCCCAGGTGAATAAAAACGTTTAAACCTCACTGTGAAATGTCCCAGTTTGCTGGAGTAATTCACAAGGGCTATACTCCTTGTGACATCTGCCTTGGGTCAGTCATGTCTGTTCAAATAATGCTGAACTGAATGCATCACAGAATGTATTGGCACGGCTTCCACTCAGTTCAGTCTGATGCGTACCCCTGCCAATTCAGCATAATTCCTGGAGCTGCCACCCAGCACCACTTTCCCCACAGAGACAACTCTTCAGGCTGCATCTAAAAAGACTTACATTCCCAAAATCTTTGCCTGAATTCTATGGGTGAACTCAAGAGAAACTTGAACTCCTTCATCCAAAACTAGACTGTCTTTGCTCTGGAAGGATGGTGCCAAAATGCACAGACCTCTCCTGCACCCATGGACAAGGCAACAACTCACCAGCTGCTGTATCTGTTGGCTGCTCTCTTGGTCTGTTACTGCATTTTTTGGAGGGAAATTTTCATGTCCTTCCAAGGCAGGGCCCAATGGTAGCACACTTGGTTCCACCTGGAAAACAAGTGAGATCTCAGAGCTCAGGGACAGACAGAAGCACCAAGGGAGAAGATGTTCTCCCAGCCATAACACCTAAGATAGCAACCTCTATCATGAAAACTCACGATCTTCTCCAAACTGAAGGATTAGAAAGGTGGATGCCATGCTAGCGCTTGGCCAGCCACCGAAGACCTATCTCGGGCATCTCAGGGAGCCCAGCACTGCTCAAACAAGCTTCACTACATTACTTACATGCAATAGCAGGCTCCAGGATAAACTCTCAGGTCTGAGTTCATTTTGTGCCTCATCTAAATTTTCAGTGAGAGGCATCAGCAACACTTTTCATGATTCTCTCCATAACAGTAAACATAGCTGGAAGGTGATTAGATGGGAAGATAGTACCCCCTTAAACAGTCAAAAATGAAAGATCAGCCAAGATCTGAGCATCCAAAAGGCAGGGAAGAGCAGAGGGTATCAAGAAAGGGGGCATCCCACCTCAGCTGCTGGTGAGAGTGACAGAAATGTGCTGTGCCATATGTTCTACCACCAAACAACGCAGAAACATGGAAAACCTTTCACAACTACTACAGGAGGATGTCTGGATGATAGTTGACATGGCTCAGTCTGCCCAGACTAACTCCTGACAGCAGGATAAAGCCTGAGGTAGGTAGAAGAAACAGGGCCATAACACTGTTTTTCTTTAAATGATGTAGTTATTTTTGATAACTAGGTTTTAGGAACAGGAGATGATAATCATGAAAGTGAAGTTGTGCAGTGAAGAAGCTGGAGGACTTTGCGACTGCACCTCAGCCTGTAACCTTCAGCTATCTGTCAACAGCAGCAGAATTCCCCATTTCACTCTAAACATCTGCAGTGAGGGATCTAGGTTATCAGCCTGAAATCCCTTCACAGTCAGTTATCAGGACAGCATCCGAGCAGAACACCTAACACAGTCTATTTTAACTACTTCAGACTTGAAATCGTGGTTTCAACTACAACTATTTTCATGCTGAAAGCCAAAAAGTCTTAAGACTCCAGGTAAGTCCAGGCTAACAGAGTTTCCAGATTTTCTGCTACGGAGCTGTTGCTTGAAACAGGAAAGTCCTGAAACTGATATCCTGCAGTGAGCTCAGGGACTTCCTACAGCCCTGGAACTGAGGAGACATGGGAGTCCCATTAGGGAGACTAAGCCCCAGTCTCAAGGTCCTCCACCCAAGCCATGGGGCCTTGTGAGTCTTCATATGCTTTATCAAAACACTGCATTTTAGTCAGCTTTAATGAAATAATGTCTCAAGGAATGCTAGCAGATGACACCTAAGGTCAGATACCTGCTGCCCCAGCTACATGCACTATGCTTAGCAGGCCATGTTCTCACAACAGATACATAAGACAAATCTGCCTGTTTGTAAGCACTTTTCAGTAAAATGATAAATAAAATGATTATATTTCTAATTAAAGACAGTTTACAAAAACTATAAAATTAGGTTTGCTCACTCAGGTCTAATTTCCACCCAAGAACAAAGACAAGCACTCCAGCTACGTGCTAATATACTCTTATTTTTCCACAGAACCCAGACTCATCCGTATCAGACAACTGCTAAATGAGACTGGCACACATCACAATGAGCTCTATGCCCTGGAGCTGAGTCACCTCGTTCACAGCAGAGACTGGAAGATGTTGCCTAAATGAGCCAGGTGCAAGGAACCTGTTCAAGAAAACAGTTAAAAAATAAGCAGAGAACAGCTGCCTACAGTGAGTATTTATCTTGGCAAAACCTGGTCAGAGAGCAGCGTGAGGGTGTACTGCTGATGAGATGTCCAGAACGTACCAGCTTAAGTCAAGCATACAACAGGCACAGATGTACCTAGGCTTTGGCAAAAGACCATACTACAGCAACTAAGAAAGTATATTAAAACTGTTGCAGTCTTTCTGAAAAAACTCTGTACTTGGCATCATCACAATCCTGCCCCCCAAAAAATGCTGAATCATCTTCCACCTAACTATGGTCTGCTTCCCTGCTGTGCCAGGGCAGCCCTGCACAATGACACAGAGCTGGATCAGGAAACTGATGCAGGTTAGGGAAAAAGTGGGAAGAAGGCAGTGTTTGCTGGGCTGTTTTTAACCCAGACTTTTCTCCAGTCCCTAACACCCTGCAATTCAACCCAGCCTACAGCAGCACAACTGGAAGAGCAGTGGGAATGTGCAGCAGAGAGCAGGAGGTTGTTTAAGCCAGCACTGCCACAGTGAGAAATGATCGCTACATATCACTGTAATCAGAGATAAGCATCACCCTATAACCCCAAATAAAAAAGCAGAGAGATAAGAAGGGGAACAGAGAAAAGGGATTTTCCAGCATCACTAAGAGGAGAAGCAAGTTCTTTTACACCCTGAAGAAGTTCCTGGACAGTCAGTGGATCTGACACACTGCTATGGAAGGAGACAGAAGAACAAAATCATTTGTCACGGTACTTGTGGTTTTTGCTACCTTCAACCTCAACACTGCACCCACACACACTCAGCCACAGAGCCCAGGGCGTCCCGCACTACGGGTCTCAGCCTGGAGGTGGGCAGCAGGTCCTCACTCCCTGATGCTATTTGCTATGTTCAGATGAGAAATCTTTGGACAATGTAGACAGATTCTCCTGATTCGGAAAAATGAAGAGCAGCTGTGGGAAAGGATATAATGAGAAGAATCTGACAGATTATGCAGGGTCAACTGAAAATCAAGGGCTGTTCAAGGATGACTAGGGCAGAGCAGACTAAAATGATAAATANTTTTTTTTTTTCTTTTCCAAATATAGATTTAAGTACTTGCATGTTCTTTGTTGCAATTCCATTGGTTTTCCTGTGAGACAGATGTCAAATATTCAGGTCTGTTTCCCCAGACTCCCACTGGAATCTGGTTAAAACATTCCAGTTGTTTTGCATTGTATTGGAGAGGTGGCATAGTACACATATTCACTCAGTTGCAAGCTGAAATTGAGAGATTCAGTTCATTCTGAAGGGTTTGTTTGTTTTCTGTAATTCAGATGAATATTGACCAATCTTGATACTGTTACTGTTTATTGTACTGATTTCCACAGTTCTTCTGGTAGGCAGTTCGATTTCTGAGATCCTCAGCTCTGTTCTTCACAGTCTGAG
>VXAB01006014.1:144766-164861 GCA_013399175.1 Odontophorus gujanensis | reverse complement strand
CCGGGCCGGGCCAAGCGCGGGCCCGCTCCGCAGCGCGGCCAATGCGGACGCCCGGCGCCGTGACGGGCGGCTCCGGATGAGGGCACGGCGGCCGCGCGTGGCTCGGGGCCACCCCCTCCTGGCCCTCTGGTCCGCCATCGCCGCGCGCTGGAGCCGTGCTTCCCTCTCCCGGCGTTGGAACGGGTCGTTTGAAAACCGTAATGAAATAACAGGGCTTTCAGGCAGCCGACCCGCTTGTCTCACCTTCTTGTGTGCTGGGTCTCCCGAGCAGAACTCTTTCGCTGCGGGTGGGTGTTTGCTGCGGGTATTTAGCGCTGGGCCCGGGCAGGCGGCAGCAGCGCTTGGTACGGAGCCCCCGGAGCTGCTTTTAGAGGAACGCAGGCACTCCTTGAAGTTGTTCAGCGCGATTTGCCGCTGCAGCCGCAGCACTTCTTTCTGGGATTCCCGCAGGAGCCGGTCGAACTCCACCACGTTCAGGCAGTGAGGGTCACCCTGCGGGGAACGGCAGCAGAGTGCATCGCTGTCCGGCTCCAGCAGGAGCAGACGTATGCACAAACTGCAAAAGTGCTGCTCAACAGGTACCAGCACAACACAGGGAACAGAGCACAACAAAGCTCTTTCCTGGGTCCAACTCCTCCAGAGCAGTCATTTTGCATCCCTCGTGCCAATACATAATTTCTCCCACAGCCTGCAATACTTTGCAGTTATCCCAGTGTAAAGCCATGCTAAAAAGGGCTTTTCTAAGTGCGTGCTTTCTAAGTGTTCGCCAGTAGAGAGCGTGTGAGGATAATACAATTTCATTTCCTCGTTCCACAGCCAAACAAGAGCCTTAGCTGGGTTTCCCTCCTTCCTGTGCGTGCTGGCATTCTCTGCAGCCCTGTGCATGCCTCGTGGTTTGGGCTTTAATGTTGGAAAGACGAAGCATATCTGAGACTTGACTGCTTCTGACTCAGGGTGTTTGGCTTTTTAAAGTGTTACTGATTTCTGACCAGCGAGGGTTTGTGTGGATAGACTTCCATCAGCACTAGCAGTCAGTCCTATCCACGCTGGATGCAAAGCCAGCAGCTTTTAAAAGAAGCCAGCGCAATTTTAGTTTGACTAGAACAGTGAGAATATGGCACCGGTTTGTGTTAATTCCTCAAAGGTTTTCAGATTTCAGGAAGCTGAAATAAACACGTACATGCATGTCCATACAGACATACAAAAGCTGGTTATGAAAACATGTCCTTACAAATATGCTGCTGAAGGAGACATTGCACATTCCCCTGGAAAGCTCCTAAGCCAGTGAATTCACTGCATAATTGGTATCCAGGACAAATTTAATCTGCTTCCCTCTTCAATTCTTATTCACCCTAAAAATAGCATGTGCTTTGCAAATACAGTTTGTGTAGAAAAGCATAGTTACCCTCAAACAACAAAGAGGAAACCGAGGCACCATTACTAGGAACTGATTACAGATTCAAGAAGTGAGCAGCTGGACCCTCTGCAAGACCCACATCCAGGCTATCAGGGTGATAGTTCTTCAAACAAGATTGGCTGGGGCTGCCTAAAAAGCTCCCTTCCCCCGCCAGAAAATAGAAGCAGCTATTCTCATAGAAAGCCTTCAAAGCCGGGCCGGAGGGGGGGGGGAGGGAGAGGAGGTGGGAAGAGAGCAGAAAACCCCTCAGTCTTCCACTCAGCTCCTATTATCTATGTCTTCTGCAGCTGCCTTGCCATTCCCTGCAGCATCCAAGAATCCCCACTGCAAGAAATGGCAGCCTGGTGGAACCTGGTGCTGGGCCTTCATTGCAAACCTGTCATTACAGCATGATCTCAGGTGAACATCTTATCCTGAGAGCTCTGACTTGGCAAAACAAAGCCCACACTTTCACAGCCTGGTGTGCATGTTGTCCTACCACTGGAAATGAATACATCTGTTTCATAGCTACTGAAATAATTGTGCTGAATCAAGTGCACTAGATTAAATATGATTTGGCTACAAACTCTGAGTATGCACATAATATCTCTGCTTATAAACCGCCTCATTGGCATAATGCATTTTGCATGCTGCAGACAGATTAGGGGCATTTCAAATTTTAACTAGCTAAGAATTAAAATTTAATGAGCAGCTTGCTTGGAAGATAAATGGGGGAAAAAAACCCAAGATCAGATAGAATGATTTCCTCTCTGGCAATTTTTCTCACTCATGTACTGATGGCCCTCATTGCTGGTGCCTTGGCAGGTCACACGGATGGCCTCACCTCCCCAGCCAGGAGTGTCTCCCATGCCCTATCAAAGCAGCAGCTGAAGTCTCAGCAGCCCTGAGGACTGCACCCATGTGCATTTCCTTGGCCAGTAATGAATCTTTCTCTCCTGCCTTTGTCACATTCTTCTACAGTTTGTCAGTCTCCTATCCCTGGGAGATTCACCTTGCTCAGCATGCTCTGCTGTGAAAATGAGAGGGTTTGTTCCCCCTTCTGTGGGGGGTGTGCGGCAAGCAGCCATGGGGACAGGAAGGAAATTTGTTCTTGACTGTAGAATTCATTCAGACCTGGATAACTTTCTACAGTGATTTAATTTATGGTTGGACTAGATGATCTTGTAGGTCCTTTCCAACCTAATGTATCTATGAATCTATGAAGCTATGAAACGCCAGCAGGGATCACTGGGGCAGCTCTGCACAGTGAACAACACCCAATTATTCTTGTCTTGACTAGATCTATGTTTGGGAAAGAGGGAGAATCTACTTTAAAACCCATAGTTAAACTGAACAGATGCAGAGCTCAAGGAACGAAATAAATCTGCTTTTAACAAGAAAGCATTTGTCACGTAAATATTCCTGTGAGTTCATAGAAATAGAAGTACTATTTCTGCACTGCTAGGTGCAGGAACATAGCAGTGCATTTGACCACTTCCATACTAGTGAAAAAGGGAGAATGAGAGCGTATTAACTGACCTGCACTAAAACTGTGCAGCTTGTAAACAAAAGACATATCCGATATGACCAGAACAGACTGCTGTAGCCACTCTGAGTGGGAATTGTTTCTCCTAGTTTCAGCTGTCTGCAGACACTCCTTTTTGAACCAACTCAGAGCAGTGCCTTCAGACAGTGACATGTCCAAGCAGTTTTACACACATGTCTCAGGATGAGCTGAATTTTCCCTTTTATTCCTCCATTTATTTTACCAGGTTCTGTGCTGGGCCACCAGCCCATGTCCAGACATCAGCACTGTTTCATGAACACCCACCCTCATTTTAGGATGGGTACCCCTAATAACAGGAACACAAGCATGCATCTAGGTATCACCACTATGATGGCTGCGAGCACACAGAAAGCTGCTGCTGAGGGTGTGCAATCTGGAGTGATTCTTGGGAACGTGCTCTGTTTTGCTTTTTAAAGGAATGCTTCAAAAGGAAGTCCTGCTTCTACATCTTGCTTGAAGCTCACCACTGTGAAAGGCCATTCTATATCTGTGGCTTCTGGGGTTTTCCAGGGGGGCAGTTTTGGTTGCTGATGGAAATGGCAGCCAGCCCATGAATTCCCCCAGAGGGAGAACTGAGATGTCCCCCAGCACACTCTTTTGGAGGGTCTGGATTCTGTCTTGGCCACATGCTCCTCTAACTTCCCCCATACCAAATACTCTGTTTTCAGTCTGCCCTTGAGACTAATTGCCATCATACTGCTGGAGCCTGATTCCTGATGTTGTTACTGCTCTGCCTGCACCCAGCCACTGCGCCATGTCCCAGACGTAACTCACCTTTCCTGCAATGAGCTTAGCCTGCAGCTCCCGGCACTCCTGCTGCAGAGCTTCAATCTGTTTGTCTTTTGCCAGGAGAGCACTGGCTTGTTCTGTCAAGTCCTTAGCACGCTGGCGAGCAAATGCTTTTTTACACTGCTCCAGGCTGGAACCCTTCAGAGGCACTGGAGCAGATACCTACGCCGGAGAGAGCAGCAAGAGAGAAAGCCACACACATTGGTATTAGCCAACTGTCACCCAAGGTGTCATCAGAGACCAGGGCCAGGAAATGCAGCCTAACCCCAAAGGACAGAGCAAGGGGCACAACAGGCATATGGAAAAGCTGGAGGAAAGAGGAAATGCTTCTTTGAGGAGCAGATCAAAAAGGAAGTGGGAAGGAGAAGGTGCTCTGCAGATGAGGCGACACATACAGACAGCACAGAGGGTGAGAGGCAGAGCAATGACAGGTGGATAGGAGAGGAAAATAAGATGAAGGGAGAAATATGGGGAGAGAACAGTGGAGCGGGGGAGAGGAGAACGGCAGGAAAGATGAGCAAAGGGTGGAGGTGGCCAAGTCAGGAAGGGAAATGGAGCTTCTATAGGGTCTTTGAAAGGCTGTGGGAAAGAGCTTCTGCAAGAATGAGTGGAAGATGCAGTCAGAAGGAGAGGCAAGACAGCCCTCAGCAGGAGTCCCCATCCCTAAGGCCAGCACTCCCATGGGGTACCAGTATCATGGGCGGGCACCCTGCACATTGGTTTTCCCAGGGCTCAAACAGCCACCATCCCAAAGTTCCACTCAGGGAAAAAAAATGAAACAGCATTTGTTCAGTTGATGGAGGGTCTGCATAGCTGTTGGTTGTATAGGAAATGATTTTTCCTGGCATAGTACCTGACAAGTCCATCTGGCAGCAACTGTTGCACTGTAAAGTACCAAAATTTTGTGACAGATGTGTCCCTGGAGCGGTGCAGGGCCCAGGGACAAAGAGGATAGGCAACACCAGGAAAATCCCTTACCTTCCCCTGCCAGCAAAACTTTTACTTCTTCTTTCTATCCTAGAGGGTTTGAATTTCCCCCCTACCCCCTTGTGTCCTTCCAATGGGAGAACATTTTTCCCCTACTCGGCTGCAAGCTACCTTTATGTAGCTCATGCAAATGTTTGTCTGCAAAACATCACGTCCTACAGCCATCTCCCACTATTCCCACACCACATCAGAAACCACAGTCTTAGCAAAAGGCTCTTCTTTGGTTTGAGAAAGAAAAAAACATGCCACTTGCAGAAAAATGCTAGTGAGGTGTGGATGAGGCAGAGCAGAATATCTCACCCCTTCCTGTTTTGCTTTACCACGCTCCTTTTCTTATTCAAATACTTCCTGTTTCTTTTCGATGAAGTCAGATGAATTATTTTCATGACTAGCCCAGGGAAAGCTGAGCTAATTACCTAAATTAATACCTTACGTTAGATCAGCACATTTACAGCAAGAAACCAATTAGAAGGAAATTGCTCAAAACCAGCTCCCCAAGCACGAGCCGGAGAAGCTGGTGATGGTTTTTTCCTCGGTTCAGTTTTGTGGTTTTTGCCCTGTTGCTTGCTGATGTACAAAGAAAGTTTGCCCCATGGCCTTGCCAAGTTAATTAAAAAGAAAAGAAGAGGTCTTTCTGTCCCAACAAAAGCAAAAGACAAGAGGTCCCAGGGGCAAGGTGCTCTCTTAGCCCAGGTCCCAGCCCAGCACAGCGGAGGCTCAGCACTCACGACTTTGAGATTGGCCTCCTGGAGTTTCCGGGCTCTCTCCTCCAGGCGTTTGGCGATCACCGCCAGCTCCGCATTTTTCCTCTTCAGGTGCTTAACTTTCTCCTCTGTCTCAGGGAAGCAGCTCCTGCGCTGGATAATGGAAGGATAGGGTCGAGGTGAAACCTTACTCAGTGTCCCTCCACACTGCTTATACACCCACCTTCACTTGTCTCCTTCCTGGTCACCAAAACCTTTGCTTTTCGTGACATTTTGTGAATGTGACACTGGTTCCCCAAAGAAGCCCCTTGCCCCACTCCAGCCCATGGTCTCTCTGCTACCTGCTGTTCTCTCTGCTCTTTGAAGGCTCTGCCTTTGCCATCTGGGACTTGGCACCTCTCCTGTCTGCCAGCCCCTTCCAAAGCCTGTCCCCATTCATCTCCCTGCTGCTCCAGTATTCAACACATCGCTGTGGATTTGTGCTGCAGCACCATGTTACAATGAGAGCTTTGCCGCTGTCCTTGCTCCCCTGACACTGAAGCATGAGTTGGGGAGATGGGGAGAAAGCTGCCAAGGAATTTACGATGTTTGCAAACCAAATTTCTTTTTCCTTTCTATTGATTCTGTTCGCTCTTAATCCCCTTTTATTTGTTATCTGTCCATTTCGATAAGTTGCTCCTTGTTCTCTCAAGGTCATACCCAGATGTGTTGTGCTGTCTTTTCACATCAGCAAAAACGTCAGGTCAGCTGATCCTTCCCATTATTTCCTTCACTACCTCTGTGAGATTCCACCAAGTGTATGTGCTACTTTCACTGCCTTATTTGCTTTCCTTCAGTCAGAAGACAGAGATGATTTTTGAGAGTAAGATTTGACAACAGCCTATATGACTCGTTTGCTAAAATCCATGGTTGTCAGTGGGTGATCCCCCCTAGTGTGCAGGGCATGCTGAATTTATGCTTTTAGTGTAAGAAAATTATCTAAAACGTGTTCTGAATTTGGTTATATACATGTTAAATGATTACTCTTTAAAGGGTATTTTGAAGGGGGAAATCAGCATGAACTGCCCTCTTCTCAGAATCTTTCCTGCCTTCTTCTGATCCTTTTTAAACAGCTGCTGTAACATTTGCACTGGGAAAAGAGAAACACTGCTGCCTGGGAGGACAATATGGCCCTACACTTTCAAAAGTGCATGGAGAATGAACAATGTGAGGTCCTCCCCTTTGCACAGTGCAGTTCAGAGCTACGATTGCTGATGAACTGAAAGGTTACAGGGTTGGACTGATGCAGCTCTGTCAGCACTGCACAACTTTGCCCCTGGGTGACTACATCCCTGCACTGCAGGGCTTCCCAGACAAGGATGCTTTATGGTGATGATGCAGTAGGGAGAATCCCCTCTTCTTATTTCCTGGTTGCCAACCATGGGCCTGGGAGCTGAGGAGGTGGGGGTGGAGCAGAATGGGCAGCCTGCACTGTGGCAACCTGGCCTGCCTTTGGGTGCTGGGGGTGCATCTGGAATCAGGTGCCAGTTCCCACTGAGCAGGGGGCACTGCTGCATTGTAACCCAGAGCAGGGCTGACTGAATCAGTGTTTCTGCTTTTCTACTTAAAGAGGAAACAAGAGCGACTTCCCCCTCCCCCACTGTCAGCTTGCCACTGCTTTGCTCTCTGCCAAAGCTGGCGGCTGTGGAAAAGCTTCTTGCAGTTGCCAGCAGGCAAGCAGTGCTGGCAAGGATGTCAGGGAGGGCATCAGCAGGTCACAACGAAGGGGTCCTGCTCAAGCCAATGATGGGTGCAGTGGAGAGACACCCAGGGGACCCAAAACACCCTGGACCCTTTCTCTCCCAGCTGACCCCATGTGCCAGCTCTCTTGGAACTAGTGGCTCATGGCCACTTACCCCAGCCAAGACTCCCTCCCCATGCATCATCCACATCGGTGTGCCTTTAGCCAGCCCAGTGACTGGCCAGGGTGCAGGATGGGGCCATGTGCTGTGCTCACCAGCAAGCTGTTCTCCTCAGCAAGGCTGGAGCAGCGGTGCCGCAGGTCCTCCAGTGCACTCAGGAGCTTCATGTTCTGGCTCACAAGGAAACCGTAGTCAGCCCCGCTCTGCAAAACAGCATGGGAAATGCAAGGCAGGGCTTTACTTTTCCAGAGCAAGGGGGCCATGGATGTGTGCCCACTCCAGCTCCATAATGAGCCCAGCCTGGATATGTGGGGAGGCCAGCAGGGTCAGAGTGAAGACGGCAAAGGAGTAGGGTGAGACCTGGAGGCTGATTTCAGGAGGAGGAGAGGGACTGTGCATCCACGGGGGGTGCCAGAAGCAACAGCCATAGCTGGGCACTCCCAGCTCTGCCTGACTATTGTCAGCTGCTCCCCTAGGGGTGCACCGCTAGTGATGAGGAACATCAGGGATGCAGCAGTGAAGAGAACTCCAAACCCATACCCTGTGCCTGGCACCCAGCATGAATGGTTCCCCCTTCCAGCACCATGGGCCAGCAGGATGGATCACCCTCAGCTACATCAGGGTCTCAACTTCCGCCTGGGAAAAAAGCCCAGGCCCAGACACTGTCCTCAGCTGCTTGCATTTTGACACTGCACTACTTAAAGCAGCTCGGAACACAAGAAGAGCCAGCAAGAGTACATTCCATGACACACCAGACACGTGCTCCTCCCCATGCCTCAGGAACCAGCAGCCTCCAACACTGCACAGTTTTTGGAGGCAAAGAGACCTCCTTGCACATCTCCCCATACCAGCTCAGGTTCGGGAGCCACCCAGGAGCCCAGCCTCAATGCTCATTGTGTCAGCTTTGGTGGCGGAAGAAGGCAACATGCTAAATTTTTTTGCAGAACACCACCTTAATTTTGTCACATCAAAAGCAGCAGCAGCTCTGCTGGGAGCTGTATATATAGCTTGTGGTTACTGCTTCCTGTGCAGAGCAGCTCACCACAGGCTTGCTGCTGAAGCAGGGTCCCAGAAAGTATTTTCGTGTGTTAGCAAAACTCAGGGCCAAGTTATTGCTTCACTGTCACCATATGGCAGCAGCAAAGCACGCACCCCGGGCAGACCTGGCCAGATGTTCTCCCGGCAGCCAGGCCAGTCTTGCAAGACCCAGGATGACTTTGCTGGTGCCACTGTATGGATAAATCCTTCCTGTTACGTGGCTCTGTGTGTGCAGTTCAGCCAAGTCTACAAGTGAAATGCTTTTCGCTACCAAGAAATATCTCACAGGTTCTCCTAGTAGCAAGAACTCAGGTTGGCAGCTTGCAGCACAAGGATGCTCCTGAGCTCTAGGAAATATGAGACTGTCTAAAACTCACTGTACTTTTGAACAAAACTGGTTTGGCTTCTTAATCACTCCAATCTGTTAAAAAGCACAGGAGACCACAAAGCCCACCCCACCAAGTCCCCTGGCACAGTTCAGCACAGCAGGCAGCATCTCATCCCTATACGGAAATGCCTTGGCAAAGCAAGGAGGATAAATAGGGAAAATAACAGAAAACCAAAACCAAAAAAATATCAAAGCTCCAAACCATCTCCAAAGTTAACCCACCCCTTTCAGCTGGCCTCACCCAAGGTCCCCACAACCTACCAAGCCCTCTGAGCCTGCAGGAGGGGAAATTAGGTGTACCAAGTTCCCAGGCCTTTGGTAGAGCTGTCTGTAGGTGTCTACCCTGCAGAACGCCCAGGGTTAAGAAAGGTGGAGCAAAATGTCCCATGGGATTATAATTCCATTTGTGGGAAAGCAAACACATATTTATTTTCCTCTTTTCCACCCCTAGGCATGGCCAAGAAGTCACAGTGCCAAGTGCTGCTCACACTGCACAGCCCATTGCTCTGGTCCCAGGTCCTGCAACATCACTGGTCCCATCCCTGCTGCTTTACTGGCGCAGCGTGTGTCCCAGAGAAAATTTCCACCTCCAGAAACAGCCAAGTCCCTCCTGGTGCCCAGGCAGGGGACACTGTGGGTGCCATCAGGGGCACAGAACAGGTTGGGGGCACAGGGAGGGGTCCTGCCAGCATTTTCCAGGCAAGCACAGAAGAGCTGTGGGCTGGTTCGGGGCTGCCATCCCTGCAGCCAGGAAGGCAGCCCTTGGGATGAAGTCAGAATGCATTATTTCCATCTCTTTGCTGCTGCCAAGAAGACTCAAGCTTTTCATCATTGCTCTCAGGCACATAGCACGGCCAGGCACGTTCAGCCTGAGGCAGGAGCTGGGCGGCTGTGGAGGAGCCGGGGTGCCACAGCCTGTCCCCTCTGTCAGCCAGGCTTATGGCATGTCAGCACAGTGCTTCTGCAGGGAACATCGGCACTTCCAGAGTGGCCGGGTCTCTGCTGGGAACCAATCCTATTACAGGCCCATTTCATTCTTTGAAACCTCTTTTCTGTAGCCACAAAACAGTGTCTTCACCAGGCCTAGACACAGCTTCAGAGCCCACCAAACAGCAAAGCCCAGGCTGTGCTGAGCTCTGGGGTGCTGCCCTGGGCACTGCTCGAGGACAAACCAGCCAGCAGCATGGCTGCCCCCGGCTCCTAGGCCCCACTGCAGCCTTAAGGCCTCACCAGGAGAGGCACAAGGGGCAACAGCAGCAGTGTGGTGTCAGGGGATCCTCACTGTGGCCCCACAGTTCCTAAGGAAGCTTTGCCACCTCCCCCTGGCACAGGATCGGGGTTGGGCTGGCTGCCTGGGCTGAGCCTTCCTCGCACGCCACACGGCCATCACCGACCGCCTGTCTAGACGTCATCCCGTGCTCATTAAACATTCATTTCCCGTAATGAAATGGCTTTTCATTTACTAACTGCTCCGCCGTTCCTCATTGCTCCTCCGTTCCATGATGCATCCTCACTGCAAATTGTGCTTGCAGCCCCTCCTAAATGCTGTGTTTAGGAGGGAGTTGAGGAAATCTTTGAAAGAAGAGGCCTGGAGACCCCCACATATGGCTTGTCTTCATAATGACACACAGAAGTGCCAGCAGGAGCCAGGAGCCAAAATTCAAAGCATCTCGTGGTCAGGGAGGTAAAGCTGGTGGGAGCTGAGGCAGTGCTGTACTGGAGAGCACAGGGAGCCCTCGTGTCCCTGCATCTGGAGCTACCTCGGCCGCCAAAACAGTTAACCCCAAGGACACCTTTCGCCATAAGGGACATTTGCTAAAGTCAGTGCAAAGCAGGGAAATAACAGCGGGAAGACTGGTGGGGAGAGAGCAGAGTGCAGCTTCTGTTTGTAGCTGGCACACAGCTTTGAAGCATCTCATTTCGGGGAAAACATGATCATCTGTCACCTCCATTGGCAGGTAGAGCCAAAAATAGAGTTTCTTTGAAATGCATCAAGAATGAGCAAACAGCCTCAGCAGGACAGCAGCAAGAGAAATTGTTTCTTCTTCACCTGAAAACTTCAAAAAGCAAATGAGAACTGCAACAGCTTTTACAGGGAGAAGTGCCCAGCCAGGCTGCTAAATGGGTCATGCAGCCAAAATCCCCCAGGAACCACCCAGCATCCAGCACAGGCTTTGAAGTCCTGCGGAACATTAGCAGGAAGCCATTTGGGGGGCAGTAAATCATGCCTTGGTGGGGCTGGCAGCACTGCTCCGCAATGCGGCTCGGGCACACCGTGCTGCTGCTGCCTCGTGGCTCAGCCTGGCACCGATCAACCCAGGGACTCTCCTGCACCTGCTGCAGGGACTGAACCAAAGACAAAACCCAGGCCTGCATGAAAATCCCAGCAAATATGCAGGAGGAATTAACCAGGTGGCCCCATGAGTGGCACATCTCATGTGGCTTTTGGTATTCTCTTGGCTGATTTTAAAATATATACAATTTTGAGATGTCCCTATGGTGACTTCTCTGTCTGCAGCAAACAGAGCTCCAGCTGCCAGGTTTGCTTCAGAAGAGTCATCTCTGAAGTCCAACCCCCATCGGTGCAGACACTGCTCCCTAGGCAAAACTACACCACTGCTCTCCTATTCTATTGGATATATTACATCCACCACCTCTCCCTTGTTCGAAATCATTGTCACCTGTCATACAGTAACTACCAAGTCTCGACCATGTCAAAACCCTTTAGCTGCTCATTCCAGCTGACTTTGGTAATTAGTTTCCTCAACTTCTCAATCCTTGCCACTTGGAAATAAAACCTGTCACTGCTTATCTGTTTTCTCTTCCATCCAATTTCAGTGAAATAGGCTCCCTCACAGAAGAAGCTATTTTCTGTAGGCTGCTCTTTTCCAGTGCCCTCACTTCATGTCAAAAGTAAGACAAAAATAGCATCACCTCCTGCTCGGTCAGTGAGCAATAGCAGAGCACATTGGTGCTGGCACAACGAGCACACCTCGCACCAGAGAGCGTACTGTCCAACTGGAGGTACAAAGCCTATTTTGGTTATTAAAGGTAGGAGAGAAGTAAGAGAGGAGCTTGGGATGAAATCGTGCCCACCCTACCACTCCCATGACAGGTAGCCTGTGTCCCACAGCTTCCTTCATTTTGCACCAGGTTCCCGGTTTCGGACGCAAACATCTCTGCTCTCTGATTTCATGATGCTCCCCTCCAGTTCCTTGCCCTGTGCGCTGCCACCTCGTTTCCATGATTCAGCATTTTCTCCTACTGCCCATCTTCCAGACATGACTTTATACACTGTGATTTCCTCATTTATCTGATTTTCATCACCGCTTGTAACAAATTCACGGAAGAAAAAATCCATCTGAGGCTATTTATTTCAAAGACACCGCCTCCAGCTCAGGGAGTGCTGGAGCCACGCACTGCAAGATATGAGGAAAATATTCAGGAAAGCATTCACATTCTGCTTGCCCTTTCTTACAGCCTTACACAGACATCGCTCCTGCACACCCTGTGACCACCACCAGCTCTTTCAGTGTTCCTCACAGTGTATTTAAAATAAGATGTGTGGTTAAAATTGTGATCTCACAAATTTGTATCCTCTCTATTTTTATGAAAGCTTCATAACCAGTCCTGGGAAAACAAACCCTGGTGCTTCAGGAGGAGAAAAAACAGCTGGACACCCTGGCCAGACTGTCCTTTAATGAGCTTAGCTGCTTCAGGCTCCCCAGACAGAGAAAAAATAATGTTTTTTGCAACTCTGAGACAAGGAGGAATGTGAGTGGAGAATAAAATCCCAGGACAAAGGCAGAACACAGGACTACAAGACTACACAGTGTGCAGTGTGGAGCAGTTTCTCATTTTTGAGAGCCAGTGCAAAATAAAAGAGATTTTGCAAGCAGACGAGAGAAAATGACACCTTAATACCGCAAGGCTGCTGGAAAGGCAGCTCTGAACTGCTCCTGATGTACTGCGCATGCATTGCTTCATCTTCCACGATCAGACAAAAAGCAGATCAGCCAGCTGAGAGATATGGAGGGTCTGGGGAAACCCATTCCTGTCCCTGCAAGGCCAGCCAGTCTCTATACTCAGAAAGTGGCCCTACATGGAATAGACCCAGTGGGGACAGGCAAGTGAGTGAGGTGCTGCTGAGGGTACAGGTGCTCAACCAGCAGGTACCAGCTCTGGTTACCAGAGTTACTCCTTGTCCTGCTCTCCACTGTGGTTGAGAGACCTTAAACCAGCCCATCTTGCAGCTGGGAACAACCTGTCTGACACACAGGTAGAACAAGCGTGGGTGGCCCTGCACAGGATTTCCCCAGCTGTGACCCAATCTCACTCCACAGTCAACACAAATCTTTTTGTAAACCCAGGATATACAGCTGGAAACTGCTGCTGGTGGCTGCTGGGCTGTGATCCAGCTTGGCTGCCAGATAACCTACAGCATGAGGTAAACAAAGAGAGTATGAAAGCATCACCTTCCAGCCTATGGATCACTCTGATACTCAAGTGACTGACTGGGAGCCAAGGCAGCTCAGATGTTTTCCCCCACTGACGAGGTGCTGCCGAGCAAGTCACTGAATCTGCAGAGAAGTGGGCGCAGGCAATGATATTTACATTAGGAAAAAACAACACGTGGAAGTGGGAAGTAAATGTGTTAACATCCTTAGTGCAAACACAGAGAGACGGGTGACTTTGCAACCTCTCCTTGCATATTCATCTGCACTGCCCATCCTTTGAGCTAAACACATGGGCTTCCTACCAAAGGTGTGGGGGATTTCTGTTGTTGAGGCCTGATGAGCATCGGCCTGAAGCTCTCACCACTGCAAGCTCAGGCCCAGGCACCTCTGAGGTCTTTGTGGAGCATCTCTGCTCTCTTTTTGATGCCATGTGTCAGATAATTCTCTTTCGCAAACATGCAAAGAAGAAAAAAACTGGGGAAGACTGATAAAATTTAGCTCTTTCCAGGTTTGGTATTTTGATGTCTGGAGTGTGGACGAATGTTCACTGATAGCTCATCTTTCTTGTAACTGTAACTCTAATCCAAAGAAACACTCTCTAGGAGGGCATGAGACTTTAGTACTGACAAGTGCATGTGGGAATGAAGCGCCTGTCTATGGTGAGCAACACAGGCCTGTGTCAGGCCTCACTCCAGAAGGCCACTGAACTGCAGTGCCCACCCCATGCAGAAGTGCTGCTGCCATCTAACAGGATCACAGCTTGAATAGTTAATATCAGATCTCCTTCCCACTTCAAAGCCTCGGCAGCAGTATTTGTGGTCTCAGTAGCTTGCTTATATTGAGTAGAGAGACTGGATTACCTAACACGTTCAGCTCTGAAAAGACAGATGTGCTTTTGAACCCTGGAAGACACATCATGGAGACAGAGTGGCAGATCTTGTATGTACAGCTCAGCTTTTGCCCAGGTACGTGCCACCACTGTTCTCCCTAGCAAGCACCTGTTTTCTAAATGACTCGCAGTTTCCCAGGGTACAAGAGAACCTTTTCTGCTTGGGTCACATTTGCTTAAAAAATGTCACGACTGCCCAAACAGTGGGGAACAAAGCTCCTGGCACATCTCAGTGAGCAAGAACTCACTGGCCAAAACGTGATTTTAGGGATTTGTCCTGGACTGACAAGCCTCAGATCACTAGTGGCTTTAACAAGTAGACGGGGGGACAAAAACATAATCCCCTCAGTGATCCGTATGGAGATGTGAATGGCAAGTGCTGTAGAAGGCTTAAATACAGACGCCCAAAAGGGTATTTTCAGGGAGCTGCTAAGCAGATGGCTCTGCTGCAGAAAGCCTGTGCTCAAAGCAGGGGAAACCAACCGGGTCCTGGCATTGCACACGTGCCATTTCTCATCATGTTATTCTGGCAGGAAGGGTGACTACAGACCCAGAACGTCCAAAGAAGAAAACACACTGGTGGAAAATGTGTAGAGGGTGAACTAAGAAAGACACTGAGGCAAAAGGTCACAGTGCAGTCATGGTCAGCTCCCAAATCCAGTTTGTCATCACCAGTCCAGTGAAGCCAAGGACATAGTGAGGAGGCAATGGCCAGTGTTCCTTGTCCTCTTTGTGGAGGACACCCACTGACCTGCCTGAGCAGTCTGGCCATGTCTTTGCACTGACAGTGTGGGTGAGTAGAGTTACTTCGAAAGATAAGTAATAGAGAAATTGCCTTCCCTTTCCAAACAACCCTGCTTTGTGTTTTCTTCCTTTTAAATGAAGTCACATTGGGCTTTTGCGGCAGGCAGCTATCTGCAGTTGGCCATACGCTCTTAATGCTCGCAGAAAACAGTTCTAACTCATTTGCATGAGGCCAAGTGTTGCCAAGACAAGAAAAATTAATTTACTCAGACTTTGAGCAAGATGGAGTACAGTCTTCCTCTAATTGGAATTGCTGGAAATGGTGTCTGTAACAGCAAGAACTGGTTTGTGTCCAGGAAGAACTTCCTGCCCTTCTCCCATCTTTTGTTCTGCTGACCTACACTTTTTAGTCAGAGAAGCAGTTCTACACCACCTCAGGCACTAAATGAACAGTTTTCCACCTTTACTTATGGAATGTTCAAAGATCTTGAAGCACCATGAATTTGTGCAAAAGGAACTGATCTTGTTGTTAAATGTAGCTTGGCCCCTGGGCACAGGGAATGCCACATCCCCTCACAGAATCACGGAATATCCCAATGTGGAGGGGCCTGCCAGCATCACCAAGTCCAGCTCCCAGTGCCACACAGCACTACCCACAGCTAAACCATATGTCTTTTGTCCATTCTCTTCTCCAACTTCAGCAGCTCCGGTGCGACGGCAGCTCCCCTGGGAGCCTCTTCCATGCCCAACAAGCCTCTTAGAGACAACCTCTTCCCCGTCCCCCATCTGACCTGCCCAGAGACAGCTCCATGCTGTTTCCTGGGGTCCTATCACCAGATATCAGACAGATCTGGCACCTGCAACTCCACAGCACTGAGGTCAGCCCATGCCAGGACCCCGCGGTGTATTCTGGCTCAGCCACTGCCTCCTCTCTTGTAGAACCATTTATCCTGCACCAGGCATCAGGAAGGAATTTACCCCACAGCCCCCTGGCACAGTTTGACAAGGAGGGTCTTTACTGGCATTTTACAATTCCTACTGCACCTGTGATTTGTGTTACTAAGGGAGCAAAAGCATCTATTGTGGCTATTTAAATTCCTAAAGATGTGGGAGCTCCTCAGTTTAAGCATCTTCTTTTGGGTTTTACAGAATCTTTAAACACCCTCTGTTCCCTCTGACCTCAAGGCAAGCTGCACACTTGACTTTTTATAAATTTGGATCCAAAGTGGCCTCCTTGAGAAGCAGTCATGATAGCTGTCTCTGAGCATCCTAGCTATGCTCCTTGCTTTCGTGACCAGAACAGGGGTGGGTGAGCTGCAGTGCTTATCTGCCTGTAAATGCAGCTGGATAGGCTGGCGGGGAAGTGAAGCATGCAGGGAATGTCCAGGAAGCTTTACAGTATGAGAGAGCTGGGGCTGTGCAGCCTGGAGAAGAGAAGTCTCAGGGAGGACCTAAGAGTGGCCTTTCAGTACCTAAAGGGGATATAAGGGGACAGGCTCTTAAGCAGGGCCTGAAGTGACAGGGCAAGGGGAAATGGTTCACAACTAAAAGAGAGGAGATTTAGATTGCATATAAGGAGAAAGTTTTCTACACTAAGGGTGGTGAGGCACTGGCACAGGTTGCCCAGAGAGGCGGTGGTGCCCCATCCCTGCAGACAGCCAAGGTCAGACTGGAGGGGCTCTGAGCACTGGTGGAGCAGTGGGTGTCCCTGTACATTGCAGGGGTTTTGGGCCAGATGATCTTTAATGGTCCCTTCCAACTCAAACAATTCTATTATTTTTGCTCCTTCCTCTCTACCACTCTAAGGCATTTGGAAGAAGCCTTCAGCTCAGCAACCCACCCCAAACCATCCCAGCTTTCCAGGACAAAAGCAGATCCTGGTGGAGCAGCACTGCACAGGAGATGCAGACAATTCTGCTCTTGAGAGAAATAGTCTAAATTCATTCAGACAGCATCATGAGAAGCTTCCAATTTCCAGCCAGACTGTATCTGTGCCACTTTAACCCCTTTGCTCCTACACAGAGGTATTTTTCCTCTGATATTCATTATTCTGATTGTGATCCTAAGCCCACAGTACCTAGAGATTCCCAGAAGGAAATTCATTTCTTGCATTCTGTATCTACACAGAAATTCTGGAAAGCGGAACCAGAGTGAACTTAAAGGCCTGGGAACAAGAATGCATTCATGAGATCAAGCTCCTAGATAGCACCAGTCAGTGGTAATGTGGGGAGATGCATGGAGGGGGCCAGGAAATCCTACAGGGCATGGGAATAAATGGGCACAGGGAAATTCCTCTCCATGAGCTTTGGAACAGAGTTAGGAAGGTAACAGAGTCCCAGTCCTTGGAGATACACTGGCCTGGACAGGCCGTTAGCAATGTTATCCAATGTGGGAGCCAACTCTGTTCTGGGTGTGCTGTGTCTACCCCACCCCACTCCTCTACCTCAGGAGTTCCCCTGGCAGCTCCCAGGGGGGAGAAGGGCCACAGCTCTCCACCTTCAGTGTTCCAGAGGAATCTGAGCAAGTAAGCTGAGATTCACTCGACCCGCAGAAAGTCTTAACATCTGCCCACAGACTGGCCCTGAGGGAATCACAACACTGTAGTCGTGGAGGCTGATAGAAACAGCAAGAGCTTCATCATAAAATCGACATCTTTAATCAACTCTGTCAGTGATGAGTCCTCAGGAGGCTCTTCCCCACACTAGGAGATCACTCCCTCAAGGCTGCTGTCCTGTTTTCATCACACAGCGCTGACATCCCAAGGACAGGAGTCCCAGAATCCTAAAGGAATCCAGCTCTGGCTGCAGGACACGACGTTGTCAGTAGTGCTCATTCCAGCCTGGCAGCAAAGAACTGTTCTTCTCTCCTGGATCTGAACCAGAGACCATCTGCAAGCCTTTCACATCAATAAAACCATTTGATTTTAAGAGGAAGCACAGGCTTTCTTTCCAGATCAACACCAGTGCTAAGGATGGTACCACTCAGTACCAACAGTACCATCACAGCAATGGTATGCTGCTATGGTACCACTATGGCAACTAACACAACACAAGCCACCAAGAGTCACTGTTCCTGCAGGTGTTAAAGAAAAGGGCAGATGTGGACTCAGGGACATGGTGGTAAGGGGCTGGCAGCTGGACTAGATGATCTCAGCAGTCTTTTCTAACTTTAACGATTCTATGACTCTATGATTGCTCTGAACCATCATGTACCACTTTGGGATTGCCTCAGTACACTGATATACCACCATAGTGCCACCATAAGACCATGGGAGTGGGAGAAGAAACGTCATCCACCATGCCACACATCCAGGATCTTCGGGAAAAGCCAAAGCAGCCCAAAGACCAAGGGAAATTGAGTGCTGGGTGCTCAGCAGTCACAGCCATATAGACTAAGTGGGGTCATCATCCTCCCCCACCACCACCCACGCGCACGGCTGCTGCGAGGACCAGCCAAAGCTGGGCACAAGGCCTCCACCCTGAAGAGTGCTCTCCAGCTGCAGCAGGCCCCACAGGCACTCCCTCGCAGCACGCTCCTGGCCCGTGCCACCCTCCCTGGAGTGAGGCAGTCCTATGGAGCAGAATGAAGCTAAGCTCCACAGCAGGGAGCACCAGCACCATCAGCACAGGGGGCTGGCCAGCTCTCTCACCCACTGGCTCTCCCAAAGAGAGAGAAATGTGAAGTTTGGCCCAACTGGTCTGACTCTCAAGATGGATGAGGGAGGGGAATGGGAACAGAAATGCTTCTCACTCTGCTGCCCCATTTTTTTGGCTGAGGTGCTTCTGGTACTGCCAGAACCTACGGTCAGAAGCAGATCAAGGACCACGTGGTTAAATGCAGCATTTCCCTGAGCATGATGATAAACAGCCATTTGAGAAAGACCCATGAGAAACTGCCTGAGTGAAGGCATTTCCTCTCCCGGTAGGTTTCCTGCTTGCAGCACTGTTTCTCCTGCAGGCTGGTCCAGCCGCTCTCCAGCTGTGCTCAGGGGCACTGGTGTAGCCCAAAAACCTCCAGCTCAACCCCAACCAGCTCTTCTCAGCCCTTCTCCCCCACCCTCTAGAAGAACAGGCTGAGAGCTTATTCCTTCCATGTTTTAAAGGCACCATGGAGCCAGCCCAGTGTGCCAAGGGTTCCTAGAGCAATGACTGATTTTACCCAAGGGAAGGAGGGTGAGCTGTCATAAGTAGGACCAGTTAATGAACTGCTGTGGTCTGGACCAGGAGCTGAGACTCCTACTGAGTCTTTTTGGAAAGATGCTGCAAGAGTCTGGGCACTGCGTTGCCTTGAGGTGTCCCATGATGTCTGCAAGGGTAAGATGCCCCATAAACAGTCCTCCCCAGGCTACTCCGCATGGACAGGGCATGCTCTGGACGGCGTGGCAGGGAACCACGTCCCCCTCACCACTCGCAGTGACACCGAAGCTGCAGGAGCCAGGCGGTGCCGCAGGAGCGGGGAGCCCTGGGCTGGCAGCTGTACCCGGCGAGCAGGGGCAGCTGAAATCCCCGCGGAGGGGCAGAGCGTGGCAGCACACGGCAGCTCTCGGGCCCACGGGGAGGAAAGGCTCCGCGGATGGCTCAGCCACGGCCAAGCGCAGCGACTTTCTCATGCCCGAAGGTGACATCCCCGCGGTGCCGCGACGCCTCTCACCCCGAAACGCGCCTGGCAGGGAGCGCCCGGCATCCGCCTTACCTGGGGGGGTCCGTCTGGTCGCTCCCGTCCGAGCCCCTCCATAGCTCGCGGAGGCCTAACGAGTTGCGAGTCCGGCGAGGGGGAGTCCTCCTGGGGCCGGGGCGCGTCGTCCCGCTCCTGCCCCGAGGCCACGCGGGGTGCGCCGTCACCGCCACCTCCCGCGCCTTCACGCGTGTCCGTCACCGTGGCCACGTCCGGGCTGGCGGAGGCCACGGGCACCGCGTCGCCGGTCTCCGGCGAGTCCGGATCCATGGGCTCGGAGCGCGGGGCTCACGCTGTCGCGGCGAGGGCCGCCCGCAGCTGCGGGAACCAGCACGGACACCGCGAAGGCATCAGAGCCGCGGCGGCGGCAGCGACGGCCCGGCGGAGACGGAGGAGGCTGCAGCATCCCTGCGCCGGGGGAGGCTCCATCCCCGCCTGGATCCGCCGGCTCGGCGGGCGGGCGGCTGCCGTCCCCCCCCTTCCCTCCCCGCACCCTACAAAGGCCGGGCGCGGCGCGGTGCCGGGCCGCCAGCCGCCCTCGACCCCGCCGCCCCCCGCGCC
>VXAB01006014.1:79173-144642 GCA_013399175.1 Odontophorus gujanensis | reverse complement strand
ATGCCCGCCACCCCCCGGAGCGCGGTGCCGCCTCTCGGTCCGCGAAGCCCCGCAGCCCCCGGCGGCCGCTCCGCCGCCTCATCGATATTCAGGCGGCCTGGCACCCCGGCGGGGCCGCGCCGCGCCCGCGGCCGCCAATCGCGGCGGCTCTGCCGGTTTCCATGGCAATGGTGCGGGAGCGGTGCTGGTGCCTAGGGATGGGGAGGCGGAGGGCGGCGGCACGGGGCTACGGGAGCCCCACCGGCTGCCCCCGTGTCCCCCTTCACCGCTCCGTGGCGCTGGGTTTGAGGTGCTGTTGTCCTGCACAAGGTGAGCGATGGGGCCCGGCACATTTGCCCGGCCCCTCCCCCTCTGGGGACCACCGATGCTCCCCGCGGGGCCCAGTGCTGGCTCATCCTGCTGCCAAAAACACAAAAAGGGCCCTGCATGCCCCACGTAAGGGCTGTCGTGAGTGACAGTCAGAAGATGGCATGAGCAGGAAGAGGGCTGCGGGGTCACAGTGACACGGGGAGATGGGAGCTGATGGCATAACGTTTCAGCACAGCGTGGCACAGGCACTGCTGAGCAGACACGTGCTTGGTCTCTCTGCCCGCTCCCCGTCATGCTGTGCTACAGATGGAGAGCACCCTGTGCAGCAGTGATGCTCAGGGAAAGGCCATTCGCCTGCTCCCCAGGACCCTGCTCCCAGCCCTGCACAAAGCCATCCTGGCGCTCATCCCTCCTCCGCACACCTCGGGCACCACAGGTCGGCTGGGCCAGATCCTGCCCTCTGTGTCTCTGTGTGACAGTGCTGTGTCACACAGTTGCTCCGTTGGTCTGTGGACAAGGTGCAGCACCAGAGGCTCTCTGGCTGCATGTGCACCTTGGACACTGCTCTGTGAGCATCTCCAGAAGCTCTGTGCTGCATCCAGGTGTGCAGCACGCCAATGTGTCAGCTGCCAGAAGAGGCGGCTGTGTCATCTCAGACAGATCACCACAGTGAGCGGTTTTCTTGCCGCTGGCTGTGCAGGGTGCAGATGACCCACTTAGATGCTGGGGGAGGTAACAGCCAGGTCCAACAGTCACACGTCTCCCTGAATGCAGACCTCTGAGCTCTCCGTGCCAGGAGGAGGCCCCCAGCTCCATGCCCACTGCTGCTTCCCTGCCCTGGAGGTGCTGGGGAAGATTGCTGGTGCTGCTCAGCATGGCGCAAGGCCCAGCACAGCATGGCTCACAGACAAGACAGAACAGGCAGGTTTCAGATGCAGGAGGAGAGAGCCAGCAGTGGGAAGGGAAATGTGCTGCTGATAAGATCGCATGGCTGCAAGCAGTGCGTGGCATGCAGCGTGCAGACAGCACAGCCTCGCTGGGAGCGCTGCTCCAACACGTCTCACTTAGCGCTCCTGCTGCTGCGTGCTGCTCACACAGCTGTCCCTGCTCACCCCACCATGTCCTTCTGCACCACTGGGGTCCTGCTTACCCCAACAGTTCAGTTGTGGGGAGCTGAAAAGGACCCCAGAGAGCCCTCCAGCTATGCCTAGAGGACCCCAAGGAGCCAGGCCTGTCCCCTGTGGTGCAGGGACAGAGCGTGCAGCCCCAAGGGCCTCCTGCCTCTTCTACCATGAAGCTACAAGAGAGAACATGTTCTGTGGGAGAGGAGAAATAAGGAGCCAAGGGTGATCCCAGCGTGCTCAGAAACCAGGGAGCCAGCACATAGTTCTGAGAAGGACACAGATAACAGGATCTATTGGCAGCCCCAACCAGGACCAGGGCCGTAGGTGAGGCTGCTGAAGGCAATTAGGACCAATTGTGCCTTCGGGGTCCCACTGAACTCCTCAGGAGGTAATTTGGTGAGGCCAGGAAAGGTTAATAGGAGCTCCTGTGGTCCCAGATGGGGAAGAAGGCTGAGGATGTGCCTGGGGTGACTGGCACCTGGCTGTGGGGAGTGGCAGTGGGGCAGCTGGTGGTTACAGACCCAATTCCATCTCTTTCCTGCAGGCCCTGGGGCTGAAGGCAGCGGGGGAGCCTCCCACCACCCTTGCAGCTCATGGGATTGAGACTGTGTGGACTCCCTGCAGCATCAGCCAGGGTGGGGAGCTCACCTCAATACAAAGGGGACACGTTTCCTTGCATGAACCTGCCAGGGTGCACTCAGGGTGCAGGGACAGCACTAAAATAGGAGCCGAGTTGTTTTTTTTTTTTTAAGTTGCCTTTTGTTTTGCTGCTCTCAACAAGAAATGCATTTCCAACGGCTCCGCAGGCAGTGAGGGCTGAGTGGTTATAATATTTGTGACCATAATAATCCTCAAACATAAGCACCCAGTATTTATCTTCCCTGCAGTTTATATACTCATTATTAGGATCACAATCTTTCAAAAACTTTTATGTTAAAACTGCAAAATTGGGCTTTGTTGTCCACATGGGCACATAACAAAATGAAAGCAGCTCGGGCCAGGCTGTGCTGTGCTGTGTGCTGTGTGCTGTGTGCTGTGCTGTGTGCTGTGCTGTGTGCTGTGTGCTGTGCTGTGTGCTGTGTGCTGTGCTGTGTGCTGTGTGCTGTGCTGTGTGCCGTGCTGTGTGCTGTGTGCTGTGCTGTGTGCTGTGCTGTGTGCTGTGTGCTGTGTGCTGTGTGCTGTGTGCTGTGTGCTGTGTGCTGTGTGCTGTGTGCTGTGCTGTGCTGTGTGCTGTGTGCTGTGTGCTGTGCTGTGTGCTGTGTGCTGTGTGCTGTGTGCTGTGTGCTGTGCTGTGATGAGAGTTTTGATCTTTTTTTCCTTCCGTATTCACTTGAAACGTTCTCGAAGTCAGGGAGTGGGGGAAGCGGTGATGAGGAAGAAAAGGCAAAGCTCTCAGTCAAAGAGCAAGAAAAATACTCAGTAAAACCTCCCCCAAATGCTCCATGCTTGAGAAATTTTTCAAAAACCAGAAGCTTTCCATTAAAACTTGGAGTTAAGGAGAGAAAAAAAGAGTGGGAAAAAAAAAGTAATTCTTATTATATATTTCTGCTATTTTTAGATACCCAGTCCAAAGGCCAGAAGACAGGGAATTAAAGCCAAGTGTGGGGATGGGCAGGGGTGTTTGGGAACCAACATTTCAGCAATGGGGACGTGGAAAGCCGGGACATCAGGCCACTGCATGGTGGGCTGAGGTGGGAGCAGTGGCTGTAGGAATGTCCCCTTCCCATTCCACGTGGCCTCATGGAGGTGGTGGGGCTGCACTGGGTTGTGGCTGCTTTGCTGTGAGCCTAAATGGGTGCGGGGCACGAGCTGCCATGGGGTGCTGAGATTTTTGGCACTCCTTTCTATCACCCCATGTCCCCTTGGCTCCCATCCCTGTGCTGTGCTCCCATTGCTGCCCGTGGCCCTGGGGCACTGCATGCATCTTTTTCCAGTTGTCGTGTTTCTTGGAAATAGGATCAAAAAGACAAATTCACAAGCAAATACTGAAAGAGTTTTATTTAGCAGCCCCTGTGTCATTGTGCAGCTGTGAAAATCCACTCAGCAGTCCCGTCCTGCCCCATCCACGTGTGACCACCACCCCCAGATCCGCACAGGACTCTGCTGAGTTTGATGTGAAGATGGGGTGAAAAAAGTGCAAATTGGAGGCTGTGCTGCCTACCTGCCCTCCCACGGTGGCCAGCACAGAGCTGCCGCCCCACAGAGCACGCAGTGGGGCCACGTGGCCCCTGCTGCCCGCTGTGCTGGTCGGTTGCAGCGGGGATGGTGCCAGCCCATGATGGTGGCTGGCATATGGGTTGCTGTTGTCGACGTTCTCTTCTCTGTAGCCCACAGTACACTCATCCATAAAGTAGGAAACACTACACCCTGCAGTGCTGTTTAGTAGTGCTTTCTACTTTATGGGTGACTGCACTGTCTCTCAGTCGGTGTCGGTGGTTGCTCTCCTCCGGCGACGTGCTCTCCTCCGCCCGCTCCCAGCTGCGGGGACACCTTTGTGGGCAGCATGGCCAGGGGGGCACAAAGGGGCAGGCAGCTCCTGCCAGCATCACCTCTCACCCTGAGGAGCCAAGCAGGGCACAGGGGACATCTCTGCCTCATGCCCACAGGGAGATCTTGCCTTGTAACCCTAAGTCCATCCTGGGCACAAGCCTGGCCTTGCTTGTCCCTATAGGGGACACCCTACTTTGTAAGCCACCATTCTCTTTCAAGCTCTGTGCTGGGCACAAGGAATATTATCACCTTCCCGCCAAAGAACAGACCCCACCTCAGACCTCATCCTGGTCACAGTGAACTTTCTTGTCTTGTTTATGCTGGAGAGAATCCCCTCAAGCCTCATTATCCCCTCTCAGGCTCCCACCCTGGGCCTCTTTGCCCTACCCTCATGTGGGGGACCGGGAAACTCTTCCCCCCCCTCCCCACAACCTTAACCCCTTGTTGGTGTGCATTCCATCTCAAACTTCATTGTTGGCCTTCAAACCCCCTTTGGGACACAGAGGACCACTTCACCTTGATCCCAAGGGTGAGATCTCACATTAACTCCTTCATTGTCTCTCCAAGTTCATCAGAGTCACATACGACCCCTTAGCTTCATCCACATACAGAGATGCCACTGTGTGCTGGTCACAGGGAGTTTTTACACTGTCCCCATAGTGAGGACCCTATGGAAAATCTATCTTCGTGGCTGAGGACTCTTTGGCTTGCCTTGACGCTATGGTGGAGACCCTGTCTAAATGTCACAGTCCATCCTGGGCACACCTTTGAGTCTTCTGACACAATGAGCCTCATCCTCATTGTGAGGACCTCATGGCAAACCCTGTCCCCATTACAGGGACTACCCTGTCAAAGTCCCTGTGGGGTGCCCATCTCATGCTCCCACCCTTATCACTGAGGACCCCCTTGTCCCATCCTATGAGATTCCCACACTCTGTCCCCTCAAGGTCACCCTCCCCCCTCCCTTTTTTGCCACAGAAGTGCCATGGACTGGGGCTCCTCAGGGACCTCCACCTCTCCCCTTTCTGCCAGCCCCATGGCAGCCCCCCTAGTGCCCCCATTGTCCTTCAGGCCACATGCTGGTTGGCACCAAATGGCCCCTGCGGCCACATAGAGCCCCACACCTTGCTCCAACCTCATCCCTGCACTCCCGCTGCCACTTTGGAGCCCCACGTCAGCCTCACCTGCCCCACAGCTCTGCGTCCAATGCCTCCCATATCGCTGCCACCAAAATCCTCTTCAGTGGCACTTCTGCTTCAGCCTCTTCCTGCCTCCTCCCACCCATCCACGGTTCCTCCTCTCCACGCCACTCCGGGGGGGTAACTCCTTACCCACGGGGTATCCTTAGCGCCCGCTGCCCTCCTGGTATTGGGTGGGACTGTGGCTGCCAGGACCCTCCAGGCCCTGCTGCTCCTTGTAGGTACCCACCGCCGGCCACGTCCCTCTGTACATTACCAAGTGCAGGTGGCCCACGCTGGTGCCGGTGCCGCAGGTGCTCTATGGGGTGCTGCTGTCCGGAGGAGCAATGGGCCACGGTGGGGAGCGGGGCTGCTTTTAACCCCATCCTGCCCACGTGGCCCCGACCACAGGAAGAGCTATAGCTGCCGAGGAGATAACGGTGCGTGGTCCCACCCAGCGCCACCCTGCAGCCCAACCGCAGCCATGGGGAGAGGGGCAGCCGCCCGCCAGCGCCGGAAGCACCGGGGGCCGTTGCAGAGCAGCCGGTTACGCTCCCCTGGGCCTCGCTGCACTGAGCAACAAACATGTTTGTGCAAAAAAAAAGAGAGAAAAGCTATTTGCACTGTTTGCACTGTTTGCACAGGGCAGGGTGACAGCAGCCATGCCTCACTCTCCGCCCCCACCACCCCAAGAGCAGGCACTTGATGCGGAGTGTGGGATTGTGAAGCCTTGCTGTGGTCCCTCATCCCAGCCCTGCAGCAGGTGTTCCTCAGTGTGCAGCTTAGGGAGGGGATGGCAGTGTTGGATGAGGGTTTGCGGGTTTGGGGTCTCCAAGCCCTTGGCGGGGGCGCAGCACGGAGGAGACACAGGTGCCAGTGAGCTGCGAGACCTCGCTCTACTCTTTAGGAAATGTGTTGCCCAAGAAACCTTCCTGAGCCTTTCTCTTACCCAGCACTCTGCAACACCAGACTTCCCCACGGTGGAGGAAGCCATAACGGCCAACAGGAACACGAGGCCCCTGAAAAGAAAACGAAAGCCAGCTCAGCAGGGCAGACACATCCCTCTTGCATTGCCGCTCGGGGGCTGGAGACATCAGGGGCCCCATAGCACCAACATGGGGTAAATCCTGGCACTAGTTTTCCAGACAAGGACCCATGATACAGATGCTGTCTCCAAGTTGTGTGTAGTTCTGCAGCCTTTCTTGACTTCTGCAGGTCTGCACAAGGGTCGGCTCTGAGCCCTGCTCTCCTGATGTCACTGGGAAATGCAGCATAGAGCCAGAGAAGGTCAGCAGTGTTGCATGAAGCTGTGCCTTAAACCAGGTGAAAAATGATGAGCTAAATCCCCAGAAATGGCTGTAAATGAGAATGTCTTGGTCAGTGGTATGGGTTTTCCACAGCTGTGCAAAATATTAATTTTAGGGCAATATCATTCACTCTCTACATCAATAATCTGGGAGGAAATATTAAAAAAAAAAAAAAAAATCACACTGGTGAGGTTTGCAGAAAGCAGAGAAGGAGCAAAGTCAAAATCAGCTGAGCAGCCTCTGAGATTTGGCTTGCTCCAGCAACAGGTGTTGGGCTTACAGCAGGCAGAGGGACTTTGGGCACAGAGGGAATTTGCTGTGGGACTCTTCCCAAACTGGGGCTGAGCTGCTCCCGTGGCATTGCCTCCCATTCCCCGGCCACGTCCTGGGCTCTGTCCAGCCTGAAGAGCCCTGTCACTTCTGGGGACACCCAAAAGGTGTGACAGTGCTTTGGGTGGGGGTGAGGTGTGAGTGGGTTCTTCCCAACCTGAGGACACCCTCACACCAGACAGCACCCCCGAGGTGACAGAGCCTGCAGTGCTGCCATCTGCCAGGGTGCTGTGGGTTGGTCCCTGGTGAGGCGGGGGGACAAAGTCACCGTGTGCAATGGATGAGGCAGTAGCAGCCCCCCAGAGTGGGCGCACATCCTGCTTTCCCCCCACCTTTGGGCCAAGGCCACACTGCTTGCAGCACACCCTGCTCCAAGGGCAGCCCAGCCCTGCTGTGTCTGTGCGGTCGGTGACAGGTACCAAGGCTCTTGGAGATCATTTATTGGACAAAAACTCTGTGTAACACTAGTAGTGCTGCGAGGCAAGGTGGAGCTTGTTCCCTGAAGGAGGAAAGCCGGCGCTGGAGCAATGCAGCAAGGGGAGGGTGAATTCAGCACATGGCCGGGAGTGGGGCTGGGGGAGCTGCGGCCCGGAGAGCACAGCAGTGCACGGAGCTGTGACCTGCACAGAGCCAGGCACCCGAGGACTGTTCCCCACAGAGCAGACCTGGGTGCCTTCCGGGCAGGGAAGTGGGGGAGGAGATGCTTCCTCTTTCCCGGCTGTGCGGCAGAGCGTGGCCAAGGGACACGGCATTTCGGGTGTCCCAGGCTGGGTTCCTCCTCCAGCAGCAACCCCCCGCCGACTCCTGTTTCTCAAAAAGAAGGAAATCAGCAGATCTGGTTTCATGGGCTGAGGAGGTCTGAAAGTCTCCAACTGATGATGAACTCACCGCATCCCCCGGCCATTGGTTAATTTTGCCAAGTGGCAAACAAGGCCACGGGAGTTTCTGACTTGCCCCCCAGCTCCCCATTCCTTCTGCACTTCGCACAAGCAGCCAAAATAGCTGCTGAGATCACAGAGACGTTTGGGGTTTGGCAGGGGGAGGTGAAGCAGCTGTGTTTCCTCTCTGGGGGGGTCCTGTGGGATCACCCAGCCCCCAGCGCTCTTGGCCTCGCTCTGTACCCATGGGTGTGTGGGGGAATCAGTGGAGCCCCCATGGTGCTGGGGCAGCCCCCGACCAACACTGAGCCCTGCAGCAGAGCCGCACTTGGCATTGCTCCCATCTCTGCCATCATCTCAGGGCACCCAGCTGCAGCTCGGCTGCCTGCAGTATCCCCCTGCGTTGCTCCTTCTGCTCCTTTCTGAGCACTGATGGTGTATGGAGCCCCAGCCCCACTCCACGCTGCTGTTGCTTTTCCAGTAACTTTCCCAGTATCTACGAGCACAGGGCAGCGGGTGCTGGGGCTCAGGGGGGCAGCAGCATGGCTGACCCAGGCCCTTGGGCAGGGGGAAGAGCCCTTGTCGAGCCGTGCAGCCTGGGCGCTGTGAAAGAGCTGATATTTCTTATCGCTCCTTGCAGTAACTTCCCCTCCTCAGCTGTGGTCAGGGCACTTGCTGCATGCAGGGGAAGTGGTGGCTGGGCCAGCTGCCTTCAGGCCTGTACTGTGCTTCATGGAGCTGTGTCAGAGAAAGAGGAGGAAGAGGAAAGGGTGCTCTCAACCACAGGCTGCCTGACCCCCTACTGCTGTCCTGGGGAGTGGGAAAGGGGCCTGTGTGCTGCTGCCTCCTCAGTCTCAGTGGCACAGACTGCTGCGAGCATCTCCTACTCCACCCAGCAGTGCCTGCCAGCCCCAGATGGAGCCTTTCTTGAGCCGCCGTTCACTCTGAAGTCTAATGACTGCATTCCCAACACGACCAACCAGTGTCCCTGTCAGATGTCCTCAAATGTTCCCAGTGGATGGAGTCACCAGCGGGCCCTGAGCTGGCGGTGCTGCCAGGCCTGGCTACACTACATCATGGAGGCCAAAACCAGATCCTCAGGATGTGCTGTGTGGGCAGAACAGTGGCTGCTGCCCTCCCGCTGGCCAGGAGGGCTGGTGTGAAGGCATGAGGAACTGCGGCTTCTCTGTGCCTGAAGGAGAGGGCTGGGACACACTGGGACACACTGAGAGGGGCAGGGATGGGCTGAGATCCCCAGCTCTGCCCAGCAGGCCCAGTGCTGCCTGCACTCTGCTCGCTGCCCATGGTTTGAGGCGAGGGACAGGACACTGGGGGGAGGGTGCAAGCCCCCATCCTTCGAGCAGCCCCACATGGCACCGGGCACACACTGTGGCTGTGCCCAGGGCTGCTGCCTGCACCTGCTGTGACGCCGGCATGGACTGCCTGCACTTCCACAGCAGCACCCATCTCTGAGCCCAGTGCACAGCACGGCCGTTGGGAGTGAGTCAACCAGAAACTGCTGGGTGAAACGGGCCACGAGAGGAAGGCAAATGAGAGCGCAAAGGGAAACCTCAAAAAGTCAAAGTGACGCGATGGGGCGGGCGCAGCAGCTGTGGGGTGAGCACGGTGCCTTGCTTTGCCCATATATAGACAAATCGCAGCCCGTCTGCACCAATGACGGATGTGGGATCATCAAGCTGTGTCTATGGGGCACAGAGCGCTCTGTCATTTTCCATGTCACCTCCTGTAACCTGCTGTGCCCCTAGAGCCCCACTGCTGTGTGGGCAATGCTGGTCGCCTCCTCCCCGCCTCCATCCCGAGCATCATGGGGATGGCGGCTGTGTCCCTGAGGGCCCAAGCAGCATGCCATGTGGGGATGGAGGCATCAGGGCCCTCAGCCCAGCTTGGACTGTATTCACGTTCCAGGCAGACATTTAGGGCAGTGCAGGTGGCTGAGAAGCAGAGTGCATGGGGTTGGGTGGGTAAGGGGCATGCTGGGGCAGGTACTGAGGGTCCTTGGTGTGGGTGGTGGACTCTGTCCAGTCCAGAACTATGCAACCAGATGCACAGAATGCCACTGCTCAGAGCACATGTGGCTGCACATTCCGATGAGCTGCAGGACCAGGACAAGGAGCCCAGGAATGCTGGGGATGGGACAGTCACTGTCAGGCTGCCACAGCCCCCCGTGACTCCAGCTCTGCAGATCCACTTGGCTGTGTACCCTCAGGAAGCATAGCGGGGAGGTGTGAGGTCTCCTGCCTGGGGGAGGTTTGGGACCCTCTGCCAGCTCCTCCTGTTCCCCAGCCACCCCAGCTCTGCCAGCACGCTAACAGGTTCAGGTAACATGAAGCAGCCAATGGCCACCTTGCAGACAGCACCATGCATGCAAGCAGTGACAGAACCGGGGTGACAGCCTCTTCCCCATGAGCCCTTCGCAGGCCTTCTCCTGCCAGCTCCTCCACGAGGTTTCCCCCTTCCTTCCTCACTTGGTGAGGAGCAGATGCCAGGGTCCCTAAGGCAGGTCAGAGCTCCTGCATTGCACTTCACCCTCTGCCTCCATCACTGGCACTCAGGAGGCCCTGTGGCCCCTGCACATGGAAGATGTGTTTCAGCTCTGCCACACTTTTCACAAAATCTTTCACATCCGCCCACACATCTGAAACTGCATCCAGCCCTTGTCCTGCTGTTAGTTTAACCCTCCTCCCCTGCAGTCCCTCCTGGTGAGAACCCTCTGTCCCCACCACATCAGAGGCACCTGGTATCTTGCTGCCTGGTTGAGTAATACTGAGATGGGACTGCACCCCCTGACCTCAGCCTGCAGTTAGCAGCTCACACCCTGGCTGTGCCATCCTCACACCAGCAGGCATTGCACTGGTGTACCCCAGGCCATCCTCTCTGATGCTATCACCCCACTTCAACTTAGGGCTTTTTTTTTTTTAATGTTTTCAGCAGCCACCATCAAGGGTCCCAGCCCCCCATCCATTAACATGGATGCAGTCAGACCCAGTATCCCATGGATGAGTTGGGGAAACAAAGTCCAGAGGCACCAAGTGATGGGAGGTTGGTGCAATGTGGGACTGACTGTCCCCAGAGTGCCCTGTGCAGCTTCTCTGCTGCCTGGCCTTGCCATGAGCACAGAGTGACAACCAGAGAGGTTGCAGGAGCAAAAAAAGGGGGCAGAGGTGGGGGTTGCCACTCTGCCCTTCCTATAGCCTCTACAGCCCTGCAGAGGCTGTAGGTGTCCCCAGCACATCAGCACTCTGCTGCAGGTACTCACCCGGGCCCAGCTCACCCAAGACACAAGGCCCTGACAACAGAGCACCACGCTGGCCTGGGGGTCCCTGTGCCACACGTGAAGCCCTGCACAAGAAGCGAGCAAGGGGCCCCTTGGGGACAGCGAGGCCGGGCATTTCCCAGCACAGCCACCAGCTGCCTCGCACAGAGACACCGTGTGCTTTGCGGTTTTGGAAAGTCACTTTTCTCACCCAGAGGGAGAGCCGGGTATCGGTTCTCAAAACCCGCATGAAGAAACGCGCTCACTCGTGCTTCCTGCCCTGCTGCCGCGGCCCTGCCGCCCGCCTGGCAGCTCCCACGCGCGCCCGGGCAGAGCGATGCAGCCCCGCAGCCTGAGATAGGAGCGTCATTTGCTGCAGGGGGAGGAGCTGCCTTGAAGTGACTCAGACCCACAGCTCCCTGCCCGCTGGAAGCTTACAGCCCAGGCTGCTGCTGCACATTTTTCCTCCGATTTCTTCAACGTGAGAGCTCCCTGCCCTACTTTTCTCAGCAAATAAAGCTTTGCATCCATTTGCTTTTCCTGCCTACGAAGCCGCAGCACCTCCGGGGCTGCAGTCTTACCAAAATGCTCATTTGGGGCGCTTTGCAGAGTTCAGCACTCAGCTCGAGCAGCCTGGGAGCAATGAGTCAGCCGGGCAGCGTGGGCTGGGAGATGTGGTGCGCGTGGTGGGGGCGGTGGGCAGAGGCACAGTCAGCCCAGTTCGAGGCACCACGCTTTTGGAAGCACTGCGATCTGCTGCAGGCAGAGGAGGTGCGGCTCCTTGTGAAAGACCTTCGGTGCCTGGCAGCCTGGTGAGCTGTGCTGGCTCTGTTCCACCTGCACCGCAGCTCCTGCAAGTCTGCATTATCCAGGGGGCTGCACTCTGCAAGACAAGAGGTGCCTATGGGGGTTACACCTCCTAACAATCTTACTTGGGAGGCACAGTGACAGGGCATGCTCCAGTCTGGGGGCAATTTTTAAGTGAAGCTCCCAGTCCCGGGTGGTGTGTGAGTTACTGGAGCCTCCTCTGAGCCCACAGACCCATACCCGGAATACCCTGTGCTGCCTGGAACCCTGCACGGAGCCCTTCTGTCAGCCCTTCACCAGGGACATGACAGATAATGTGCTTTGGTGGGCTCCCCACACCTCTGGAGACCCTGAAGGTGAGGGCAGCCTGCAATACAGCCCCCAAGAAGCTAAAAGGAGAGATGGAAAATGGAGATGTGCCCCAGGTCTCCTGTTCAGGGCCGCTTCAGCAGTTTTGTTCCCCGTCCCCAGGCCCCAGCCCAGCTCCACAAAGCCGTGCTGCCACCCTGTGGCACTTGAGCAGCGAGACTGCAGAGCCGAGCGTGGCTGCGACGTTTGTCGATCGTCCGCCAAGCACAGCGTCCTTCCAGCCAGGCCAGAGCCAGAACCTCACTTCCCAGATCTGCTGCCTCGTGATGGAGAAAGCTGCTCAGCTCATGGATCTTCTTTGATCCGAACCTCATCAGCTCTCACCAACCTCATCTGGCAGCGCTGGAGGCAGCTTTTCTGAAGCTGCACCCTGTGGGATTCTCAGCTCACCCTAAGTAGGATCCCCAGCTCACCTGCACAGCCTGTCCAGAAATACTCTTCAAGGTTTAACATCTCCAGGCCTTGACATGTGGCATTTAAACCCTGGTTCTGATGCCACACCCAACCATAGTCCTTTTGGGCTTCTCTGAGGTCCATCTGCAACCAAATGAGCCTGGAGGCTCATTTACTCATTAGGTAATTTCAAAGACTGGGACAGCGGGCAGGTCCAGCACCTTCTTGTGCCCCAGGACTTGCACCTGCTGCTCCACATCCTCAAGATGGGACTCTTCAGTATTAAAAGCACAAAGAAGAGCAGGACAAAGAGCACATTGCCTTCTGCTCCTAATGTCAACTCCACCAGCAGTCCATTCCCTTCACTGCAGCAGCTTTCTTCCTAAATCAAATACAGCAATTTTTCTGGCTTTTTGTTAGCTTTCCAGTATTTGTATCTGTCTACAGAACACAAAAATCAGGTTTATCATCTGCAGGATTATTCTGGAAGAATAAAAAATCTTATTTCATGGAGCTGCTGATCTAGGACTCTGTACTTGGACATCACCTTTGTAATTGGCAGCTGCTACAGAAACAGAGCAAAAGAAACTAAGCAAGAGCCATCAGGGGAGGGCAGCTATCTCAGGAGCACCCACTAGCCAAGCTGATGCTCAAAACATGCACCGACATCAATAACTCCACAGACACAAGGCTGGGTGGGAGTTCTCACCTGTTTGTGGAAGCAACACATCACTCCCCCTGCAAGGCCCAGCACTGCCTCCCAGTTACACCAGCAGCAGGTTCACCTCACTCTGCCTGCGCTGACCAACAGCAGACCAGAAGTCCTCTAAGTGCTCCCCATCCCTACTACAGGACCCTGCAGGCTTAGGGCACTGTGACCTCTGGACAACTCCCTCCACACAGAGCACTCTGTACATCATCCTCCATATTCCATCCAGCCATGAGACATATAAAACATAAGTTGCAAGTCTTGTTCCCACAGTGATGGACACCCATGCTCAGCTAGGGCAGGATCCTCAAAATGGCAATTTTTGTCTGTGGCATATGGACAAATGGTGGTGGTTGTAAGCCCCAAACCACACCAGCAGTGTGGCAGCTCTGGGGCTGAGTGCAAAACCCCTCCCCCATGCCTTCTGCTCCCCGTGGTGGGTGAAATTAGTGACTGAATATACACCATGGACTCCACTCTGAGCAGGAAGCATGTTTTATTAAAATATTTACAGTTGTGTCCCAGCTCCTCTTACCCATACTAACTATAAGAGGTTTAATGGTGATGCACGCTCCCCTCTCTGTCAATGCTGTAACCCATTTTAAGGCCTTTGTGATCCAACAGCGGCATGGCTGAATCCAGAGGTACTGAGTGAGAGCTACTGAGCCAACAGCTCCCTCAGAGTCCAGGTCCGTCATGCTAAAACTAAAATGTTTCAGAGCAGTGCCCCACATGCCAGCTGCCTCACTGAGCAGCCCAGCAGAGCACCAGGGAATCCACGAAGCACGAGAGACCCTTAGGTTTTGATAGCTGTGTCTCGCGACTTGTAAGCCACGCCACGGCTCTTCAGCTCTCGGACGATCCCTGCAACAAGGACACAAACACATTTCAGAATTCTCTAGGAATGAGGAGCCCTAACAAAATCCAGTTGCTCTACCACGTAGCCATCATTGCAGAGATTGAGAACTAGACAGTCTTCTCAGTTTCTTCTAAGAGCATGTTACTTTCACTGTTAAGTTCCCTCCTCTAGTTTAAATGCCTACACAGAGCACCCAAATATCAACTCAAGTTTTGCCTTGGAAAAAAAACCCAAACAACTGGGCAGAGAGTTTATCCGTGCTATTTTCTACCTACAGATGTTTGAATATCATGACTGTACCACGCAGACCAAGCTCCTAAAGGTTGTTCTTAAGCCTCCTGGTCAGTTCTGTGACTTGTCTGCAAGACCCACCTTCTAAGTAGCACTATAGCAGTGATAGCAGAAGAGCATCACACAGTTCAGGACAGCTCCCACCAATGCCACACAGCGTGGACAGCCAAACGACAGCCTGCAAAGCCCTCCAGGGCAGCCTGCTGACTCCTGTGCTCCCCAGCTCCTTTTTGCTTCTGCTTGTGATGTGAGGATGTTCCCCACATGAAGCAAGACCTAAGAGCATCTCCCATATGCATCCCCTCGTGCTGCTATTCTGTGCTCATGGCTGTGCTCTGCCTGCAGCTGCACAGAGCACATGGCATCACTGCTATGCTCTACTTGCTTCAGATGCATCCAAAGCTGTGCCAGAAGGCATCATGCCTCATGGTATTTCAGCTGTCCCCTAACACAGATGGTGCAGCTCAGGTTAGGAATAAAGGAGCTGGCATTCCAAGCAAAGAACAGTTTTTACACCAGGTGCAGGGACTGTAGCCCTCTTAGGACACAGGTTTGGAGTCTGATCTTGGGCTGCAGACAGGAGAAATGGAAAATGTGATTTCTGCTTTATGAAGGGAGGGCCAACTTTCCACACTCTTCACTGCACCTATAAATGAACAAATACTACCTTTGCTTGATGCGAGCCCTCAGTGCAGTACTGCAATAGAAAGGGATACCTGCTCACCAGTCCTTCTCAAGACCATTTTCCCAACAGTACCCCTTTCCGCACAATTCATTTTTGTTTCCTTGAAGCTGTACAGCTTGAAGCATGCACACTTCCTGTAGCCAGGCTTTAATGACATTTCATTGCTCTGATGTGCAGTCTGGCATCATAGGTTTTATCCAGCACAATTTTCACGCCAACTTTTGGCAAGCAGAATGCTGGATGACACAGACAGACTGTCTGCTGAACAGTGAAGCCTGCCTCCCATTCCACACTGTTTTGCAGTCACCTGGCAAATCCATTCATGAACAGGGTGAGTGCTCTTTCTATTGTAACACTGACTTCATCAGGTCAGCACAGTGTAACACACTCAGAATGTAACTGGTCGATGCACAGGGCTGAGTATAGAGAACAACCAATCCCTCAGTGTCCACCAGCGCAGCAGCACTCCCTCACACAGCAGCAGTATTACCTTGGGGCAGACGGCCAGTGACGGACACTGCATACACGCCGGGCTTGAAGTTACCTGAGGAAAAGGAAGCACTGAGTCCCTCTGCGCAGCAGCAGCAGCCAGGTGGGCAAACAGCCCCAGCCCCCTCCTTGGGAGCACAGCAGTACAAGGGACAAATCTTGCTGCCCAGAGTCACAGAACCACAGAGCAGTTTGGGGTTGGAAGGGACCTCACAGCCCCACTCTGCACGAGCTGAGTGCCCCTCAGCTCAGGCTGCCCAGGGCCCCTCCACGGCTTGGGGCACCTGCAGGGATGGGGTATCAGAGCTCTGGGCAGCAGTGCTGGCACCTCACTGCCTTCTGGGTGAAGAATTTCCCTTCCCATCAGACCCGAGTCTCCCCTCGGAGAGAGGAGAGACTAAAAGTTTAAAGCCATTCCCCCTGCCCTACCGCTATCAGAGCAGGGTTTGGGGCAGCACAGCGGATGACACTCACTGATGCGCTGCCACTTGGAGACCCAGCTGTCCTCGGGGCTCATCATGGCGATGATCCTGCGGGAGACAGGGACGTGAAGGGACTGTCCCCAGCACTGCCACCGCGCACCACCCCGGCCCCTCACCCGTCGAAGGAGGAGCTGGTGCAGTCGTAGACCATCTCGCGGTTGCCCTTCATCTGCAGATAGGCATCGCAGTTGTCGCAGCCGTCGTACTCGAACTGCTCGAGGGTCTGAAGCACAGAACCACAGAGTCACCGCGGATGAAAAACACCGCCGAGCGCACCGAGCACGACCGCGACCCGCAAAGCTGCGGGGAACGGAGGCCGGGAAGGGGGGAGAAGGCCCGAGCGGGGCNGGTGAAAGCCTTCCACATCTAATGTACATCTCCCCTTGTTTAGTTTAAAACGTTGCCCCCTTGTCCCGTCGCTGTCTACCTGTGTAAAGTTGTTCTCCATCCTGTTTGAAACCTCCTCTGATGCACTGGAAGGCTGCAGTGGAGTGACCCCAGAGCCCTCTCTTCCCCAGGCAGAACACCCCCAGCTCCTTCAGCCTGTCTCCACAGCAGAGGTGCTCCAGCCCTCTGAGCACCCTCGTGCCCGCCTCTGGANACAGCAGAGGTGCTCCAGCCCTCTGAGCACCCTCGTGCCCTCCTCTGGACCCGCTCCAACAGCCCCACATCTTTCCTGTGCTGGGGGCCCCAGGCCTGGACGCAGTGCTCCAGGTGGGGCCTCACGAGGGCAGAGCAGAGGGGGACGGTCCCCTCCCTGCCCGCTGCCAGCCCTCTGCTGATGCAGCCCAGGTGCTGACGGCTTTCTGAGCTGCACACTGCTGGCTCACATTAAGTCTTTAATCTACCAGAACCCTCACGTCCTTCTTCACAGCATTACTCTCTCTGAGTTCTTCTCCCAGTCTGTATACAAATCTGGAATTGCCCCCACCATAATGCAGCATCTTGCACTTGGCCTTGTTACATGGGCCCACCTTCTGAGTTTGTGAAGGTCCCTCTGGATGGCATCCCTTCCTTCTCTTCTGTCTGCTGCACCGCTCAGCTTGGTGTCATCCGCAAACTTGCTGAGTGCACTTAACATCATCTATATCACTGATAAAGATGTTAGAATGCAGGTCCTACGATGGACCCACGTGGGACACCACTCGTCACCGTCTCCACCTGACACAGACATTGACCACAGCCCTCTGGCTGCAACCTTCCAACCAATTCCTTATCCACCACCTAGTCCATCCTTTGAACCCATATCTCTCCAATTTAGAGATAAGGATGTGGTGGAGGACCATGTCAAAGGCCTTGCAGAAGTCCAGGTACATGCCATCAGTTGCCCTTCCTCTGTCCACCAATGCCATAACATCTCAGAAGGCCACCAGATGTGTCATGCATGATCTGCCCTTGGTGAAGCTCTGCTGGTTGTCTCAGATCACCTGCTTGTCCCTTGGGTGCCTCATGGAACTTCAGAAGCCATGAAACTTCTTAGAACACACACCTAATGGCTTTGTACAGAACAAAGACACGCGAGCAGGCCAGGTATGTGGATAAATATATTAGTAAATAAATATATTTCTGAGCACATCAGCATATTCACACATCTTTGTTTTTATCAGACATAAATACACAGTTTTGAATATATATAAAACCTATTCTTCCATTTTGGTTGATAATTTATTCCCAAGCCCAGGACAGACTTAGCAAAACAAAACAAAAAAACAAACTTGTATTCACATTTAGAAGGATCTGAACTTTAAAAAAGGGGGGAGCAGAGGCTCTGTGCAGAATGGGATGAGCTCCAGCTGCCCCAGGTGCTCTGCCCACAGCAACCCATTCCCGTGGGGTTGAAGGTCCTGGGAAGGAAGTGGTCCCTGGGGAGGGACTGATGGTTTGGTTGTGGATAGAGAGGTTGAGATGCTTCGGCTTCCGTCAGTTTTCAGCTGGGTCTTTGGATTCAATAAAAGAAAACAATTGCTATTTCATTGCAGTGATGCTGAGGACATGCAGTGACTGAGCCTAAGGGTACTGACCACTCAGAAGTATCACTCTGAAGTGAGAGGCGCAGGAACCAAGAGGAACCATTTCCCAGGTTCTCAGACGTCACTTCTCTTCTAGGTGGCTGAGGATTATAGTCCATCTACAGAAAGGATTTCAAAAACCATCTTCCTACAGAGTTCCTCTCATCCCACCTGAGAACCCACCTACACAGACCTGTATACTGTCAGCTCAGCAAGCCCCACTGAGAGGGTCCAGCATCAGAGACATCTGTTTTCTGAATGAAAAGTAGCAGCAGCATAAAAATCAGAAAATGAAAACACTTTAAGGTGATTGTTGCCCTGCACAGCCCAGTAATACTGCAGTAAGGGAGTGGAAAGGGTTTGTTAGTACTGACCACTTTCTCCATGAAGCTTGGGGCTTGCTGAGGTTCAGTCCTCCTGGTTTTTTTAGGATTAGGAGGGAAAGGAGTACTTTTGGACTGCAAACCAGACAGTTGTTCCTTTGAGGCAGTGAAATGCATCCCTGGAGGCTGACAGCCTTCTTAACTCCTAATAAACCGGGTGGGAGCACCCTGATTTCATCAGCTCCATCTGTGAAGTCATCTGAGCCCTCTGGGATAGCCAAAGATAGAGGGGGCTGGTTGAGGCAAGCCATGTGTCACATACACAAGAAGCTGAACAGGGGGAATCTAGACCTGTTCCTGGCTTTCTTTTTCTCTTCAAGACTGGCTTTCCTGCGAGGGAGAAAACTGGAAAAAAACTGGACTTGTGTCTTCTGCTTGCTTTGTAGGACAGACAAGAGGAACTGAAAAGGTTAGAATGTAATTCTGCTGGGTTCTTTGATGTGGAAAATTTAACTCTTCTCTAGTCTGAAAGGTCCTGCAGTGGCTAGATCACAGGAGACAAGAAAACGAACACTAGCAAGGGAATCGCGTTTTGTTTAAAGCAGTCTTACTGGTTGGCTTTCAATAACATTATGTTAGCGACTTGAAGCTGGGACAAAGGTGCTTTTTCCAAAGAGTAAGGGTAGCTAGCCCCATAAAAGTTTTCACCAGAAGAGAAGGAAGGCAAATGCTGGATTAATCTGAACTGGCATTAAGTAGCCTGTGTGCTCCTGAACTGAAGAAGAAGCTGCTGCTTCACAGGAAGATACAGACAGCTTATCACTGAGGAGATGGGGAATATCTGTCCCTATATCAGGTTTCTGTCAGAAGTTACCTTCAGATCTAATGGCCTAACCTTCCCAATATTTCATTAACTCTGAAATCCTGAGATAGTCTTGGTGCTCTATAAATGTGCGCTCCACATGGGATTCTGGCTCATTCTTTGTCCTGAATGGTCAGTTAAGAAAGTGAACTCCACAGTCCAAATCCTCGCTGTATGAAGACTTTGGGTTTTATGTTGTGAATCTGCCAGATTTTATTTTACTTGAATGTCACTGAATTAGGAGACATAGGAAACAAGAGCTGATGATGTTCCAAGTGTCTCCCAGAAGTACAAAGATAAGGCTGGGTGATAGATGGGGCTCTGTATTTATTACACATGCTTTCACTGGGATTTTTTTACTTGGAGCAACAAGGAAAGAAGGAGAGAAGCAGGAGCCACGTGAGCTCAAGGATTTGCCACGACTCCTGTGATGGGGCCATCTCAGCTTTGAAATATGCTAAAACATCAAAACATCTAAACAGGGCTGTCCATACCTGTTTTGAGAGTAGATGGAGGCGTTGCAGGGTAAAAGAGAGATGTACTGACATTAGGAGATGAGTGGGTAGACTCTTTGCAATGGAGAGAATCTGACCCAGCCTCTTCCCAGAATTTGTGTCATTGTCCCTTGGTCTTCATCTTCACTGCTGCTAGCAAAATGCAGCACATGGCTGAGCTGGATTCAGCTGAGGGACAACGAAGTGGTCAAAAGTGGTGAGAGATGCTGGTTTCCAATGAAGGTGGAAGAAGCATCTTTCAGGCTTTCAGGCCGGACCTGTGAGTGCTGGGACGGAGAATACCTTGTTCCTGTATCTGAAATAAGAGTGGAAAAGTTAAATGAAGAAGTCTGGCTTTTGACCTAAAAGGGGAAATGAAGTCAGAAGCTACCAGGCTACAGAAAGCAATTCCTGCAGCTTTTAGTCTTGAAGGCTTGTTTATTTCTGAAGTGTTTTTCAAAACCTTCTGTGGCACAAATATGCCAAAATAGCAGCTTGCACTCACTCCATGAGCTCTCCAGCTGGGAACTCCCAGGACTGGTCTCTGAGCGAGCTAGCCCACGCAAACAGAAGCCACTGGATGAAGGTGGGCTGCCTGTGCCTTCACAGGAGAAGAGGACCTGGAGAACACAGCTCTGTGTTTTTGTGACCAACACAGTGTGGAAACGCTGAGGAGACCACAAGCATCACATCACTTATTTGCGGTCTGCATCGTGTAGACACCAAGGTATGAGCTCCGCTCCGGGCTGGTTTGCTGAACATCTTTGCCCACTCCAGCTCTCCTGTAAGCAAATGAGTCAGTGTCCTGTTACACTGAGTGCTCACAGACATCCTGGATCTCCTCTTCAGATCCTGCAGTCAAAAAAAAGAATAAAGAAAGTATAAGCTGCAGCTGAATGCTCCAGGGCCTCATAGCGACAACAGACTCTGCAGTGGAAGCCACAATGTTTCTCCCTGTATTTTGGAGGGACTTTTTGGGCCACCCCCACAATCAGGTTATTCCTCTATGTTAAGACACCATGAAACAAAGATAAGGCATCAAACTCCTATTTGAATATTCAGAAAAAGCAGGCTAAGGATGTGGTGCACCCCAGGATTCATCTTGCTACAAGATGCTCACTTTTCATACTTTCTGATGTGTGCTCTTTGAGGAAAATCTGTACAGCCGTTTAAAACTGATCAGCACCAGAAAACATTGCTGGCTTATTCACCCATGCCATGGCACCACCATCCAGCCACAAGGAACAAAAACAGAAGAAAATTCAGACAACAAAAAGACTGCAAGAGAGGAGCAAGTGCAAGAAAGGCATAGCACAGATGTTTCAAGGCATTCACAAATCATTTCTGACTCCCAAAAACCACCGAATCCAATGAGTGGTGGTCTGCTGCTAACACCAGTGCCCTGCACCCAGCCGAAAGGACTGTGGTTCCTTCCTCCCCAGCCCCATCTGCCTGGTGAATTATTGACAGGCAAGTGCTGAGTGGGTCGCACTCAGCGTAAAGGCTGCCTAGAAACCGTGCACCCTTGGTTACTGCTTCACACAGTCCTTTTCTCCCTAACGTGGCTGAGCATTGCCATGTACACGATGTTCCCTTTTCCAGATGTCTCTCAAGCCTGCCCAGAGCTCTCACACAGGCTAAGCGTGGCCCAGTAAATGCATACATCCATTATTTTTCACATTTCCCTTTTCCTGAATGTTCTTGAGATCAAAAAGAAACAAATGCCCACACAGCTCTTCAGAGAAAGCAATTCAAAACAACTTTTCAAATCAGTCACAGAAAATTCTTGCTAATTACAAATTACCAGCTGTATGAACAGGACTTCTGCAAATTAAATATATGGGAAGAAAACAAGTAAAGGAGATTCTGCTTTGAAAATGTAGCTTGCAGATGTGGGAAAATTAATGGACAGACACAGCATTATACATATATATGTGTGCAGGTCATGACTGAAGTACCAGAAGAGTTTGTGAGATCTGGCATTAGTGATGTGTATAAGCAGCCCTCTGAATAAGCCTATGCCAGCTGCTCCTAGGGTGCGCTGGCTTACACAGTGCGTAGGAAGCCAGACAGCTCCAACAGCCTTGTCGTTGGTCAGAAGCCTTGAGTCTCAAAGAGGATTATCAAAATATTTTCTGAAAACTGCTTGTGTGAGCATCCCGTTACACAAACTGAAAGAAAAGTTTACAAAGGTCCCAAATCAGGAGGCAGACAGGAGACAGTGGGAGATCCAGAGGATGAACTGGATACCCACATAGGGTGAAGACCTGAAGGAGCACAGTTTGCAGACAGATCTTGTCCAGTGGGTGTTAACTTGTAATGGTGGTCTTTTTTCCCCTCTAATCCCTTTCTCCCTTTCTAGTAAAGATCAAAGACATGACATGAAAGGGAATGGCTACAAAAAGGAGCAGGAGATGGGGAAGCGAGGGAGGATGCTGATGGCATTTTGCGGGGGATGAGATTTTCCAGAGAGAAAGCTTGAGGTTCCACCACTTTGCACTGGGACTAATCCATCTGCTCAGGGATGAGATCCGAGAGTGCCAGGGTGGCTTAGGAGCCATCTAGCTGTAACTTGCTGCTAGCTGTCTGATCTCTCTTAACGGGATCCTCTCAGCATGGCTTGAGGATTGATTCTTCAGTGAAATGAGTCAGAGCATGTTCATCTCCCAGGCAGGGGAAGCAGGGATGTACCTTTATGCAAGCCACACCAAGAAAAGCAGTATGAAATTCAAGGTGCTGCAGGCATCTTTGGGATCATGGCTGGTGCCCTGATATCCCCCATGATGCCAGTGCATGGCACTGTGTGGGAAAGGAGAGTTTCTGCAGGGGCTGTGATTCAACCTCAGCAAAATCCAGCCTTACCTAGAGCGGAGTGAGGTATGTACACACCTGGAGGGCGCCATGTCCCACAGGAATACCATCAGCTTCTGGAAACCCTGGTTTAGGGACTTCCTGAGCCAGAGATGGTATCTGCATTCTCTCCATTTGATAGCTCTTGATCTTAGGCTCTCGAACCCATTTTACTTCTGGCACTTACATCCTCTGGGCACTGAGCACCATAGGTTCACTATGAACCATGTCTTACCTTACTGTGCGTTGGAAAGCTTTCATTTCCCATTTGATGCCACTATGTATTTTGTCATAAGATAATGTCTCTTAGCTATCGTCTGCTTTGCTCTCCCTGATTTTGTATCATATTCACTGCTAGTCATCATTTTGCCCTGTGGAAGTCTCTATATTCTGTTTCCTCAGAAAAACCTCAGCATTGTGATTGCACCCTTTTGCACTTCCCCGAGGTCTGTTCTGTCCTTTTATGAGGAATAGTGATGAGCTGCACTCTAGCTCTGAAAGCACCTCAGGTACACACAATTGCACAATGGCATCTTCTGCTGCTCCCCTACTTGTCCCCAGCCAGCTCTGAGTAATTCTTTGCCAGAAGTACTCACAATGAGCCCAGGATGTGTTTCCTGAGGTTGTGAGAAGGGCCCATTGCCATGCACGGGTACTTAGAAGCAGCTCTGCTCCTGTGTGGCATCTTGTGTTACTTACATGGAATTTCACCTGCCACTTTATTGCCCAATAACTCAGCAACAGGAGATCCTTCTGTAGCACTTTGTAACTAGTTTTAAAGCTGACAGTCAGAAGGATTTTGTCTTCTACAAACTTTATTATCTCCTCTCCTTGCCCAGGGTATTTATGAGCTTGATGAAAGGTGCTGACAGCTGGAGAACTCCACTTCTCTCCCTTTCTGTGTAACTTTCCTCCATTAAGACTGGTCTGCACTTTGTCTCCTGTTTTTCAGCCTGTTATTTACCTCTGAGAGCACCTTCTCTCTTATCCTTTGAGAGCTTCATTCCCCTATAAGATCTGGAAAGCGTTATCTTTCTCTACAAAAATGGTGCTGCCTCCTCCCCTGGATTTCACACTTAGCCATGCATCTGCAAGTCAGACCCTGGATTTGAATTTGTAACAATTTGCTTGGCAGGAAAGTCAGGCTCATCATTCTGTGGCTTCAGCTATCTGAAGCTGATGTTGCCCTTAGCTCTTCCTTCTGGCTCTAGGCATGGGTAGCAGATGACAGTCCATGTTTGTGGTTTAGCCCTTTTTTGGTAGAGCCCTTGCACGAAGCTCTGGTTTGTAATACATACCCCTGACAAATTTTACTGTGTGCTTTATTGATGAGTTTCAGAAACGCTCACATTGATGATGTGATCTGAGAAGGACCCTCTTAACCCATGAGCTGTGCTGGGGTGAGAACCTCCTCGAGCACTTCTCTGCTGATCACTGATTCAGGAAGTTCATTTTGCTTCTCTGCTATGCTCTGCCCTCGCTCTTAGACATGCCTTACTCCTGCAGAGCCTCCGGCACGCTTCTTCCTACTGATGGAGATGAACATCTTTGCATTAATAGTGCTTCTGCTTTGCACAAGCTGCTCACAGAAGTCTGCCCTTCATGCCTCATGTGGCTCTGCTCTTAGCTTTACATTCAACCCTTCTGATTTCTTGTCTGGCCACACCTTCACTTTTGAAGAATGGCTTATTGTTTGTAATTGCCCTCTGCTGTGCTGCCCTGACAGCCCTTTCTGGGGCCTTTTTGGGGCTGGTGAGATATGTGACTCTGGGCTTCTGCTCCTGTGTCTTTAAGCGATGCCTGTGCCCAAAAGCATCTTGTTCTTTCCACTGCTTCTTTCACTATTAGTTCAAGAGCCTCATGTTTATATGGGTGCTTCTTTTGCAGCCCATGCTAAAGCAGTGTACTATAACCCTAACGCCACCTAATTTCTACTTAGGCACAACTGGGGATTTTGTATTTCTTGTCATTGGACTGTATATCCTCCTTAACACGGAGTGCCCCTTTCATGCCATCAGAAAAGACACACTCCTCTCAATAATGCCATAAGGAAATTGCACATTCCCATCATGCTGTTTTTGTTTTTGTGTTTACTGGCTTTCTGAAAATTTAATGGCAAAAATGTCACATAAAGCCAGGTTTCCTAATTTATCCACTTACATTTTCAGCTTGCAATCTTCATTGAGATGTGTATTTGCATTTCTCCTTGGTCTCTTGTTTTACCATGTGTCCCACTTAAACGGGACTGTCAATTGTTTTTTGCTGCATTTACCAGTCCTCCACTGATTTATGCCCAGTCCCTTTCTAAGATAAAACACTGATGTGTTTGTAACTCCAGAGGTTGTGCTGTGACAAGAAATGTTTTCAACCTGATGGCTTTTCTGTACAAACCCTGCAGGAATTCCTCCTCACTACAACTTTCCCTAGTTCCTAATAACATTAAATCTTTCCTTTCTAAGTATTTTCTCACTCTTACAAAGAAATTTCATCTCTCTGGAAAGTATCTACTGAAGCTACAGCAGTCAGACTGTCACAGAGTCCCACTGCCTTCAGACACATCGGTTCTTCGTGCTTCCGGTGGAGGGAGGTAAGAGGGACAGGTGGTTTGCAAAGTCACCCTGGCAGTGGCTCTGGGCAGGTGTCAGAGTGCCTTCCCATCACACCTTCAGGATGGGCAAACTCTGGGCTTCTGGGACAATCCTACAGAGCAGCAGCAGCGTCACAGCACAACAATGCCCTGGAGCTCCACGTTGGGCACGCAGAGCCCAAGCAGGGACAGCAAGCGTCCTGGGGGACCCTGGTGACCCCCTCCCTCTGGGAGGGAGGCATGTGCTTTTCTTCATCTCCTTGTGTCCTCCTGGTGGGGATCACAGAAAGGGAGGAGACACAGACAGGAGAAGAAGAAAACAATCGGAAAAACATCAGCAAATTCAGACAGCTAGAGAGAAGGAAATGGCACTGTTTGAAATGAATGTTTTATCAGTGAGGACTGAGACTTGGCAGAACATCACACATTTCCTAGAGGGGGAGCAAGGCAGTGGCCTTCAAAGCAAGTGCATGGTGTTGCACACACTAGGCATCTCCTTTCCTAAAGCAGTCTGCTCTTTTGTCTGCTCTTTTCCCATATCCTTTTCCTTTAGGGAGAAGCTAAGGACAGGCAGTCCTACCCAGAGCCTCTGTGACCAGGTGCTTCCCCACACCACTTTCATGACCACATCTAGAACAAGTGCTGACTGCCCCGAGACCAGGAGCAGAGAACAGTGGCATTGGTGTGTCATAGCAGTAGCCAGCAAGTGTCCAGGTGATAAGAGCTGGTGGATGAAGCTGTTCATGCTGCAGCAAGTGCTGCCCATGAGAGGGACCTGGAGCTCCTCTGGGAGTTGCTTTGCTCTCCCCTTGCTCATGGCTTATTTGCCCCCAGGGAAGGTAGTGCCTCTCCTGGGCAACACCCAGGTTGGGGACAGCGGGGTTGAGCCACACCAGTGCATGGGCTTTGTTTGGATAAGGGAACTCACTGAGCAATGCACCATACCACGGTGCTTTGAGACCGTGTCCTGACAACATCACTGTGCACTGTTCCAGCTCTGGGCATATAATCAGCCCTGGAGCTGCTGCAAACTGCAGAGAGATCCCTGCACTGCTGTACCTCCCGAAGGAGCAGCATCCCTCTGGTCCCTTCAAAGAAACCCCCACCTATCTGCAGTGCCACGCACTTCTGTGCTGGTAAAAAGACCCTTCAGGGACCGTACCTAACCCCGTGCCCAGCCAGCCCCTCCTCTTCCCCACTGCTTCCTCGCAGGCACGGTGTGGCCAGGAGCCTGGATGGGGTGTGGGGCTGGATAGACAGCGTGGGGAGGAAGTTATTATCTGCGTGGTAAATGGGAACGGTGAGTCACAAGTTTCAGGCCAGAAATTAGGCTGTTAGTTCTGTATAGGGTACCTAAATCAAAATGATTTGCACATGGACCGGTAGTGAGTCAGCAGCAGGGTGAGGAGAGGAGCCCGGCACCTGCCCCTGCTGCCTGCAGGTCCCAGTTTGCAGAGGAACCAGGGAGCTGAGCCTCCAAACATCCTGCTTTCAAATGTATTTTACCTCTCACTCAGGGAGGCAGAACTGGTGTATGGCAGTTAGGCAAAGGGCCAGATCTTAATTGCTTCTAATTTCCAGAAGACACTAAGAAACAACTCCCATTTAGCAGAGGCAGGTGAGACAGGAGGGATGCGCAAATCCATAAACTCATTCAGTCTGTTCCTGTGCCACCTGCAGCCACGCACACACACTTCCTTATTGAGGCTGGCAAGCTGGGGCTGACTGCAACAGCAAAGCCCAATGAGCCTTAACGACAAGGGCTCTGCCACCAGGACATCCAGACCAAGGTGAGGATACCCAGAAATGCAGATCCACCCCTTCCTTTGGGAGATACTCTGTCTGCTAGAGACTCCTACAGAGCTGCCTTATTTCCCATTGGAGTTATTTCAGGATGAGACTGCAGGGCTTGGTGCGTTCAGACCATCCATTAGCAGGTGCCAATTGTTCCGGCCATCACCTGAGGATGGGTGAGCTCTGGCACACCTCTGTCACCAGTGACCCTGTAAGAAAGTTCACCATGAGGGCACCCAGAGCACCTTCCCACCTTGCCTGCAGCAAGCCACCCTCACCCCCTGCTTGCCAGGAGACCCAGACCAGACTCACCCTGCCTACACTGCTGAGCTGGGCAGTGCAAGTGGAGACTGTGCCTTGGGATGCCTGTTCCTGAGAAACCAGCAGGAACTGTGCGGTTTCCCTCCCGTCCTGATATCCCCTCCTCCTGCTTTTTCAGCTCTGAGCTGGTTTGTGGCACCAAACACTTCCACAGTGGCTGGGAGCCTGTGCTGCAGGGCATGGGAGAGCTCGGGATCAGGGGCTGGACCTCGGGTGAGCAGCGGTGGCCAGCAGGGTGGCCATGAGGAACATGAGCATCACAGACTTTGGGAAAAGCTGAATCCTCGGGCAGGAGAGCGGGGTCGAGATCTAGGGAACACTTTCTTTTCCTACGGTGATGCTGGCTCTGTAAGCTGTGTCTCTGGGGCAGCAGCACAGGGGATGTGCCTGCTGCTCCCAACTGTCTGTTGGCATCTACACCGAAGTCCAACCTGTTTGGAGAAGCGGAGGGGGCATGCAGGGGCTCCCGGCCCTGCTGGGGACAGGCTGGCTGTCCTCCTGGAGGAGCCTCCTGCAACTGTGTCCTGCTTTCCACAGGATGCTGACAGTGATGGCTCCTCTCAGCCCTCTTTTGCGTCCGAGCACCATGAAAGCCAACCTTAGCCCCAGAGTATCGGGACTTGCGATGCCCAGGGCCCGTGCCTGCCCGGCCAGGTGGGCACTCCACATCCCTCCTGTAGTGGTGGTGCTGGTGGTGGTGGTAGTGGATGTGGCTGAGCACCTGGGCCTTGGCTGGAGTGGCACTGCCAGGCACCATCAGGTCCAAGGATCTGGGTCGCATCTCCCTCGGTGGCCGCTGCCGCTCCGGCCCATTGTCTGTGGTGGGCCCGTCTGAGCTGCAGTACACAAAGGGGTCGTAGTCGCTGCTGAGGGAGCTGCGGAATGTGGAGCAGCTGCCGTGGATGCCCTGTAGGCTGATGTCTGTGCAGTTCAGCATGGAGTCGCTGGAGGAACCGTGGCAGGGCCCTGAGCTGGAGTCGCTACCTGGTCCGTCCGCCAGGTACCCGCTGTGCTCTGTGAGATAGCTCTCCCCAGAGCCACTGCTGTTGTGCTGGTGCCCGTGGCTGACCCCCCGGCGCAGGATGGGCACCCGGTGTTGCCGCTGTGCCAAGGATGCCTTCAACCCCAGGCAGGGCGGTGTGGGCTGCAGAGGACACGTCCTGTGGGGTGGCTGCACACATGCTGAGGGGCTGGGGTGCTGCTGACCCCGCAAACCGGAGGCCAGGGGGGATACGTGTCCGCAGGCGGGCAGGGAGCTGGCTGGCCTGTATGGCATGTAGTGGATGGTGCCAAAATCCAGCTGGGAAAGCTCTGGAGAGTGGAAGAAGGGGTTGACATGAGCGGGCTCTGGGGGGAAGCTCCTGCGACTCATTTGAGGGTAGGGATGTGGAAGGTGGTAGAGGGAATGTCCTGGGTGCTGGCGGAAAAGGTGCAGTCGCCGTCCAGGCTCCATGTCCCGAGGAGCCAGCCTGGAGCCTGTCACTGCGGCCTGGTCCACTGAGTCTCGGGCTGTGAAGAGAGAAGGCAGCATTCAGTGTACACCCCATGGGCTGGTGTGGTGGCCCCAGCACCATCAAGCCTCCACTACGCACCCATACCCACATCCCACCTGCGCCCTGTGGCAACTCACAGCTGCCACCAAATCCTCTCTATGGTTTGCACACCTTTCTTGTGCCCTGACCCCAGACCCCAGCTACTATTCCCACAGGCCCTGGGAATGGCACAGATCCTACCCCAGCCCAGAACTTGACTGTATGCATGCACAGGCATCTCCCCACCATGCACACACTGCCCGGTACTCCCCCCCCTCCCCAGACACATGTTCCTGTGCTGCACTGACTGCGTGCATTGCCCAGGGGTATGTGGTCCTCCTGGGCACGCTCCCTGCACCCACCCCTGTCCCTAGCTGGGAAATGCCTACCAAGAATATCGAACATGCAAAGTGGACATGTGTGGTGCTGTTGCAGCCAGGGGTCAACACAGTCCCGGTGAAACTCATGGGAGCATGAGATGATCCGCAGTTCCTAGAAAGAAGCAGGGAGAGGAGGAGGAGGGTGAGTGAAGAGAGCCTTGTCCTAAGAGGTGGGTACAGGCAACATTTAAAAGACTGAGACATGCAGCAAGCCATTACAGCCCAGCTTTGTATGGCAGAGGCTGTGCAGCTGCCTGGCATATTTGGTTCTGCTCTCTGCATGTAGCCCTAGGGAGTGATGTCCAGAGAGCTGCTAGCCCTTCGGAATAGGAAGACTGTGGGCTTACTGGTTAGAAGCAAACCCCACTTTTGCCTCACTGTTTCAACAAAGACACGTGATGGACATTATACCCTTCAGTAACAATTGGAGACTCATCTTCAGGGAACTGGAATCTGCAGGCAGGACCAGTGCCTTCTGGTCAAGAGGCCATCAGACTTCCATCACCGCCGAGCCTCTCCCAGCCTCCAGGAGCTGCTGAAGGAGCCATCCCTGAGGCCTCCCAGCCCTGCCAAGCTCCCTTCTGACCACAACTCAGAGCTGAGGCTCACCCATGGCTGTGCCTACAGCCTACCTGGCCCTCGGTGAACTCCTCCAGGCAAATAGCACAGACCGGGGCTGAGCTGCAGCTGCTGGCTGAGTCCCACCGCGATGCCTGCTGGCACCTGGCCTGGTACTTGCGTGTGGCCAGCTGCCTGATGGCCTGCATGGTCTGCTGCTGTACTGAGTCCTGCCAGGAGGAAAAGAGGCTTTCAGGAGATGTTCAGCCACGCGTTCTCATGTTCTATGAGGTTCTTCCACTTTTGAAAATGCGATTACTGCAGATGTGGGAGCGATTTCCAGGGGTGATTGTTTGCCTCTCCAGAGGGGACTTGGTCACCATGAGGAGACAACTGACAATGGACATTCAAAACCACTCAGCAGTGCTGAACTTTTGATCCCCAGAGGCTTGTCCTTCTACTGGAAAAGCAGGACATTTTCAAATCCAGAGATACATCTGAATGGGTGGTGTGGCAGGAGGAGAGCAAGATCACTGCACAAGGGATACTGCCTGCCCACCTTGGGACCGTTCCACACACCCCAGGCACACACCTGCTTTGTCTCCACGGCACAGATTTCCTCCCCCAGACTGAGTCCTGGGCTGCCCTCAGTGCATTTCTGTTTGTTCAGACACGTCTGCTCTGTGAAATTCTCACCTGTGTCCGGTTCAGCTGGCACTTCGTGCGGACGACAAAAATCAAAATGATGACAACAACAGTGCTGACCACAGTGAGAAGGATCCACACATCGTAGTCAGGCTGTTGAATACAACAGGAAAGAAATTACCCTTGCAGATAGGACTTAGAGGCTAAGCAGGGGAATTCTGATCTCTTCCTGACCATCAGCATTTGGATACATCATCTTTGGCCAAACTCTGCTTCCTTGGTTTTTAGAGATGAAAGAAAAGGAAAAGGGTTCAGTCTTTTTTGCACACTCCAGCAGGAATGGACTTTTGGTTTTGCAGCACCTCAGCACACTACAGGCCATGATCCAAGGTAGCACAAGATAAGAAAATCAAGGCTTAGTCTCATATGGAGAGACAGGAAATCCCCTCAGCTCACTTATGATGTTTAACCAAAAGCTGTAAGTAAGCTGAAAGAGCTTTTAAGTGTTTCTTTGCAGCACATCATCTGAATGGTGCAGTCAGGGAGAATGGCTCTGCAGAGCTCCTGCAAAGTAATGTCACCTCCAACCCTGGGGAAGGAAGCTCAGCAGCTTTGGGAAAGTCCTGGGGAGAAAGGATACAGAAGCAGTGGGAACAGTGTGTCTCACCCAAGCTGGTGGCTCCTTGACCTCTATCTTTACATGAGCCTCTCTGTTCTTGTTCACGACGCCCATGAGCAACTCAGCATCATGGCCCCTGATCAGCACCACAGGTTGACTCAGGCCTCTGGGTTTTCTCAGCTGTAATGAAACAAACATGGTGAGAGACGTTCCAGAACAGCCTGAAAGAAGGACTACCCCTTCCAAGTCTGAACTCTCCTCCAGATTTTGCTAATCTTAGGCACAGTTTCCCTATATGCATTCTTATCTAGTGTTGGATGTTTTTCATTATTGCCTGATTATTTCAGTGAGAAATCTATTCCACTGCAAAAACATGAGTAGTGCTGGTGGAAGTACCGATGTTCAACCTGCAGCCAGAGTATCACCAACAGCACACCAGGGTGGCCATGACTTCTGCTTGAAAACTTGAGAAATCCCCTTTCCTTTGAGTTACTGACTTTGAGTCCGCCTTAATGGATGGGCTCTGGTAATCTGTGATTTCCCACAAGAAAGCACTCAGCTTCTGGAAGGCACCTTTAATGGACAAGGAAACATCCTTTGACCAGCAAGGTGCTGTTCACAAGCTGCTTGTGCTTCCTGCAGATCTGAATGTGCCACGGTGTGAGCAAAAGTGACAAGTGCTATGTGCATGGGTGAGCTGGGTAAGTGCTAACACTCCAAGCCAGGCCGCATTGACCTCCTAGGACCTCCCACTGTGTGTGGGTGGTGGGGGTCCTGACCTATGCACATTTAGGGATGGAGGAAGGGCACTGCGATTTAGTTGGTGACATCTGTGGGCTCTGTACCTGATCGGCAGCACTTTCATCATCAGTAATGTCAAAAAGGATTGCACGAGCTCCACGCTCCCCAGCCAGCTTTGCCTGTCCAAAAGAACAGAAACTTCAGTAAACATTTTATATTGTACATCTGCATTAATATCTACCGTTTGGGTAAGTATTTGCCTCCCCAGTTCTTCACAGGAGAAAGAAATACCCACTGCTCAGACTGAGGAAATAGCTTACATCCCAGCTCCTGTGCGACACAGTGAAACCAGCACCTGCTCTTGCTTTCTCTGCTCCCTGTCCTCTGCACTGACCTGGGAGCGGCCGAGGTGATCCCTGGTCTGCAGGCCCAGGATGAGGAGCAGGATCAGCCCTGCCGTGCTCCTCACAGCCCCACGTTTGCTGCAGTCTGGCCAGCACAGCTCTGGGACCCACGCAAAGTGAGTGTGCATACCGTGCCGGTGAGGTCAGTGCATGCTGAAGGACCTCACGGGGTCACCCACGTTCTCCCACCGAGCCCTCCGAGCCCTCGAGGCAGGCAGAGGCAGCTCTTGTGAAAGGAGCCAGGAACATGAACAAAGTGCAGGGCTGGGCCGCTATTACTCATGCGGAGCGCTTTGATCTGGGCGTCCCGAGCGCCTGTGCAAACAGGGATCTGCCGGAGCTGCTGCAGCAGTTTACCCACTGCACTGCCAAACTTCAGTTCAGGGGCCAGAGGTCAGTGCTGCAGCTTCCCAGCTGCAATATCAAACACAGCTCCGGGGAAGCAGCTCCCAAGCTCACCTCATCGGCGGGGAGGAGCTGGGGGCTGGGGCTGGCTGCGGGGTCTGGGGATAGGATGCGGATGGAGAATGTGGGGAAGACCACAGAGCTCCAGGAGGTTGAGCTGAAGGCTCCAAGTCACTGGACTAGGCACTCTTGGGTTTGGTAGAACAAATGGGGAAGCTGGAAAGTGGGATTAGGGGCTCAGGACAGGGATCAGAGCCTGGGGTCCTGCCTGGGATCAGAGGAGCCTCAGTGTTTGCCAGCACCAAAGAGCAAACAGGACTTTCAAGTAGCAACTTCCACCCATGGGAGCCAGTCAAGCTTTGATGAACAGTGAAGAGCTCTACAAAGATTTTATCCTGCTAAAGACACCAATGATGGGGAAACAAACAACTGAGACTAGGCAAATGATCTTTCACACCATCTTTCAGACTCCTGTTGCAGAGAAGCAACTTGTGTCCAGGCCATCCACAGCCCTCTTGCTGAGTGCTCACTGTCTTTGTGTCAGGTCTCTTCAGCTCATCTCACTCTTTAAGGACCGGAAACAATCTCAGTACAAATATGCATTTACAGGTTGATTGAGGAGATTTCAGCATTCTGATAACCAGACTTGGAATCAGTGTTTCACATGGGGAAAGACTACAGCGCAGAATTGCAAATGATGCAGCAGAAATAGAAATAAATCAATCTGAATTGACTCCATGTGTCCTCTATGGCTGTTTCTCCCCAGGCAGATCAGACACCTTCCTACCAAAGTCAGGTCTGATGTTGAAGCAGGGCTAGCATCTAAGAGAACAGAAGCAGAAAAGTGCATCAGGTGGCTGATGGAGTCATTCTCATGCTGGGCTTGAAAGTGCTGTCTGTGTGCACTGCTTGGCTGGGTGACAGCTGCAGGAGAGGTTATCATAACACTTTGCACATGACTATTTTTATCAGCATTGATATAGCGCTGCAATTCAACATGCAGAGCTCTGCCGCAGGCAACGCATGCCAAGGGAACAAGGCTTCTGCCCCAGCACCAGCCACAGCCCGCAGCTGCCCTTGCGCTCCCAAAGAGAAGTGCCATCCAAAGCTTTGGGGATAGATTTGTGTAACGCTGGAGGGAAGGAGCTGGGCAGAGGCTTCAGGAGGATGGAGAAGTAGATAGACCCCAGTGCAGAAGGACAGCAGTTACAGGGGGTGAAGGAGTCAGGGAACACGTCCAAAGGAGGGCCCAGGGACATGGCCAGCTGAAGAACATCTGCCTGTATTTCATGGTTAAAACAGTCCTGAGTGAGGGAGAGAGCTGTGAGCATTTCCAGGAGAGGTCCTGCAGCAGGAGTGCCCGCTGGCAGGCTGGCAGCCAGCACCCCAGGCATTGCCACCTGGGTGCCTGTATGGCTGTGAGAAAGCAGCCTCGAGCTGTAAAATCCCATTACAGTGGTAGTCTCAGCATCACTCCCCTTTCCTTGCTTTTGTCACCACAGCCTCTGTGAAACAAACACTGTGCAGGAAGGGCTGCTTGGTACAAATTGTGCCTGACCCCTGCAGCCAAGGACAGGAAAGGAGTCTGTCCCCAGCAGAACATCACCATCCACAGAAATCAGACAGTGAGGCTGCATCATCCAAATGCAATCCAGACAAGGCTAAACAAGGCTCTTCATGTTCGTGCAGTGCTTACAGAAAATAACACTTTATACAGAGACAATGAAAGGGCACAGATTCAGCCCCTGAAGAGAAAGCTAATGCTAGCCTCTATCCGCTCAGCTTTATCAGAGATGCAAAGATTTTAAGGCTTAAAATGACCCTCATTCCCACCTGGCTTCCTTATTACCAGAGAATTGTACCAGTGACCTCAACTTTTGACACAGTAACTGCCATTCACTGAGGCACAGAGACCTGACCCAAAGACCTCTGAGATGTCCCATTCCTTGGATGGATGGCACTGCTCAGGAGTCACCTCCCATTTCTAGACTGTCTGATTTGCTTTTGTCTGAACTGCTCAGTGCTGATCCTTCGTGTGCCTCAGCAGGTCAAGTATTACAATTTTACTCTTTCCTGCATCACATCATTTCCCACATTGGTGCCATATGGGGCATTTTTGCACATACCTTGTTAGCCAGTGACAGGCACGGGTTGGGATCCCGGTCTGGCTGCTCAAGCTTGACAATGGTGATGAATCCTGACTCTGTGTGTTCATCCTCACTGGTGTTGCACAGGGACAACGGGTGGGACTGTGGGACAGAAAGAAGCAAAGGAAGCTCAGATTTTGAGGCTCAGTATTGTGATGGATGGCTGTAGTCCACTACAAACTTCGTGCCTCAAGGACCTGCGCAGAGTGAGCAGGACACCCAGTGGGCATCACTCACTGCTCCATCCCATGGTGGTGACCGAGTGTCAGCGGGGCTCTGAATGCCACAAAGATCAAATCAAAGTCTTGATTCATCAGAAAGATATCTCAGGGAAAGGTAGCATCTGCTATCAGCATCACACAGGTCTGGCTTTGTCCCAGTCGTGGATACTCAAAGCCTGATGAGACCACAGCCCTTGACTTCTGGGATGCAGCATCCTAGCAGTGCTGGGCTGGGTGCTGCTGTGCCTCAGGGAGCAGGACCTGCTGCCCAAAGCCAGCTTCTCGTCATAGCAAAGCACTTCTGCACCAAGCTCATCAACACTATGGTGAATTTGTAAAGGAGATGTCAAAGAAGTCCAAGGAAGAATGGTAAAACTGAAAGAACTTTGCAGAAAACACCAGGAATGAGAGGGGAGAAGGAAAGATCTCAGGGACCACAATCTGTGGAAAAATGTTCACCCCTTCGAGTCAAGCTGCTGGCACCATCACATCCCTGCCTCAGCACTCTGCAACTGCCCCTGGATTTTCAGCCTGGCAGTGGGGGAAAGGATGAAGGACGAGAGGGCAATGGAAGCTGCAATTCTTGGCTCCCTTTGGGGAATTCTGTCATCTTGCATGAATCTTCCCAGCTTTTTTCCTAGAAAAGCTGTCAGGCGTCCTTCTCTGTGACTATACTGCAGTGCATTAAGAGGTTCTGGTACAGAAAAGCCTATAAATTTTAAGGGTATTGGGCAGCTTTTATTAATGCATCAGTTTGTGGAAGTGTGGGAAGCAAGCAAGAAAACTCAGCATCGCAAAGCAGCAGGATCAGGGGTGGGCTTTGTGCCTGTGCCCACCCAGCAGCACGCCCTGCTCTGCACACAGCCAGCAGAGCCCCAGGCATGCAACGTCCCTGCCTGCTGCAGCACACGGGGATGGGGCACACTGGTGGCTGCCTTTACTCTGCAATGAGTCCCTCACTGGGCATGAATCACCTCTTGGAGCTGAATGCAGGTGCCTTCCTCGGCACTCTACAAAGAGGCAGAGAGCAGGAGGCAGCCAGGAGGAGTTCCCAACTGCCTCTACTCTCTCTTCCCACCACTTCTCCTTCTGTTTGGTGACAAGCAGGCAACTTGTCAAGCAGCAGCAAAGCAGCAGGACCTGGCCCTTACTTTTCACATCCTACATTGGCATTTTTGGGCACTTCCACTGCATCAGTTGGTGCATTTTGAGTGAGTGAGCAATCACAGCTGCACCTTGTGCTCACGAGACAAGAGCAGACCTAAAAAGTAAGCCAAGGATCATGTGGAAAAACAAATATTATGAGATTCCACAGCGAAGACAGAGATTGTGCTCCAACTGCTGCATCAGCATCCCTCACTGCCCCCAAAACCAGACCATGTGTGGACACAGACGGGCACACTGCCTGCAGGACTGAACCGCTTCTGTGGGCTGGGGATCTCTGCAGCACTCGCTGCCAAACCAAGAAGCCGTTTCTCCTCCTAGGAAGCCTCTCATATCTAGCAGAGAAAGGGCAAAATCCAGTCAGTCAGGCTTGTGAACCGCCTGGTTTTGTCACTTCATTTCTCCCTGCCACCTGCTCAGCAGGATGCAGAGCTTCCCCCACATCCCTTGCTGCCCCTTTTTTCTCTCGTTTCCTTACCCTATGGCAGCTCCTTCTTCTCTATCACTTCCACCCACACCATCCCTCCTAAAATACCAAACTTGTCTTGCTAACCTCTTGCAGCCTTTCCCAGCAGCACTGTGCACCAAGCCGTCCCATACTGTGCAGCACTGGGAGCAGCAGGAGCCCACCTGCACAGCTGCCCATGGAGATGCCCCGGGGAACGGCAGCTGCAGGGGAAGTGCCAACCACCCACCTGGGGGCTTCCCTTCTAAAACAGCAGAAAAAAAAGATGACCCTGAGAGGTCACCGAGCCCACTTTGCTGCCCAAAGGCAGGATCAGCCAGACCTAAAACATTCCTCTGAGACACTTGCTTAACCTGTTTTCAAGACCTCCAAAAATGGAGATTCCTCACCCACCCCAGGCAATCCAGTCCAGGGCTGCGCTCTCCCCCGCACGGTAGAATACTTTCTAATGACTTATCTGAATCAGTCCTGCAGCAGTTCAGGCTTATTTAATTCTCACTGAATCAGCTATGACAAAAAAAAATTAAAAAAAGAGATTATTCGTTTTCTTTTTCTGAGAACCACTTAAAGACGTCTGCTCTTTGGGGACAAGGCTGGTGAAGCAAGGTCTCCAGTACCAAAGCTAAGTGTGTGACTTGCCCTGGTTTTCTCTGTATTCTTTGAACTCAAAGCTCTCCACACAGTTTCTTCATGAGTCAAAAGGACTGATTTGATTTGAAGCGTCATGAAAAATTCCCTAACCAATCAATAAAAGGGACTTGGAAAAGAGAGAACAGGACAAAATAGTGTCCATCAAAGGGCTCCAATGCAAATCACAGACTGACCTGGAGAACTCTTAGCAGCAGTGTATAACTCATCAATAAATCAATCCCAGCACCAGGAAAAAGGAATACAGCAAACACAAAACTGAACTTGAAGAACTTGAAGGCAATTAGGGGACAGCAGATTGATAACCCTGACATCCCCCAACCAAACAGCAGAGAAGGAAAGGGATGAGCCAACAGCGCTTTTGGGAAAGGAGTTATGCTTCACAAACCTACGGGGCTCCGTGAAGCAAGTGAAAGAATAAGGGAAGTCCAGTTTATTCTGTACACTGGGATCTCCACTTCTGTTCTTCTACGAGGTCAAAGCTCTGAAAGATGACAGAATTTATGCAGTAGTGCCCTGAACTAAGAACAGAAAAAGCAGGTCAGCCTTTACAATGGAGCACATTTACCAGTAAAGCCCCAGAAGTAAACTGTATTGTCTGAATGTATTCACAAAGGATTTGGAAAATGAGAGGAATAATTAAGCAGCTGAGTTTCTCAATAACACATAAATATTCAAGCTGGTAAACATGACACTGGCTATAAAGGGATCTCCTGACATCAAGTGACAGAATGACAGAAAATGTTTAAAAACAAAACAACAAACATGAAGCACACAGCCACTGGATGCAGCGATCAGCCCTGGGTTAGCTGTCACACTCAAGAGAAAACCTGGAGTCACTGTGGGGAGTTCTATGGAAGCAGTTACTGAATCACCCGAAGCAGTCAGAAGGCAAACAGACTAATAGGCATTACTGCAGGAGAATTCAAAAAACCAAACCAGCAAATCTATTAGATAAAGCTGCAGTGTGTCAACACCTCAAAATCACAAGTTCTGCTCACTCCACATTAAAGAGAAGGAAGTGTTTCTGTGTGAGAAGAGATTAAACAAACACAAATTCTTTAGGTTTGTAGAGATGAGGAATTTTAGAGCTAGGCACAATCATGAAAAATACGGAGAAAGCAAATGGAGCGTGATTATTTACTATTTCTCAAACAAAAGCACCAGGGCACCAAGTGAAATTATCAAGCAGGAATTTTCAAACAAACAGAAGTGGAGCCGACTCGCGGTCTGGTCAAATGGCAAGGCTCATTCCCACAGGATGCTGGGAATGCCAAAGCTATGGGTTAAAAAGCAATTAGACAAATCGGTGGAACAGGGAACCATGAAAGGGCTGCCTTGCACCAGCAGGCAGCTGCCAGCCCTGGTTCTGAGAACTGCATGCCCGGCACAGGGGGATGTGTGAGCATCACTGGGCACCATGTTTTCCCCTCACATCTGACATTGAGCACTGTCAGAAGCAGACGTCGGGCGTGCTGGAGCTTCAGTGGGACTCAGGTAGGGGGCATTTACACGCCGTGTTCTCAGAGAGGGTCGTTTATATACCTTGTTCTCTCATTTTAGGCCCCTCTCCCCATCCCAGTGGTGTTAAGTGTCGATAAGTGGAGCCTTTGCCCTCCAACCTCCCTTTGCAGGTGGGGGCTGCGCGTTTCCCCCACCTGCAAATTGCCTCAAGTCAGCCCCCTGCACCTGCATCCTCCCACCCCAGTGCTGCCCACCTTCTACTTGCAACCACAGGCACTGCATGCATGGTGCAGCACCACGGGCTGCACACGTACCTTTACCACAGATATTTGGGCTAGAAATCAAATAATGTATTAAAGCTGAAGGCCGTGGTCAGTGCCAGAGAGCTGGGAGAGCTTCTTCCACCCTGCAGGCTCCTGCTGCCCATGGGAAGCAGCTCTGTGACTCAGGGCTTTGACCCAGCACGCATGCCAGCAGCCTCATCCCTTTCACTCCCGCACATGACTTTAGGGAACATTCAAGCGTGAGAAGTGTGCACTGATTTTTCCAGTTTGGTGTTTCCACTGCTGCAGCTGATGCTGGGAGTGTTTTGCATGAGCATCTGTTGCAGCAAGGCACATTGCATGGAAGTCCCCTGATGGAAAAGCTAAGGGAGCTGCACAACAAAACAAGGCAGCCTGGCAACGGCAAGGAGATAAGCAAGGAGCCTAGGGCACAGCAAGCAGCAGCCTTTGGAGGGCACACAGCATCTTAGGCACTGTTTGTTGTGCCACTGCTTATAATCCAGAGATACCTGCTCCCCAGTGACCTACTTGCTTCACCCGGTCCTGTGGGTGTCACAGTGCTTGAGCTCACGAGAGCAGAACACAGATGTTTCTGTACCTGTGGATATCGGGGTCTACACTGGTTAATCCTCATCTGTGCTGAGTATCTGTCAGTGAGGTTCTAAGCTAAATAAATGATGTTCCGTCAAAGGTTTTGAAAAAGCAAGTGGAACTGCTCTACTAGCATCCTCCCTATCTCTGCTGCTAAAAATGACCTTGTGGTGGGAGTTAGCCCAGACCCCTTGCTGAGGTCCATTGGGAGATGGAGAACTGGCACCTGCAATAGGATCACCACACGAAGGAGCAAGGGAGCCCCACCAGCTCTGAAAAGTGGCCCTGCAACTGTGTGGCACATCTCCAAGAATTGTCAGTGTACAAATATGGCTGCAAATGCTGACACCAGTGAAAACTCCTGCACCTCTGCATGGCAGGGGTGGAACAGGCCCAAGCCCAAGGAATGCTGCTGCCAACTGGGGACAGCCTCAGCCATCATATCCTCCTTCCTCACCTCCTCCAGTGCTTGCACTCCGTGAACGCCTGTTCCTGGGTGGGACTCCTCCCTGTCTATCTGAACCCTTCTGCTATACCAGCTCAGCAGAAGCCCCGCTTACATGAGCATCACTCCAGTTTTTAGCTGCCATTCCACCCACAGGTACAGCCATTGGAAAGGCTACAACAAGGCTGGTATCAGAGATGGAGCTGAAAAGCACTGTGGGATGCTGCTGGAAGCATGTAGGAGAACAAGAAAGGGTGAGGCTGGGAGGTGGAGTGAACCGAAGAAGATGGAAATGGCTGGTTTGGAAAGGAAGAGCACGGCAGAATGTTTCAAAGGGCCTGAGGAAAAACTGCAGCTTCCATGACTCCTGGGCATGAAGCCTAGCCATCAGGATATGGGGCTTTTTAATTTCCCTGCATAAAGTTTCAAGATCTGTTATAAAAACAAACACACCTTACCCACATATGAGTCACAGACAAACACGTACACTGATAACAAACACATTATTCTTAGAGAGACTCAGGTCCTACCTCAGCATGTGAGTAGCTCAGCCAAGCATCCTCGTCCCCTGTAGGATTGGTGGGAGGTGGGAGAGGAGACAAAGGACCTACATGCTGTCACTGCCATACTCCTGTGCCTGTTTCCCTACCTGTGCTCGTGAGCTCTGGCACATCTAAAGACTGTCTAAAGCAGTGTCTGAGAGTTTGACACAATCATTCAGCCCCTAATCAACACCCGCATCTCCTTCCCGTTTTCATGACAAAGCTGGTGAGCAACAAAGAGAAGTGCTGAACCACAACAGGGATGTTTATTTGATTACCCCATGTGCAGGATTAGATGTTGTAGGTGAGTCACTAAGTCTGGATCTTTTCTGTCTAGTTGCACAAGCATGGCCATGGTGTTGTTGAAAATTCTTTCCACTCACTTCACTGTCCTTTGGCAGCTCTGCTGAAGTTTGCTCTCCTGTAGACAGAGGTTTGATACAGGGAAAGCAAGTGTCACTTGTTCTTGCATGGTCTCCACAATGATAATACAGGTCAGCAAGGGAACATGGGGAACCGTTTCATCATGATGTCTGGTTGACTCTCTCTCTGGTCCACATATCCCTTTTGGAATATCAAAGGCAAAGGGAGGTTCTCTGGTCAGCCCTGACTCACACCGCTAAATGAAAGTAAAGGCAAGTTGGCCCAAGTCACGGGAGAACAGCTCATGCTCCTGCTGCCTCCGTGCACGCACAGGCAGTCTGAGAGTCAAGGCCAAGTGAAGTGCATCCAACCCATGTTTACTGCCTGTTCCATATACCCTAGAGGGGAAAATGCCACCACCAATCCCAATACCCCAATGCTCTCTTACACAACAGCCTCTTGCACCATGCTGGCCCCTTTTACAGCCTGCAGGTTAAAACCGTTCCACAAAAACTCATTCAAGTGTTGCCCCTGAGCCAGAAGTCTTGCCCCTCAACAAAAGACAAAACCCAAGCAGTTGTACAGGCATCCTTCCTGCCATGCAAAGCACAGAACTGTATCGTCATCACACAAAGCTGTCTGGTCACTTGGGGCCAGCTTAGGGGTGGCACAGATACATTGAGTCTGGATAGATCAAGCAGAAAGCTCTGATGCCAGAGGCAACTCTGCAGCAATGGGCCAGATGCAAACACTCACCCAAACCCAGGCCACTCTACTACACAGACAAGAATATTGCTTCCTCAACTAGCAAGTTCCTAAAGTGGAATTCAAAGTTAAAGTCTTGAAAGTGGATGCCAGAAAGCATTCTTGCTCTTCTAGATAGGAGATAACAGATCAAGAAGAGCAAAGACGGATAAGGAAATTCTCCTTGGGGCAGATGATGCCATTATTTCTACTGAAGCATCACACAACTCAAGGAGGGCTGAGCAGCTCTTGGAAGGAGCCCAGGGGCTCTCTCCAGGTTGACATGGACTGAGGAATCCTCCAATGCTCTTCTGAAGATGAAAGCTCAGCAGCAGTGCTGCCTTGACTGTTGCTTGAACACCTGACGTGTGAAACTATATGCCACGAACCTGTGCACACTGGCGACGAGCCGCAGGCACACGGTGGGCGTGGGGTCAGGAGACAGCCGTGCTGGGGTTCCTGCGCTGTGCACCAGAGTGAGAACGTCATCCAACTCCAGAATCCCATCCCCTCCTCCTTGAATATCCCTGGCCTCAGCCAGGTGCACAACAAAAGGAAACTAATGATTTAGTTATTGCTTCAGCACCAAAGGTTTGAAGGTCAGCCATTCAGCAAGGCACGCATTGTATGACCAAGCACTGCCTGCCCTGCCTACAGACCTGCATCTACAGTCAGCGCAGCAGGGGCCAGCACTGCATGGCCGGCTTCTGAGCGGGGAGATGAAAGGCTGCTTCTAATGTAATAACTGACGGCCTCTTCAGTGCCGTTTGAACTGTTTACAGACTGAGTTAACGATTACAGGCAATGTGTATCTTGGCCGCTGCCCAAAATTCTTACCCGCCCGTCAGATATTATCAAAGAGCCCTTCACTGCTTGCCTGGAGTCCTTCCAAAGCTCAGCGCTGAAATGCCGGCGTAGAGGAGGGGCCTTCGGCACTCACTCCTCAAGCTAGAAAGTCAAGGCTCTGCTCTCCAAGGTGTCCTGGGGACCGGCCACCGTGTCACACAGAGACATAGAAGCACCTGACAGCCCTGGGCACTGTTTGTTTGGGCAGGCTCTTCCCTGCGGGACATCTCTGAGGGCTTTTCCTGAATTGCTTTGCTCTCCACACAGTCAGTGTTGCTTTCCCTTGTGCCCTGCCTGCATGAGGCTGCTGCTGCTGCCCATACCTTGCTCCCCACACGCCATCTGCATAGCCTGGGTGGTTGCACTGATGCTGGTGGTTACACAGCTTAAAGCTGCTCCTGCCTGTTTTCAACACCCTCGTGCCTAAGAGTGTGGACAAGAACGAACCAGGTGATGGGAGATTAGATAAAATCACTTCCATTGTTATTTGTAGTTGGAAATATGCAGGTGTAGGTATAATGCCTGGCTAAATTTGGTTTAGAAAACAAGCCCCAGCTCTCCAGGGCAAACTGCACAGGGTCTGGAAACACTGTAGAAATGGAGGGATGAAATCAAGAACTGGCAAGCTGCTCTAATTACAGACAAATAACACAGAGCCACATTCAAGTAACACTGAGGCTACACAGTGAACTGCTTCGGAGGCAGGAAATGCCACAGCTCCAATGAGTGCTCCATCCCACTGCAATTTCTACATCTCTAAACCCAGAGAAGGTTCGGCGTTGCCTCCAGTGAAAACAGAAAGCTAATGTGGGTCATGTACATCTCCCAGAAGCTTCAGTCAAAGACAACTCCCTATAAACAACCAGGAAAAAAATAATCTCAGTTTAAGATAGAAACACCCTTCTGGACCACCAGTTCAGTTCCCCCAGTCACCAGAGTTTATGCTGAAAAATGTTATTGATGCATTTCAGTAGACCATCCGCAGACTGAGCTACCCTGGCTTCAAGGTATCCGTGGTCCACAGAGCATTGTTTAAAAGCTTCTGCTTCAGTGCAGCCTGGGGTTCAAATTGGTAAGCCACACCAGCAGCATCAATCAATGGACGGCATGCCTGCCAGGATGCTGCAGCAGCACTGGTATGCCATCAACTAAAGAAAAGGGAAAAATAAAAAAGGATGAAAATTTGCATTAAAAATTTGCTACTCTGTTCCCAAAACAAGGCATGTTTGTCCTGCCCAAAATAATGCAGAAGAGTTTTCTCAGCAGGCTGGCAAGGTCTCGTCCATGACACCAAGGCTGGAGTTTACAAGGGATGCCTTCGAGTGGTGCCAACCGGCTGCATGAAATACAGTGTGTCAGCAGGTTCTAGGAATAATGGTGAAGAATTCAGAACAGCTAAAGGAACACACACCTTGCTTTTTAATCATACATCATACTCGACTTCCTATTGTCTTGTTGCTCAGCTGCAGTTGTTTTCATTGGAATGAGAGAATGGCTGGTGATGGACAGAAGTACAACTCCTCTTGGATGCTGTAGTATTGCCAAGAGACAAAACGTAGATGCAAACACATTTGCTGTGATTTGATTCAATAAAGCTTGCTCGTACAGTACAGCACACTACAAAAATTGGTTCCTCCTACGCTTACTTGCTAAGACATGAGTTCGGGCCCTCTGGGATCTGCATTTCCTTGGCTGCTATCGATGACATCACTGACATCTAAGGAGCTACAGGAATGCAGAGAATGCAGCTTTGGGCTCTGGGGGATGCTGAGCTCATCTGCTGCTACAGGAGGCGAGAAAGATGGGCTGTCTGGGTCCCAGCCCTGGCACAGCTGCAGACTTTCACTTCCAACATACACACGTGTTCTTTTTAAGGCCACACAACATGTGGTTGCACAAGTTTGCACCAGTTTAAACAGAAAAGTTAGAAAGGTTTCAAAATTGATTCCACTTCAGATGCTGAGTGGAAATAAAAATGTCAGCACAGGCATACAGGGTCAAATCCCAAATGGATGTAACTCAACCACCTGTCTCTCACCAACTAACAGATATCAATCAGAAGGTGGTCTTCCACCTCATGTCTTCCCCGCACCCAGTCAGTGTAAACCTGGGGAGTTCCTGCTCTGGAGGATGTACGCAGAGCACAGTGATTAACAGCTTGATGATTTCACATAAATGTCTCCTTTCTTTTTTGCCCATTTGTATTTTCTTCCACAATATCCTCTTCAGATGAACTCCATGATGGATTTCAGCTCTGTCAATAGCTATTTTGACTGAGGATATTCTCACAGGAGACTCCTGAAGGCAATCTCTGTTAGCTCCAAGACACACCCTTGACTATCACCAGCCTTTCTGTGTGTAGCCAAGCTTTCATCCTGGGAATTCCAGCAACCAAAGATTTCACCAGCATTCAAAGAGCTTGGCTAGCTGCAAGGAGCTTGAAGTAGGTAAGCATAACTCTTCCTCTTAGTTTCAGCTTGCTGGGAGCCTCTGAAGAATCCAACATTCATCACCAAAGGGCATGTCTCCACACAGAGTTCTTAGGGATGAGGATGACACAGCTCTTGGCCCAGTACTCAAGAGACTGAGGCCAAAAAGGTGAAGAAATTTCCATTTTCAGCCACTGCTGCAGTGTTCAGAGTAGCACAGAACTGCGAATTCACAGCATCAAGGACAGAAAGTGAAATAACTTCCTTGCTTGACAGAACGTGATCAAGTAGAAGATTACCTATACTGTCTTCACTCGAGGCCACCCATTAATTTGACCACAACTTACTTTAAAATGGTGCAGACTGACTGAGCTCTAAGAGCCTTTTTGTTGTTGTTCATCAAAATAGGAAAGGAGCCAGACACAGATGTGTTTTTTTTTAGGGAGTGAAAGTAGGTTAGTTGCGACATCACCTCGGCTGGAGGATCCAACTCTCATCTACTCACGTCTCCTCCAGAAGTACGGAAGGGGGCAAAGACCTGAAAGGGTGCTGAGTGTGGGGACAGCAAGGACACTCAGAGTTGTGGGAGTTAGGAATGAAAAAGATTTTGAAGGCAGAAAAGTCCTCCTGCTTACAGGGCGGAAGGCTCTCTCTTATCTCCAGTTACTGCAGATTAGGGGATCTAATGGAAGGAACTGTCAGCATGACGCCAGCCAACTGTGTATTGTCACTGGGGTTTTTTGTTTGTTTGTTGTTTGTTTGTTTTAATAAAAAGGGATTCTCTGGTCCTTGTCAGAGTATGATCAAAGGAAAAGAGGACCTAGAACTGTCAAGAGCTTCTGATTTGGCTTCTTGGTGATAAAACAACTCTGTGTTGTATATAATCAGCCATCTACACCTGAATTGACTCATGCAAACTCCAGCTCCTGGGCTTGCTTGCCTTTTCTCCTGGCTTTGAAGGGTGGAGGTAGATTGGAGTTGTTGCAATCACAAATTCTGCCTCTGTATGCATCGGCTGCTTTTCATCTTCCCGTGTTCTCCCTCACCAAGGCAGGATGTTTGATCAAGGGTTTATTACACAGCCACGCTCGAAGCACAGAGAACAGGTTTTTTAATGTTGTATCTCATCCCTCCGTGCTGTAAGACTGCATACTTCTGCTCTGTGAAAATGACAGGTGTCCATCTCCCAGAAAAAGACACAGCTCTCGCAGCTCCCACTACCAGAGCTATACCCAGCCCTAGCAGTGTGAATTTGCAGATCTCTTTGCAGAAGGCAAATTCATCAAACAGCTGATGTGTCTGTTCATCACCACACAGGCTCTGGAAGGGATGGTTCTTCATTACAGTTAATCTGATTTCTCCAGCAGTACAATTCAGTTGATTTTTCCACCAAGACACCTACATTACGTTGAATTACATGCATTTACACTGCCCAATCCACCAAGTTCTCCCCTTTCTTGTACAATCTGCATTACTGTCATCACGTAAGGACAAAGAGCCATTGTAACCAAAACCTTGAAGCGTGCAGAGCACTGCTTCGATGGTTTCTGTTATATTAGGAATCAGTGCAGCACTTGAGAACACAGGGATAAATCATTAACAAGTCATTATTGTTCACGGGTATTTTTGGCAGAAAACCACTAAGGTCAAGTTGGACAAACCGCAGTGAGGCAGTGGGGGTGGCACTTTTCCTGGAGGAGCACTCAAACTATCTTCTAATATCGTCAAAGTAGTCTGGAAGTGACTTTCCTTGCTGAATCTCATAGACGTGGAGAGTGTCATAGCCCCTCCTGGCCACTCTCCCTGCCCGTGCTTTCCTCCTGGGTCTGTGCTCAAGTCCTTATGTCTGAAGCACCCAACATTCTCCTGACTCACAAAATGACAACGCTGTTAATCACGAGCACCCCTTGCAGAGTGTGCAGGCTCACAGCCCAGGCAATATTTTTCATTCACCAATTCTATAATCTCACAGATCACATCAATCACTTCGGTTACCAACTTCGGGGATTTCCCTAACTCTGCTTCTCCCAGAGATTTGTCCAAGGATGCCTGTCTCTCATTCTTTGGAAACCTGCAGAAACGCCCCCTCTGTAAAATTGTATCAGTCACTCCTCTCATCCTCAACAAAAATCCTCATCTGTGCATGCAATACAATGCTCCTGTTCCTGCAGGGGCCCATGGATGTGTGTGGAGGGGTATGAATGCACGCGTCGTTTGCTCCCACTGCCATCCCTGCTGGCACACATCTCAGCAGCCATCTGAGAACCTGTCCTGCAGCTAATATTCTGGATGCTGATGTGTACTCCCAGCTTCTAGCACTGCCAGACACTCCAGCTCCATGAAACACTATTTATTCTTGTTGTCATTCAGTTTCCTGCTTTGGTGGCCAGCTGGCCACTGACCCCCTTGTATTTAGTTGTTATAAATCAACTGCCAAAGGACAGTTTCAGAGTATCATGATGTGGCAATCCTTCCTTCTGTGTGGATGTGGTCATTTTAAAACTAAGCAAGCAAACAATTCTGACACAAACAGCTCAAAGGCTGTTGTGTGTTGCTCAGTGCACACTCCTGGCTGGGAGATACAACATGGAGATGGATCTGCCTTTAAAGCTCTAAAAATCTCCTACAAAATGCCACGCAGTCAGCCCAGATGCTCAGATAGTTGCCTGCTCAGCCAGTTCTGAATGGCTTGCTGCTGACTTTTTTGCTAAGGAAAAGTACTTTCAACTTTGACATTTAATTATGCAAGCACACAAAAAAATATTTTCCTAACTCACCAGCTTCTGGACACATTCATGGAAGCCAAGAAAATGACTCAGATAACAGCCCAGCTTCTGACATCACACTTCCATCTTTCTCTAAAAACTACTGACTCTACCATCACAAACATGCAGGAACATTTGTATGGCAAAGGAAAGCAACAGCTGCTTTACAAAAATGTGCAGTATGGTTATGTAACCCCAAAAAAGTTTTTTCAGCCCAGTCTGAGGTTGCCAGCCTCCCTGTTGGAACTGGTGGGATTGCTTGTCATGTCCCAAGAGTGGTGGCTCTGCTTCCAGGAGGCTGTCCTTCCTTCTGATGACACTTCTTGGCCTCATTCCCACTGCCCTGCCCATCTTCATCCTGAAGCAGCAGTTGGGCTGTTTGAGCTCCAGTTTTCTCCCGAACTTTGAGAAATCTTTGTTTTAAGAGGCTAACACACATAATCACAGCCTAAAAGGATGAGGAAATGAAGAATAAATGCCTGCTTCACAGCAGGACTGTGAGATCTGGACTGCAAGCAGGGCTATAATATGCACAGAAATCGTGGAAATAGGATTTGGAAGCATTCAATATTTCAATTATTGAAGATGACACTACAGAGTATCTCTCTGTGGTAATAACAGCAGTTTCTGTCTCACAGCAGAAAACATTTGTAACAGTGATGGCAGATTGGTATCTGCTCCAGGAGGTACTGGAGGCAGCTGTGTTTCAGAGTGGATAGACCCCAGGTTTGGGCCACCTGTGTTCCACACTCCCAGTGACAGGGTGACATCTGCTCTTCCAGCAGCAAGGCCAGGAGAAAAGCCCTCAGCAGCAGCTGTGGGTCGTGAGTGCTCTCCAGTACCTCCACTTACAGAGACAAATTAAATTTCTTGGTCATCTACATTAACAAGTGTGAAAACAAAGTAGTCCAAAACCCACAGTATGCAATTTCTCCCAGGAAACTTGAGAGAGCCATAGCTCATAAACTTGGTGCAGATGAGACCTCCCCGGGCTCCCATGGTACACTTCTTCTGCACCCCTGCACAGAGGAGGAGACTGGGGATATCTGCCATCACTTAGGGTTTGACTAGACAGGCCTTTCCCGGGAGAATGACTGACAGTATTCAAACAAAATCCTTCTGGGTTTTATACCATCCCATCGACTCTGAAAATATCAAAGACACTATTTGGTGTATTGTGTCCAAGCCTTGGGCTCCCAGCACAGGAGGAATGTGGAGCTGTTGGAGTTGGTGCAGAGGAGACCATGAAGATGCTGAGAGGGCTGCGGCACCTCTCCTATGGAGATGAGCTGGGTTTATTTAGTTCAGAGAAGTGAAGGCTACAGGGAGAAGTCATTGCAGCCCTACAGTACTTGAATGGAGCTTACAAGCAGGAGGGGGACTGACTTTTTCGTGGTCTGATGATGATAGGACAAGTGGGAATGGCTTTAAACTAAAAGGGGGCAAATTTAGGCTGGATGTTAGGAAGAAATGTTTTACTCAGAAGGCTGTGAAGCGCTGGCACAGACTGCCCAGAGAGGCTGTGGATGCCCCATCCCTGGAGGTGATCATGGCCAGGCTGGATGAGACCTGGACAGCCTGATGTGGGTGGCAACCTGCCCACAGCAGGGGAGTTGCAACCCTCTGACCTAAGCTATTCTACAGTTCCATGATTCATGTGATGGAGCATCCACCACGCTCTCAAGCACAGTCACTGAGGCTTCTTGGTCAACCAAAGCTCCTACCAGGACCCTCTCATTTCTTTCTAGGGGCTGCTCCTTCATTTGGTTCAATTGCTCCCACTTCCAGAGCTGAGTCTGGTAGCTTACAGAGCCTGAACTCATCTGCCTTGTGCTGTTGGCTGCTATCCCGTGTTCTCTCCAGGCTTCACTCTGGGCCCTCACAGATTCCCCTGGTCCTCCAAAACTCCCTTCCCATCCAGGGACCAGGGTGGAACATGGCTTGACTATAAAACAATTTCTTTTGTTGATAGAAAATTCCTTGCAGGGTGTGAACAGCAGGAGAAAGAAAGGGTTCCTCTGAACTGTGCGCTTGCTGGAAACCCCCGGAGGGCGAGAATCCGATCGCTGTCTTTGAGGTGAGCAGGCCTGTCTGTACAGGGCCCAGCAGAGCTCTGTGAGCACAGCCGACACCGGCACCGCCAGCCCTCTCCTTGCAGCACGTGGCTCCTGCCAGCTCCAGTGGCCCACTGTGCAAAATGGCTCTGCTCCTTGCACCTTGTGCAGCTCCTGACAGCCTGCAGGATTCGCTTGCTGCCTCCTCCTGCCCTTGCTCATGAGCTGGATTTCACAGCTGCCAGCCTGGCGAGGAGGAGGCTGAGGAAGGGAAAGAAAGCTGCTGCCATCATGACCCGAGCTGCCAGCCCTGCTCTGAGGCACAGCGCTGTCCCACTGCCACTATAAAAACGTGAGCCCAAGTCCTCCATGTGAGACTTGCACCTCAGCCAAACAGCCAGTGTAGACACTAAGACAATGCAGAAATCTTCAAAAATGTGCTCAAATAACCCCGTAAAACTCTCTCCTGTGTTGTAACACCCACACCTCTCTCATGCAGACCCAAGTGCTCATGGCAGCATCACAGGCCCTTCCAGCAGCACTTTGTGTCCCAGCTCCAGGAGGACCCACGGTGTGTTCATTGCCCCTAAACCCCCCACACACGCACACCTTCTGCTCCCACCACACAGCTTTGTTATTGGGTTTTGCAGTCTGTTAAGCAGCGCTGTTTGCTCTGCATCACAGCAGTTCTGCTACTTGCAGTGTTCAGTACAGGTCTCAAAGTGAGGAGAAAGCAGAGATGAGGGATGTGGGGTGAAAGGGAGAAACTGTGACTCCATTTCTGCACACCACGATTGCAACGGCATCTGTGCTGCTGAGCTGCATCCTGGGCTTCCAGGCACCTTTGTCACCTCTCAGTCTGTGAATTTCAGGCAGTAATGTGCTCCTCTGTTCATCTGAAGAGGTGTTACAATGGTTGGACCCAGACTATTCCAGGTGACAGTCCCACACCGGGGCTCTGTTCATCCCTGCACCTACAGCCTGCAGACAGAGTAGGATTTCTTCACTGGACAGTCTCATGCACTTGTGCCTTTCCTGTCCTTTCCACATGGAACCACAGAGAAGAGGGCGTAGAACCAACTCTTTCTTTCCCTTCTCTCTTTGTACAGCCCCATTGTGCTGCATCTGAAGAAATCCTGCTTGCTCCTCACCCTCCTGGCTCCACCGTAAGCCACGTGGTACATCCATGCCCTCTCATTGCACAACACCAGCCTGAAGATGTTGGAGCAGCCGATCCTCACAGCTCAGAGGAGCCAGGCAGGAAGGGGCTGGGAGTGAGGGAAGGTCTAAGGTCTGCTCCAGGAGGCTCAGCGAGAGTCTGATGAGGAATGTGACAGGAGCTGAGAAGAAAGCACAGGGTGTGGAAAAATAGGGAGGAGAAAGATTGTTTTGGAGGAGAATAGGTCCAGAGCTCTGGGCAGTTTCATTAGAGGAATATTAAGTAAATGAGTCAGAGCTTGTGGTGCCTGAGGCTCGGGAAAGCTGCTGCTGGTGTGAAGGGATGGCAAGGGAAAATGAGGTTTGTGGCATGCCGTCTGCATATGAAATTCAACCATAACAAAACAAGAGGAAACATGTTGCCTGCTTAAGACTTTTATTAACATTTGCAGAGATTAAGTACTGCAGACATTCGATCGGGGCCTTCGTCTGTACCTGATTCAAGCTCTGCCTCTGTGCCTAGCTCTGGGCTAGTAACTTAAAGGAACATTTTCCAATTCATTACATTTTCAAAAGGCAATGCAGAGCACTCAACACTCCCCTGCTCAAGCAGCTAAAATGCACACCGCCCTTCCAGATTCCAAATGCACCTCTGTGAGCCAGGCATTATGCACTCAGAGCTCGAATCTGGATTTAAGCTTTGTCTCTTAATTCCTGCACCTAAAAATGGGGTATTAATCTGATATCCATCATGCAAGAATGCAGCGTGCACCAATAAATGTATGTCTTTTACTGTATACATACAGGTGTGTGTGTATATATATACATATCTTGTATCTGTATCTACACATACCTTACAAACACAAAATCTAAGCCTGAAAGTCAAGATAGGTAAAACAAATTGCCTACTCTAAAATTAGAGTATAAATTTCATAAGCAGTTAGGAAATCTAAGGAAAGGAAGATGTTTGTTGCTGGCCTGTAACAATGCAAGCATAGGAATGTTACAGTAAATTGTATTAATATGGAGCTAAATAGTTTTTTTCTTTTAAAAGCCAACTAAGACGCGCATTTAACTGCATTAAAGGGTTCAAAATTAAAACAAACAAACAAAAAAAGACCCACAACAGTTATAAAAAATATAAATATCTGTAAGTTGGACTTCCAAGCCTGTACAGAAAAACAGAAGTATTAAACCTACCAACAACCTTTCCATGGTGATGGCAAACACCAGGAGAAGCTAAGGGAAGTAAATAAGGAACAAAAGTGGAGGAACTCGGCACTAATAGGTAACTTCAACCATGGCTACATAAACAGGTTGAGTTTATACATTGTGGTCTGATCAGAAGACAGCTTTAGGTATCCTTGCCACCTTCTTTGTGGAGCAATTCAGAGAAACCTCCCAAGTAGATACAATCCTACACAGTTCACAGGGGTATGGTTTAAGACAGGAACATGCAAGATTAGTTCTGTAATGTATATACCTATGTATGTGTTCGCGGGACAGGAACATTTAAAATTAAAAAAATATGAAGGATCTCTAACCAAGGAAAATTCCGAGAATGAGGAAGGTAGTTAAAAAGAAAGTAAATGAAAAGATAAAACATTTCCAGGTGACACAGAACTGCTTAGAGATCTCTTATTACAGCTTTGGAGTAAGCGTACACCAGTGAGCAAAAGGACCCTCCATAAACCCAAAAAGCCCAACAGTGAAAACTGAAGGAAAGGAGAATACCAGAAGGAAAAGACAACCTTTGGAAAGTGAAACTTGCATCCAAATGATGAGAGCAGAAAAGATAACAATCCTAGCAAGCAGGGAAGAATATGCTAGGGGCCTGCGTGCAAACAAAAAACCCTTTTTCAGCACATCAGAAGAAGGAAGCCTATTAGTGAGTTTCTGTGGCTAACAAATAACGTAGGGAATGAAAGATGCACTCAAAAAATATTTGCAAAAAAGCTAAATGAATTGTTTGCATCATGGTTCACTACAGAAGAAGCCAGGAAGTTCCCATGCAGAGCATTTCAGCATATTCATAAATTACTTGGGAAAGTGTAAATGAATGAGGTGACAAAATTTGCAGATCAAACTATATTTTTGTTTTGAATTAGCCACTCTAAAGCTGATTGTGAAGACTTGAAAGAAGGATCTCAGGCTGGTTGGTGTGTGCTTTAATGAGTAGCAGTATGCCAGCAGGTCCCCTCCCATGCCCACCTCCCCCCCCCGTTCCTGGCCACATCTTCTCTGCTGACTTTGTCTTGAGCTTGCTTAACTCTTGAAAACATCAGCAAATGACCTAGCAAAAATGTTGATTGTTTTCTGCAGTTTTTGTGACAAGTTTGGGAAAGGGTCTTAGGGCACTGGAGCCAGAGCAAGGAAGGGAACAGCTCTCCCACGGAAAGCAGGCATGGGAGAAGAAGTCATTAGAGAAGAGCAAGTTTTCTTCTTTTCAATAGCAAGGAGCCATCACCAAGGATCAGCTGTACATGTAACTGCTGCTTACATCTCTATGTGATAAAATGACAGCTGAAGAAGTTCAGCAACCTGCCTGGAAACAATAATATTGATTGCAAGAACAAAATGGTAAGCTTTTAAATGGACAACTAAACTCAGACAGGATCCTGGGATCATTCCAGAACATCTTCTGAAAGCACCAAATACTCTGCACTACTCAAGAAAGCAAACCTGGCTGTAGGCATAAACATACAACCAAAACGTGCACACAGTAATGGTAATCCTTTCTTATTATATGGAGAAATATAATGGTTATATGGAAAACGTTACAGGAAAATATACGCAGGTAGCAACAAGGCAAGGAATGGCTTGTTTATATCAGCCTAGGATGCTCCATCCAAAACAGGACACAGATTTGTACAATTTAATATTTCATAAAGAATAGAAATGTAGAATAATTAAGCAGAACAACAAAGCAAACAAACAAGCAACAAAAAAAAAGACTTTTCACAAGCACAGATTGTCTGATCTTTCCCTGATGAAAGAAGATGTAGAGGCATAAAAGGCCCAAAAACCATGCAGGTGTGATCCATTTGGGCTAGTAACACAGTGTCCCATATACAATTTCCACACGATACTCAGAGCTATTTCCTACTTGGATCTGGAGGATATACCAAGTTTGATCTTCTGCTGGGCAAAGAGAACAGGTCTTCCCCATGTTTTCAGAAAAAAAAAAAATCTTTGCCTGAAGATGTAGCAAAACTCCTCTGCCTGTACCAAGGTCTTTTCAATGAAGAATCATTTCATCTAACGTCAAGCAGAGACCACATATATGCATGTGGCTAACGTGCTGCTGAGCTAGCTGCCTCACTGTTCTTTGACAACAACTGAAAAAGAAGCTGTGTGCTTGTAACACACAGTTCATGTGCCCTGTGATAGCTGCCTGCATTGGATTAGGTTAGTCAGTCCCAAGAGGTCCCAGTTCTCTGCAGTGGCTTTGCACAAAAGGGGTAAAACTCATCTGCACGGGCATTTTGGAGGGTGCTCACAGAATGGGCTGGATTCCCTCAAGAAATAAGCATCATCACAGAGCTCATTTCTAGGTAAAGACACCTCTGACAATGTTCTCTGACAAATATAAGAAAATTGATCCTTGAAAGCCAACAGTCACTTTTTGTGGGTATCCATGCTGCCCAGTGTGCTGACAGAAGAGGTTCAATGCCATCTAACATGACAATAAATGGATGTGGGAGAACCCACAAGAAATGAAACTGTTGACTCAGGATTTCACACTTCCTTTAAACCAGGCTGCAGGCTCGGATGACAAATAATTAAACCAAGTGGGTAGTTCAGCAAGGCTGTGGCTCTCAATCATATCTCCGTGGCTGACCCTAAAAGTGGCACAGTAGCCATTTCTCTGCATCTGCCATGTGGTTTAGCTCATTCCTGTTAACCTCCCTTTCCAGCATGCTTGAACAGACACGGTGCACCTTTGAAGAATGAAGAATGCCATAAACTGTTCCTGGTTGGCTCCAGAGAGCATTAGCCTATATCAACAATGACTGAGCACTGACCAAGTAAAGACTGAACTGGTATTACCAGGCAATAAGAAGAAAGAGAAGAAGCATTATCAACTTGACTTTTGTTCAGTTATCCAAATTTACAGCCCTGGTTTCTCATTTGATCCTGAACTTCCAGTCAACGGGCAAAAGTACATTTCATTCTTACTTTACTACAAGGTACTCATCTCCTCATTTCATTATGAGATTGCATTACCGTTACCTAGGTATTTTCTTATCAGACAAGATCACTCCAACGGGCTATGAGGATGCAGAATATAACTGAACATCTGACAAGCACATTCTAAGAAAGCACATTAAATATGGCTTCAAGAAATAAAACTGCTTCCTAGTTTGTTTCACATCGTGATCCAACTACTGTGTTGTAGTCATAAATTCCTTAATACCCTGAATCACAAATCAAACTTATCTTTTTCTGTGTTGCTCTGCACTACCAAAATTGAGATATAATACCTGGACTGAATTCTGGGAGGGCTAAAACAGCCTGGAACAACTTCATCTCACACCTCTGTGTCTGATGATGTCAAATCTCCAGCTGTCTGGCTGTGTCTTCGAGGAGCCCAGTGAATCTGGCACTTTTTTCCATTTGATGAACTGGGGCTTTTAATGAATTGCCTTGTATTACAGTACGGTTAATTAAGGGCTCTATGCATACGTGTACGTGGGCTGTACACCTAGATCTTACAATAAACGAACAAAAGTGCATGGGAAATAGTCACTCGAGAAGGTAATTACTAAAATGAAGGGGAACTGCACAGAGATGCTTATCTTGTTAAAACACGGTGGAAAACAAAGCAAAACAAAACAAAGAGAAACCAAAGGATCAGCTTACAGGTGCAGGCTGAGTTGAAACGACAGTTATATTTTCCCTGTAAATATATCTGGAAGTCCGTTGAAATCCCAATGTTGCTCTGAGCTCTGGTAAAACACAACTGAATAACAACATCTAAAGATGAAAGTAACTGCTTTGACTCACTAAAATCCGTCTGCCATTGCTCACAAATGTTTTCTATGGACTTGTCTAATTCAAACAAGCTATTTTTTTTTTCCTAGTGGATGAAATTTGTGTTTTAAAAACTAGGAAGTTTAAAATCTTCATCAAAAGCCAGATGTAACATCATTCAGCTGGGCTTTGTCAACTAAGCGTAGCAAGAGGATTCACTTCTACAAAAATAAATAAGTGAATAAATCATAAACATGATGTTTCAGTTAGGTTTTCATAGCAGTGTTTTTCCAACTGCAGAGAGAATAGGAAGCTTGGAGGAAGCAGGTGTACTTTCTTAATGTTCAGGAAGGTAAAATAGCAAGCCTTCAAATACATTTATACAGACAGACCTCTACATGCAAGGGAACTACAGGTGAAGCACAACATGAAGAATCACCCAGAATGACTGAGCTCCATTCCACTTCATCAACTTCAAAGAAAACAGCTTCTTTCAAGCACCCTTGCTTTAGATATAACACAAAATCCTGCATCACCATCAGTGACATCAAAAGGTAGGCCTGATGCTAGCTCTGATGTCTTGTGAGCATGGGAACAATGGGCACTGAAGGATGGCCAAATACAAAGTCACTGACACCAATGTAATACCAAACGAAGAGCTCAGAAGGCACTCTAGGGATGATGGAATAGTTTCCCTGAAAGCACTGAATCTGAAAGGAAACAAAAGTCAATGAAAGGTCAATATCATGAAGAATGAACAAATGAACATACATTGTCAGTATGGTATCATGGTCAAAAGGTCAATTTAGATCCTCTGCCTACAAGCTAGAGGAGATTAAAGTTCCCAGAAGTGTCCAGAATGGATCAAATTGGAGGTCTGTCTACTTGTGACAAGGGCTAATACTACATGCCTAGAGAGAAGGACAAAATGGGGACACGCATAGTTGCACAGCTGTGAAAACCCTTCCAGTACCTGTAGACTTATGGCTCGGACGCTTGATATTTAATCACATCAGACATACTTCTAAATGGCAATGATTTGGGCATTCACTAATTTTGCTGCCCCACTTACAAATGAGAAACCAGAATGAAACTGATAGTGTAAACTTCTGAGGAACCCTGATAATAAAACATGAATGCTGCATGAAAATGGTTCCTTAGGAAGACCTGGGCAGTATGTACTAAATCCTTAACATACTCCAAAAAGGATGACTGGTTTGTATGGCCAAGGGATAATGTTGTGACATCTGACTTCTGCAGACAAAATGGGATCTTTCCACCATGGCACGGACAAAATCTGTGCTAACGTAAAAATGGACAAAAATAAAAATACCAAAAGCTCTTGAGTGTCAATTAGCAGCTTTCACTTAGGTTCTTCAGGACTTTTTAAGTCCTACACAAACTTTAGAGAAACATAGGAATGTTCTCGCTTCATTCACAAAACATCTACAGTTATTCAGCCCACCTACTTAAATCCACATTCACACAGATGCCAAAGCAGAGTTTAAAAGCTATTAAAAATCTCTCAAAGCAATTAATGAAGTCAACAATATAAAATAAAGATAAGGAAGCTTGCCTTCATGGAAGCATCAGACTTCTCAGTGTTTTCCTTTATATTTAATCAAACCAGAATCACTGAATCATAGAATCATTATGATTAGAAAAGACCTCCAAGATCCCCAAGTCCAATCCCAGTCCACTCCCAACCCTGCCCACTGTCCACATCCCTCAGTCGCACACCCTCATGGTTTTGGAACACTTCCATGGACAGTGACCCCACCACCTCCCTGGGCAGCTGTGCCAGTGCCTCACCCCTCTTTTGGAGAAGAAATTCTTCCTAACATCTTACCTGAACCTGCCCCACTTTTGCTTGAGGCCATTACCTCTCATATCATCTGTTATATGTTATATGGAAGCAGAAGTCAACCCCACCTTGTTACAACCTCCTCTCAGGAAGCTGTACAGTATGATAAGGTCTACCCTCCACCTCCTCTTCTCTAGAATATCCATCCATATATAACTCTGGTTTAATTTCACTTTTTTCCCCCTTATAATTAATGGCATAAGGGTCAGATTACTGGCATAGGGAAGAAAAAAAAAAAAAAGGTTTACCATGATTAAGCAGTCTTCTTTGAGGTTCACATTGTTAATATGCATGTATTCAGTAAGCAAGGATGTACAGCCTGTAACTTGTCCCAACCACAAGACTTCAGTGAAAACAGAGAAAGCAGTCAGTGTGGATTTACACTACAGATCTCAAAGCAACCATAAGACAATCAAGTTATCTTCTTTTCTTCTTCAATTGACAGCCCATGTGCATATTCAGAAGGTAACTCCAAGCAATAATTCCCCATCTGTCTCTCTCTGCACACAGATCCAGGGGGCTGGGCTTCTCAAGTATTGTAGAGCAATCTGCAAACCACAATCTGCTTCACTATTTGGCATAAATCCTGGAAGCATCTGCAATGGTACAGAGCTTCATGGAACTCCAAAACAGCTCTGCAGGTGTCAAGAATGGAGCCATTCTCTACTCTACAGAGGCTTTTGTAGAACTTGACCTTTGATGGAACTTACTGACAGCTGGAGGCACAAACACTTAGATGGTATCCTAACATCTCCAGATATGACATGTTAGGCAATTACAAGTATCACTGCACCTCTGTATCTCCTAGTTCATGACACAGATGAACTGAGGCCACCTGATGAGTTTGGTTCTGCACAGACAGAAAAGAGATGGTCTGCTTGACATCAAATGTCTGAAGAAACATGCTGCTGTCCCTGCGGGGCTGGGTTTTGCTGTGGGGAATGAAGGGTTATTTTCTGGCTCCAGTGAAACGTAGATAGGACCTCATGAACAAAAAGAAAAAAGCTTATTTTGGGAGGAAGGCCAAAAGTCAGTGGATGATAGACATTTAGAGGAGCCTTTCTCACCCTCTGGCAGAAAATCACATTTAAGAACATGGCTAGAGATCAGCAAGATGCCACAGGCTCATGTTATTGCAGTGTCTAGATTGTAAGACCTTGTGTAAGGCTCCAAGCTGAGACAGAGGTCAACACTCTTTTATGACAGGTCCATACAGAATTTTAGGGGAAATGGAAAAGCCCTCAGACAGAAATGGTTGCTCAGGTATCTGCACTGTTGTAATTCATACATTGCTGCTCATTAGTCTGAGAGAACAATCCAGAACCACTGATACACAGACCTTATGTAGGGAAGCAAGGCTGAAGAGTCTTCTTCTGACACTAAGTTATCGAGCATCAAAAATATAAGTTGGGAGTTCAGAGGATGGAATGGAGCAAATGGCTTGACTTCTTTGTAAGCTGATCTAGGAGGATGGGCAAGCTTCTGGGTATCTCTACTGATAACTCTGGCTTTAGAATTATCTCAGCCTGTGCAAGGCAGCCTAAAGTGTGCAGGGCCATCTTACCTTGTCTTGGCTTTCAGGGGAAGCGGGTTTAGACAGAGATCAATTAATTCCTCAAGAAAAAAAAGTCAATCTCGCAAAGCCTCTAGCTTCTGTAAGCTGTCTCTGCAGACATTATGCCACACTTCCCATTTGTTTGCTGGTTGAAATGATTTTCCGCTTCTGTTATATTCAGAATTTCTGACAGCTGGGTTGCCACCAGATGCACCAGACTCTAGCTCAATGGCTTCCAAGAGAAAGGACGAAACCTCAGAATATCTTGACATTAACTGACCGTGAAGACCTTGAAATGAAAGTAAGTTGTATGACTGGCAAAGGTTCAAAATTGTTTTTGACTTCAATACACCAAATGGTCTCCATGGTGACCAAATACCCAATGTTCTTGGGTTAAAGTTATTCACTCCCAACACAAGGAGCTTCCTCAAGAAAATCACCTGTCACAGCAGTACCTTGAGACAAAGGTTCCTGAAAAAGGCAGAAAGCTCCAAAATTAAACTGTATACATCTGATTCTTGCTCCCTAGCACTGACTGGGTGCTGGGGCATTGGTAACCGCTGAGTAGATAATCTGTCCTCAAAAGTGAGGACATCAGTGGTAGAGGGTGGACTTCAAAGGCAGAACCAGGAGGAAGAAGTGAGCCCTTTTGGTTACAGACTCAGTTATATACCCAGGATGATATGACGCCCAAAGTATCAAGGGTATCAAATGCAGATTAAGAGCATCAGTTGAAAGTCACGCATTGAGGGGATCTGCAGTAATGGATCCTACGGAACTGCATGGTGCCTTTTGAGTGAACAAATAGTTGAGCTCACAGTCTATAGGAGATGGTGAAGGAGGTATGTATTGCAGTTTTCCTCAGACAGTTGCCCAAATAGAGCAGAGGTTGACTGGAAGGGCTGATGTTGATGGTGGGGGTTAGGTGTTGGGCATATGTGGCATCCACATAAAAAATGATCTGTGGGTGTGGCTTCAGATCAAAGGTCCACTGAGCCCATGATCTTTGCTTTGATAGTTGCCAACAATGGATTCCTAATGAAGAGCATAAGAAAAGGACAAGCATTTTGTAGGCTTTCTTGAGGCAAAACTGATAGTTGCTATTTGATATTTAATAGCCATCAATGGAATCTTCTCCCATCTATTAGTGCCAGATGGTTTAGAACTTCTGTAAACTTTCAGCATCCAGCAACATTTCCTGCAGCAAGGAATTGCATAGGTGTATGAAGCTGCACTTCATTTTGTTCCTTTTGAACCTATCCTTGTAACTTCACACGATGCCCTGCTGTTTTCCTACTGAAAGAGACTAACAGTCAACCCCTATTCACAACTGTAGATCTTCTTCATATCGCCCTTGGGCTGCCTTTTCCAGACAAAAGAGAATCAGTCTGGTTAATTGTTCCTTGTAGGAATTACATCCAACACTGCACAACATTTCAGTGCTGAGAAGAGCAGAACTTCACACAGTATTCCACATGTGGCTGTACCATGGATTCATACATGAGCGTAAAGATGTTCTCTCTTCTATTCCCTCCTCATTCCATTTCCCACTTTATCTTCTTGACAACCACCAAGCACTATGCTGACACTTCCATGGAACAATCTATTAAATTAATGAGACACCATTTATTAAATTAATGAGACATAATTTATAAGTGGTAATGGACTACTTTGAACCCAGCTCCTTAATGCAGAGTGATGACTGCTTTCCTGAGTGCATCTTCTTACATTCTCACAAGGGCCTTTTGCAACACTTCCTGGCTGGCCCATACCTTCATTGCTTTGAACAAGTTAATGGATTAGAAAGTTCTAAAACATTACCAAGCACTCAACTTTTTCCATCTGCTTCCCATCTTCTCATAATCATTTAATCAGTATTCTTCTTATTCCACATCTTAGCTTCCTTAAAAGCCTTTGCTGAGGACATTCTGGGAACCCAGATGGACCTACTGTTCCCTTATTATCCTCTGCCTTACAGTTCCTGACAACATACTCCATATGGATTTTTCAGCACTCTGGTCAGGATGACTTGGAGCTTGTACAAAAACTGGTCTCACATCAACCGGCTTCCAGTCGTTTTCAGTATGAGTTTATTAACACAGTTAATAGTTCAACTGTTTCATCCTCTACAACTCTTTGGTGAATATCTCCTGATCCCAGTGACTGATAATGCTAATTTTGTCTATCTACATCATTACCTCATCTACAGACATTTTGGCTTGAGACAGATGAAAGCACAAAAAGAATCACATTCATTGTTCTGCTGTCAGGTTAGCTGTCCTGAGCGCATCTTTTATACTCCAATTCTGTATAGGTCCTACGGATGGTCTGGCAAGCTTTATGCTTCTGATGTGACTGAAGAGAATCTATTATTAGTTATTCTATCATTTGCAAATAGTTTCTGTTCTCCTAACTCTTTTCATTATGTTTTACATATTTTTAGCTCCTTAGAAGTTAGAATGACCCTTCTACCCATTTTATCTTTTTTTTTTTTTTTTGCCTTTTCAGGGTACTTTCATATCCTTTATTATCCTTATGTTTAGGTATGGCAGATTTTGTTTTATCATTTTTCAGGTATTACTTGGGAGGTACATTTGACCTTAACTCCTTCCTACTGCAGTGCCCTGAATATCTTCAAATCGGCTGCCAGGATATAGCCCTTAGATGCCTTCTTACATTCTTTTTAAGAAGCTCACTCCATTTTATGTAGCTCCCCTTTCTGAATTAAAATACAGTGGGGAAGACATATTGGTTTCTCCAATAGGAGATAGGGCAATATTTGGACAGACATCTCTGCTGTTGATTTTTAGGGACATACGTGCACCCATAGCACAGAATAAAGAACAACCATGGTACAGCATGGCAACTAGAAGAGAGGAAACGTTTTCATGTCTTCAGAAACCTTCCTTCAGCCTGTGTCTTCACTGGGGCTGCTCTGCTCTACTATGAATCTTCAAGGAACATGCAAGGAGATTTGCTTCATGCCTGCAAGAGCACTAGACAACTCATTTCTCACATCCAAATCCAATCTTTCTCTCCCAGTTTCTTTAGTGATGCGCAAGCAAACCTAAGCAAATCCACTCAGCTGAAGAATTCATTCTTGGAGAATGAGGGATGTGCCTGATGATTGAAGGATAGCCAGTGTCACTCCAGTCTTCAAAAAGGGCAAGAAGGAGGATCCTGGTAATTATAGGCCAGTCAGCCTCACCTCTGTCCGTGGAAAAGTGATGGAACAATTTGTGCTGGATGCCATCTCCAGACAGTTGGAAGAAAAGGAGGTTATCAGGAGTAGCCAACATGGGTTCACCAAGGGGACTGACCAACCTGGTGGCCTTCTATGATGTTGTCACTGGCTGGGTGGATGGGGGGAGGGCAGTGGATGTAGTCTACCTTGATTTCAGCAAAGCATTTGATACTGTCCCCAGTGACATCCTTATAACAAAGCTAAGGATGTGCAGGATAGACGAGTGGACAGTGCAGTGGGTTGAGAACTGGCTGACTGGCAGAGTGCAGAGGGTTGTTGTTGGCGGTGCAGAGTCCGGTTGGAGGCCTGTGACCAGCGGTGTCCCCCAGGGGTCCATACTGGGTCCAGTCTTGTTCAACATCTTCATCAATGACCTTGATGAGGGGATAGTAGCCACCCTCAGCAAGTTTGCTGATGATACGAAGTTGGGAGGATTGGCTGACACACCTGAAGGTTGTGTTGCCATTCAGCAAGACCTGGACAGGCTGGAGAACTGGGCAGTCAGAAACCGGATGAAATTTAACAAGAGCAAGTGTAGAGTCTTGCACCTAGGGAGGAATAATTGCATGCACCAGTACAGGCTGGGGGATGAGCTGTTGGAGAGGAGCTCTGTAGAGAGGGACCTGGGTGTCCTGGTGGAGGACAGGTTGACCATGATCCAGCAGTGTGCACTTGTGGCCAAGAGGGCCAATGGCATTCTGGGATGCATTAAAAAGAGCGTGACCAGCAGGTCAAGGGAGGTAATCCTCCCCCTCTACTCTGCCCTGGTGAGGCCTCATCTGGAGTACTGTGTCCAGTTCTGGGCTCCCCAGTATAAAAAAGACAGAGATGTCTTGGAAAGAGTCCAGCGGAGGGCCACAAAGATGGTGAAAGGCCTGGAGGATCTCCCCTGTGAAGAAAGGTGGAGTGAACTGGATCTGTTTAGCCTCGAGAAAAGAAGACTGAGAGGGGACCTGATCCAGGTTTATAAATATCTGAGGTGTGGGGGACAAAGTGGTGAGGCCAGACTCGTTCCAGCAGTGTGTGGAGACAGGACAAGGGGGAAGGGACAGAAACTGCAGCACAGGAGGTTCCGCACGAATGTGCGCAAGAACTTCTTTACGGTGAGGGTAACGGAGCACTGGCACAGGCTGCACAGGGGGGTTGTGGAATCTCCTTCTCTGGAGACGTTCAAGACCCACCTGGACACCTACCTGTGCTACCTGGTGTAGGGAACCTGCTTTGTCAGGGGGGTTGGACTCGATGATCTCTTGAGGTCCCTTCCAACCCCTGTGATTCTGTGATTCTATGAAGAACAATCCCATGGAACAACAGACGCTGAAGTGCTCTGGAAGTTCTATATTTTTCATGTAATTTTGAACTAGAACTCACATACCTTTTGGCCAAACCACAGTGAGTTTAATCCCTCAACTGTTTTACTTGTATTTTAAATTAACAGAGATCATAAATGAGCTTTACAGAATAAGTTTATATTTGTTTCACAGAGTTTACAGCCAAATAAGTAGTTCATCTACCTAGACAGAATGTATGTACATGACATTTCTGCAGCTGTCCTGACACTGAGCACTGTGATGCATGTTAGATTAACCCATCTGAAGACCAAATTTCTGAACAAAAGAGAAATCACGGGGCCACTGATGCCCATAACTAGCCCCTTTAGGGCTACAGTGAGAGGGTACATGATGATCTGCTAGGATGATTCATGCCTCAAAATGCAAGAGTAGATGGTATACACCCAAAGTTGCTGATAATTTGAGCTGGGTGGTGGTGTGGAGAAAGGGACTCCCACCTCAAATGTGGCAGTCTGCTCCATCACGTGCCTGGGACTACTGCACACAGCCTAAGCATTTGTAAAACCATATTCTCCCTACTACCTTAAATATTGACAGTATGTCACAGTATCTTGCTTTTAGGCGGGGCCAATCCCTGATGCACCCAAAAAGGTGGAAGTGTCCCAAAACTGCTCTTGGCCAACTCTGCATGGAGGGAGGGAGAAAAGTTCCCTGCTGACCCACGCAGGCATCAAGCCAGGAGCTCTGAAGCATGAGATGTGATTACAGATCCTCAGTGCAGACAGAAAGCAATATGGGTGAATGAAAGTCTGCACAACACTTTTTGTCTCTGCAGCTGTGAAATACAGGAAACATAAACAGGCACTATAAAAAAAATCAGAGAGCTCCAAGATGGAACAGATCACCATGAACATCCAGGCCACTTGTGCCTACTGTATAGTCAGTCCTTCTGCCTTTGGATCTAGAATGTAGGGAAAACCAAAATTTCCCTGTAAACTTACTGTATCCTTTAACTATACATAGGTTGCTCAGAAAGTAACACCTCCTATTTACTTCCATGGAAACTACAACAGATACAGAGGGCACAATAACACTATTTGAGAGAGCAAATTCTCAGCTACAAAACTGTGTTTTTTAACACAGTCACCACTATTAGCTGCGCATTTTCACCAGTGATGTCATGTTCATCAAAGCCTGACCCTATGGAGGTGACCCCAAGTTGCACAGCTGCTATGACAGCATCGTTGCTATGAAAATCGCCCACACAGTCCTTCTTTCATTGACCTGAACAAATGGAAGCCAGAAGGTGCCAAAACTGGACTATACAGTGACTGCAGTAGGACAGTCCAGACAAGATCAGCAATATGCTCCATGGTCTTCAGACTGATTGGAAGTCTAGTGTTATGCTGTCCCCTTCTCTGGCCTGATTCTTGAAGTTCTTTGGCCTTTGGCTTCGTCAGTGTTGCAGTGCAGCAGCCAGAGTTGATGGTTTGTCTGGGTTCCAGGAAATCCAAAAGGATCCCTCACTTCCTATCCCAGAAGACAGAGCACATCACTTTACTGACTGAGGGCTGCATCTTGAACTTTTTCAGTGATGGGGAATCACATGTCAGCACTCCATGGAGGGCTGTTTTGACTCTGGTTAGTAGTGGTGACAATGTCTCATCATTGGTAACAATGTGATCCAGCAAACTGTTACCTTCAGACTCCT